>JBAIZL010000004.1:8767449-8782449 GCA_036971475.1 Prosapia bicincta | reverse complement strand
ATCACACTTTGTTTCTATTACTCCTTTTCCTTCCAATATACACGACGACAAGATGGCCTTACACTAACCCCACGTTACGTAGTATGTCCTACAAGGCTATTTGCGTTTTCAACCCTAAAGCACTCAACAACCGTTCAACTGCACTGGATATTCCGGTCCTGAATTGGCTCAATGATAGCACACAGTACAAATCTAAATGTACAGTAGGCAAAGCGTTTATTTAATGTAAGGTTGTTGCTCCAAGGCAGTTTAATTAATCACAACATTGTGACGTCAGTTCCGAAACACACAACGCAAATTTTAACAGGACGAACACACAAATAGAGCTCAAAAGCGGGCGCCTATCGCGGAATCCGTCGGCCGCTTCTATTGTGCAAATTCCCTTTCATACAAAGTGTACGAATGCAATAATGATTAAATTAATTCCAACACAATGCGAACCATGATTGATTTCACTGCGTAAGTCAGGTTGTTGCGATAACTGTTGTGATGCGTACAATCATTCTCGGCACGTTTATCTTGAAACAAATATTTGATATATTTTTTTGTCAAGCAAGGTTTCTGTAGGTGTTGTGGTTTTGCATTTGCTACGAGTTATGCAGGATATTTACAATATCTGCCCAATTGTGGCTAAATAACAGCAGGGGTAGAATCAGGTGCATAAAGCCCTTAAAAGTAATTTAAACTGATACTCTGTCATACAAAAAAAAGGTTATACTGGATGGCATTTAGGTACTTATAAAACGCGCAATGTATCCTAAGTTCTCAGAAATCCATAAGTACTGAATAAAGTAAATATTACACAACAAGGCTATTTGAACCAACGCAAAACTTACAACCCCCAACGAATAAAACTTCTAAAGACAAGATATATGTATGCGATGCGCCTGAACCCTATGCAGCGTTTATACAACTTTTTTGGACCCAGATACGAAGCTAAAGTAACTTCTAAGAGAACACTCTACAAAGAACATGTTCCTAAAACAATTATTTCCAAAGAAAATGTAAACATACTGAGCGTCCTTAATCAACGACCTGTTACATAAAGCTTTGCAAGTAAAAATAATTCTCAAGTCTTCCAACGTTTGTAGAGTGGCTGGAATAATGAATAATACGTACATAGAGTACAATGAATTTATAATTATAATCTCATTATTTATAATTTATTTAGCTTTAATTACAGTTATAAATTAAATTGCTAATTGGAACAAGGTCAAACTATTTATAAACCATTACTCTATGTTTCGATTCCAAACTGAAATCCTCCTCAGGTGCTAACAATTTATTTATAATACTATTCATTCTAAAATACCACGCAAATTCACGTAATTAAACAACAATACGCAAATGAAAATATTAAAATTGATTCTATTAAATGACGTATTTTCAAAGTTATAGTGACTTATGTTAATGTTTAAATATGAAAATTTCCGTGTTATTTAATTGATAATAATAAAAATAGATTTTTAGCTATCTAACACAGATTCCAATTTTGTATTTAAACATTTAACAATGTTGTATCTTTTCGCTTCGTATGATTGTAAATTTTCCACCGGAAACAATTATTATAAACAAACATTTTTAAAATCAATTCCTAATTAGGTCAACAAAAACAGTTTTATTTTAATTACTTTTTATTAAATAACTATAATAAATAAAGTAACATTACCTATGTATTAAAACATAACCTATAACATGAAATCAGATGCTTTATGAAATCATACGTTATCTCTCTTTTTAAGCGAAATGGGACGAACAAACTATATTGCATACTTTGCCCCTTTTGTGAGAGTTTTTCTCCGATATAAAACTCAAATTAATTCGTTGTATTTAATTAATGAATTATTATTTGAAAAAATTGTATTAAGATCAAGTTTTATTCACTGGAAGTTAAAAAAAAATTATTCGAACTTGAGTGGATGAATAAGATTATTTTATTAACGACTGAAAATTTGAATACATAGGGAGTGTGTAACTGACAGAAGGGATCGAAAAGTCATCTCTTCCGTCATTTCACGAGACGCACTTCATATTTTAAATTTTAAGTGATAACGTATGATTTCACACAACAGCCGATTTTATAAGTTATGTAATAGAACAGCTGTTTTAACGCATAGATTAAGTTCTTTTACATTTAAGTTAAAATAAAAACCGATGTTTTATCAGTAATGAAATGTTTTATTATATTTCAATAAGTCTTACTGTAATTCATTTAATATATTCATAACGAGGTATATACTTTTATTTCAATTTTTGAAATGAAAACCTTCTTATGGGCGCTAAAACATTTTAGGAACAGATTTAAATTGAATTCGTTAAATATAATTTGTATTCAATAATTTTCCAACCTCTAAGAAAGGTTTCCAATTAACTAAATGTTTTATTATTACCTACGTCAATACTCCCTACTTTAGACTCTATTGAATACACTCAAGAAATGAAGTAGTTAATCCTGTAGGCCAGTCCCGCTTGGAGATGGTCGATATTTCTGTAACAAAATATGGAAAATGCCAGTTCCAGTGACAATAGATTGATTGGAGGCAAAACGTCGTAGTCATTGGCTGGAAGGTTACAGATATTTTACCACGGCTGTCATTGGTTTATTTGTCGCTGTCACTGGATCATCTCTAACCGCTCGGCTCACGGCGCCGATCATCGTGCAGTGTCGTTGCCTGAAGGGGAGGGGGTTTCTCTATTGTGATTGGGTATTCATTGAATGTATAGTTACTGATATTTTACTGAAGCTATCATTGGTTGATTTGTCGCTGTCACTGGTTACGTCGTGTGTGAATGGGCGATTTGTGTCAGATTTCTGGACAGTAACAATGTTGCGTGCCGTTGACGCTCTTTATTCCGTATGAGTTTATTTTTAAATAAAATGAGCTTTCCGAAAAAAAGAGCGAGGTGTGAACGGCTATAGTTATACTAATTTATGCAAACTAGTAAAACAACATTTTTGTGGACTGGCCACATCCGTACCTTGCGAGCGACTATTCTCTAAGGGAGGTTACGTTTTTAATGACAGAAGGTCTCGGTTAAGTCTTGATAAGGTCAGAAAAATCCTTTTGTTAATGCAAACATCCAATACTGTAAATAAACTGCATTTTGTAACTAAACCCTATGTTGTAAATAAGCTGTTATTTTGTATTTTTTTTATAAGATTAGGCCTACTTAATTTATTTCCCCCTGTGTATGTGTTGCAATAACTTGTCACCGGCACTGTCTTTCGTCACCACTGTGGTATGCCTGCCTGTTATTGGCGCATACAGATCTGTCTCAGTATCTTGTCACCGGTACTAAGGTCACCGGTAATAGTCACGCATCCAAGCCTGGCGCTGTCACTATAATCATCGATCCGTTACAATCACTGGATCTACCATCCTTAGTCCCACAGACGGTGGCACGAAAAATGTATAAAGCGAAAGATGCGTACATCGAAATATGCGTACATGAGGAACCAATAGTAATTGACGAAGGTGAGTCGTAAATTTGACAAGCGAAAAAAGCGTACAAACTAGACTCCAGTTGTCATTACAGGTAATCTAGCCCTAACGTATTTGCTAATAACTTTCAAGGTTTTGGATTTTCCCAGTCAAAATGGGTTAAAAAAGGGTTACCACTTTGTCAATGGTTACTTTTCCTTTAACTGTCGTGGTGACATTCGATTTAATCGAAAGAGACTTATTTAAAGAGGCCGAAACTTCGATACCTATGCACATGAGACTGGAGTTACACTTGGAAAGAAAGAGAAGAGAAACAAAGTATGTTAAGTCGGACGAAAGAATAGAAAAAAAACAGTACAAAAACACATAGAAACTGTCTTGTTTAAAATCTCTTTCTTGCATTAAAAAATTGGATTAAATAAGGCCCAAGAAATCAGACGGTAAAATCAAATAAATTGGTCGAGTTGTAATATAGATTAAAATGAAAAAATTCTGTATGATAAAAAAAATAAATAAAACAAAAAAAAATTACCGAGGCTACAAACTTTAAAATGATAGCGATATATCTATATCATTTGGCCACTCAAAAGCCTGTAAACGTCTGATGGAAATTAGGTTTAATAGATGCAAATTTAAAGGATTTCCAGCCCCGAGAAACTAAGGGACATCTATATTTAGCTGAGAAGTAAACTAATTTATTTAGCTCAATGATTTTAAAAGACCCGTATTCGCCTAAAAGCTGTGACATTTTTCGCCTGTCACAATGTTCTGACGTCATAGCTTACCCTCGTCAACTGTCTAAACTTGATCCTGTACGCATCTTTTGCAATATTCCTGGTGTACGCATATTTTGTTGTACGCATTCTTCATGTATTTCTACTAACTGACCTTTGTAATCCACGGGGACCGTCAAACTTACTGAATTATTATTTATTCAATTAACTTTTATTGATATCTACATAATAATAACAATTAATTAATTTAATCATTGTGAAACACTTCATGAAAATGTCTGATAACGCAATACATTTGTGTCACTGCAAAACCACTTTACAACGAGTGCGAGCAGCCAGAAACACGATGTCCGTAACCAAACTGCCATTTAAATCAGCATTAATTTTAATAAAAGCCGTTTACAAAAGCAGAGGCCAAATTATGATAAGTACAGATGCCTTTTAGTAAATTAACAGCTGAGCGCACGAAGGGAGGGAAGGGGTTAGTCATACAAAACTACCCTTCAACAAAGCTTTGATTAGAGACGTAGTTAATGCCCGTACCCAATCACTATGCACACTATCAGATACTTGCAGGTAAATGTTTGAAGGGAAGCTTAGTCAGTGACATCGCATTTCACTTTATCCTAAGCTTCGGTCTATTTATCAAACATAAAATCGCTATATTTATCCCTAATATAATCCTCTTTTGACATTCGATTACATTGAGATTATAAATGTATTAAATATAGGGATTTTTAAAATGTTCATTTTATGTTGAACAAGCTAAATACTTTACATAAAAACATTTTAATCCATTTCGAGAACCTCATAAAATTAGCCACACATTTCCGTTTACAATAAATGGTATGAAGATAGTTTATAAAATATATAAAGGAATAAACAGTTTGTCATAGGGATATATAAATAACAGTTTGTCATAGGGATATATAAATAACAGTTTGTCATAGGGATATATAAATAACAGTTTGTCATAAGGATATATAAATAACAGTTTGTCATAGGGATATATAAATAACAGTTTGTCATAAGGATATATAAATAACAGTTTGTCATAGGGATATATAAATAACAGTTTGTCATAGGGATATATAAAAAACAGTTTGTCATAAGGATATATAAATAACAGTTTGTCATAGGGATATATAAATAACAGTTTGTCATAAGGATATATAAATAACAGTTTGTCATAGGGATATATAAATAACAGTTTGTCATAGGGATATATAAATAACAGTTTGTCATAGCTAATGGTTTCGAAAACCCTTATATTACTTTAATATTGATTTTCGAAAATTGTATATAACTTAATATAGTGTATTAATCTCTTAAAACAGTAGTTTATGACTATACGAACTTTGAATTTTGTAAATTTGTTAAAACTTACTGAGACAGAACGTTTTCGATCGCTATGTGCCGATCTTTATCAGTGTCTTCTGCTTGGAGATATTGGGTCAAGCGGTGACTGTTTTAAAGGTAGGTTTTCGATAGTATCGAAGAGTATGTGTGATTTGTATTGTGTTTGTTCGTTTAATATGTTTGTACTTTGTGTTTTTGTGAGTCTGTAAATTTCATATTGTTCTAGTGTGTTGAGATGTAGTCCTTTTTTGTTGATGTGTAGGATTTCTAGGTTATGGTAAATGTCTGTGTATTTGTGTCCTGTTTCTTTTATGTGATTGTAAAATGTTGAGTTGGTGTTCTTTTTGTGTTCCACGACTCTTTGTTTAAAGCTGCGTTCTGTTTGTCCAATGTAGAATGTGTAACATTCGTGGCAGTTCAGTTTGTATACGCCTGGTGCTTGTAGTTTATCCTTGTTGTTGGTGTTGTGTTCCATTTTGTAATGTAACTTATTTTGTATGCTATTTTGTATCCTAGTTTTTGAAATTTGCAGACAATTTTGTTTGTTCGAGTTCTCAGATCAATAAAAGTGCGTTTCTGCCATTTTACACTTTTACTTAAGAAAAAACTAATACCTTTTTAAATTCCTTTTAGCTGACACTCTCCTGATATATATCTTGTACAAATTTTCAATCGTTAATAAAATACGATTTTATTCAACCTATCAAGCTCAAATATATTTTTTGTTGACCTATAGTGGATCACAATTGGTGTTGATGCAAATTTTTCAAACATTTATTAAAAGTAAATTATAAAATGTGTGGGGTCCAGCCGGATTTGAACTGAGAATCTTCATGTTCGAAGTCTAGCGCCTTGACACTGCGTCAACTTTCCAATGTCTATAATATATTTCTCAACGATGCATATGAATTTTTCCCCATCTGGTTGTCGTCAAAACCTCCATTATACAACATTAAACCGTTGCCATGGTTACCACACAATATCATCAATAGTGCTCTAGGGTAACTAAAATAAAATTTTTCTTTATTAATCACTAGGAATTTATTTCATTTTTTAACAAATATATTACTTTTTATATAAGTGTTTTGAAAACTCCCACCAATCCGCTAATAATTATTCCCTCCAACCGTACTCTCCCTCACTACGGAATTCAGGCCGTTGACGTTTCTTCACCCCTTGTGGCAGCTGGTGTTTCTAAAGGTTTACACTTCCTTGCGACAAAACTTGCAAAATTAATGGCAGGTTCCCTTTTGCTCCTTACGATAAGTATTTTCTTGTCGGTAGAACTAATCATACATAAATTAGGAGGCACTGCCCGACCCTATATAAATTATGTTTATTTATGATATCATCGTAAAATCGACATCATTTGTTACTATAAATAGTATTTCTCAAGGCAGAATTTTTTTTAGTTAAAATATAAATACTTTTATACATGGTAGTTAATCGACTTTAATATTTTCTTTATAATATACTAAATCAACCAAATATAATTTTTTACAAACATTTGCATACATATCGAACATTTCTATAACATCGATTATTCACGATTGAGAACAACTTCTACAAACTGTATGAAAATAAACAAAACAATAATTGTTTTAAGGCATAGCAGGATAATAACGGCCGCTAACAGAGGGCGAGGGCTCGTTTATATATCTACGGTTCCCAGTCGACACAACGTCTACAAAATGACGACAGAGAGAGAGTTAACGTACTTAGGGAAACTACTTTACTTCGCCGCTGAGATATGAGAATTGGACAAATTACTAGTCCAGCTTACACTGATGCAAGGGTTTTACGAGAGTTGGAGGTCACATCTAAGCAGGCATTTGTAATGGTTATGATGTTGCGATATCGCAGGATGATTATGGATCGTAGCGTCTGAAGGATTCCTGCGACGCCGCCCAGGAGTGACTGAAGCCCAATCAGGTGACTGAATTCGCTGATGCCGCACTAAAGGGAATAATAGATGTAATTACGCGAACATAATTAATGACGAACCTTTTCTTGAAGTTTATAATACAATTATTTTATTATGCCTTAATACGAGTATATTTTACGGGAAATATTACTAGTTCTTTAAACAAATACTGATCATACTATTGTGTGGTGAAGTGCTGTCTGGTGGTGAAACTTAATATTACGAGACTTTTAGTAAAGCGCGTAAACATTTGAAGAAAAGTTAAATGAATAAATAAAGAAACGAGAAAAAAGAAGAACGTCCGGGCGTAATATTTCGTTAAAGTAGAGACAGCATATGCTGTGACGACGTTGGAAAAGTGACACGTTTTACTTCGGACTGTGTGTAGCAAAGCGTCCTCTTTTCGGTTGTAAAGTTCGTTTGAAATCAATTCATCACATGACTTCTAAACTCCGTACGGCTTCTGGAGTTTAGAAATAACAACACTGAGCATTTCTTAATTTGGTAAAATCTCTCGTGCAGCTATATCTTACTGGGATTTATTGAGAAACTGCCAAGAGGTCAAACCAGATATAAAGTAATTACATTGCTCCTTGTTAGATATTGTTCATTTATTGGTTTCATAGAGTTAGAAAGATGAAACCGCTTGTAGTAATCAGATATAGCAGGGTATTTACATCGCACGAAATACAGACTTCCTAAAGAATCAACAAAGCAATAGAACTGCAGAATATTCTGTACAAAAACAATGGGGGAGTGAAAATACAAGAAACAATAATCGTAAACGGTTATAATTTTACAAACAAGTTAAAATCATAAAGAAATAGATAAAGCCAAAAGCAAATAAATTAATATAAAAATTTTAAAAGTAAAAAAAAACAAATAATAGACTATATTTTTTTTGGAAAAAATAGTCAATTATTACTTAAATCAACATAGGAAAATTTTATTTTAGTTTCTTTTAAAAAATAAAAAAAAGTATAAAATAAACAAATAATATAATTTCTTTAAAAATAGTCAATTATTTCTTAAAACAACAAAGGAAATCTTTGTTTAGTTTCTTTTTTTCTATAATTACAATTAATATAAATATGTATATATCAGAATATGTATATCAGAATAGCAATATTGAGTATGAAAATAGTAAGCGAATCTCCTTGCCATTTTCCATTTTCCATTTTCTTTTCTATGTATGGTGTTACACTATTATTTTGGTTTGTTACTGTTTATAAGCTTTCTTTTTTTCGTCGCTTGCATTGTGTTGTAGTTTCGTTCCGCTTTCCTTTCGTATTCTCCGTTTGTGAAGCATGGTTGGATACCGTTAATCCAATGTTTGTTTCTTTTATTCTTTTCATTCGTTTTTAATCCTAGAGGATTATTTATGATATTGTGTGGTAACCATGGCAACAATTTAAGGAGTGCAATGGAGGTTCTAAAGGGAACCAGAAGGGGGCAAATAAAAATTCATATTTTAAATCTTTGAAAAGTACATTTCTAGCTATGGGATATTTGGCTCAGTGCCAAAGCGTTAGACTTCGAACATGAATATACTCAGTTCGAATCCGACATATACCCTCCAAATTATAATAATTTAATTATTGAATAATTATTTGAAAAAAGTGTGTCAACATCAGTTGCCATACACTATAGGTTGAAAGAAATCTATTTAACCTTGATAGGATGAAAAAAACTTATTTTATTAACGATTGAAAATTTATACAGGCGACTAGAGGCGTCCAATCATGGTAAATCATAAATTCAATGTGGTGTAATATTTTTCTGGTAAACAGTCGAATATATTTTAACACAACGATGTTTTTGCAAGGGAAAGCTCACAGTTTTTCATTGCAAAGCTTAAACCTTTCCGATTTTGTTCATTTCGAGGCCGAAAACTCATTATGTCATACCCTTAAGGAAAGCATTACCCTTTACAGTTACACAATGTTAAGTACTTTAAACATAGGACAAAGCATGTAGGGTTTTTGTACATAAGTTCCTTCCCTAAGGCTTTGGAAAAAAGGTAAAGGAAGACATTATGGCAATGTTGTTGGTATTTACCGACTGAAAACCTTTTAAGGTTAATTGAAGTTCAAACAACACTGAAGTAAAACATTTATTACAAAATTGACATACTTTCCTCCAAAATATGTAAAAGATTAAAATTAAATAACCCATGTTATATTTAGTTATACGCCCCCTTAGAAGTAACCCCTTTATTTACAAAGTAACCGGTTAGGGTAGATTGGAAAAAAACAATTTTTTGTAATATAATTAGATACAAAATATAATATTGATGTCCGACGTGAATTGAAAGTTATTGAAATTCCATGTTGTAGAGAAGCCGAACTATGTTAAACTTCGAAATATAACTATAGTATAATATTACAATATAACTATAATAAAAAAGAAATAGTTAAAATGCTTCTGAATAAATTAGGCTTCGTTAGAAAAGTAGCAAGAAATATATCCTAAATTAAACTAACCGATTACTGAAGTGAGGAACAGTCTTCTATTTTACTACGTCTTGCAACAGCAATGATATTAAGTAGTACTTGACTGAAATTTGGAAACTTATTTGTTTTTTTTCTAACCAAACTCATCTAAAAATAATATTTTGTAATTATATGATATTACAGCATGGTGCCGTTATGGGTGGGAGTGTATACAACGAAAAGCAACCGAAATCTCGATTATATAACTAGTGCTACGATTTCTCAGATCAATAAAAGTGCTTTCCCGTTGTTTTACACTTTTATTTAAGACAAAACTAATGCCGTTTTATATAGGTGATTTGAAAATTCGCACTAATCCGCTAATAATTATTCCATCCAACGTACTCCCCCTCACTACGGAATTCAGGCCATTGACGTTTCTTGACTCCTTGTACCAGCTGGTGTTTCTAAAGGTGTACTTCCCTTGCGTTTTTTTACTTGGGCGGAATACTTTTTGTATATTTTTACAATTTGACTTTCTTTTTGACATTTATAAACGAAATTGAAAGGAAAAAGAAAGATACTACGCGCAAAGTTGTAAACCAGCCAACCTGAAACTTTATTGAGCTAAACCAGACCAGACGAGTCGCCACATTAAGAGAATAATGTCACGTGATATATTGTCCACCGGAACTTTGAGCTGTAATTATTTCCTCAAGTCTCGCCCGATTCACAGTAAGCATTTATATAAGTATAATTATTGACTCAGCTGATTTTCACGTTAAATTACTTTTATTGCAAGCAATAAAAATTTGCTTTTCTCTTTTCATTGTTCAAATCCGTAATTACCTCCATTTACAGTCGATTAGGCCTTTAGAAATTCGCGCCTAAGATATTCCAGTCGACTGGCGACGAAGATAAACGATTTAATCGGGGCTTTTCAATGATTAAACACAGTCTGTAGCAGACAAATCCCGACATATTTGAATTGCCTCATTACAGTTGGCTTTACCTTCACGTGAAGGAAATTGATTTAGTGCATTTCTAATGAGAATGTCGCCTCCTGCAGTTTATTAGACATAGGAGGGCAAATATGCTGTAGCCTACTTTATGTTGAGTATCATAATTATCTGTAATTCCTAGCATTGTCACATTATTCCGTGACGCGTTTCGGAGAACCTCCATCATTCAGGAAGAGTTCATAAAAAGGTCTGACTAATGGAGGTTATCCCAAACGCGTCAGGGAATAATGTGACAATGGTAGGAATGACAGATAATTATGATACTAAAAAATAATAATATAAATACTAGCGAAAAAGTAGAACACTATCTAAAATACACTGTACATGATTTAATTCGTTAGGAAATTACTGACTATCATATGACTGATGATAGATAGTTTCGAACATATACAGTACTTTACGTGCGACCTCATGCTCCCTCCCCCTATGTCATATTCAAGAAGGTTTTATACCCCTACCTTCAATTATATTCACAACCCTTCCTCACCCTTCGTAGCGATGTGGTTCTACTGGCTAATATTACGATATTTATCTTTTGCCTGCAAGTTCATATCTATTTCTTTTACACTCAATCCAATTATTTCCTTGATGGTTGCATAATCGTTCTTGCTGCTATGTGGTCCATCGGGTGGAGCACATCTCTACAAAGCTAAAGATCCCGGATTCGAATCTCAGTAGTGCCAAATAATTTCGGCGCGTTTCAACTCAATCTGAGGCAATTAGTACCTCAAGTAAAAACTCGCTGTTGAAGCATAGCGCTGACCACAATACCACCCTTGAATACCATATATCTAACGTTAAAACCTGTTTCTCCTGTATTTCTTATATACTTCTTACTTTTTACTTACTTCTTGCTGCGGACGTCCAGGGTCATGTGACTCCGATGGTCCGATGTCCATAATAAGTTGCTGCAGCCAAGGTCCAAAATTGTTTATCGATCAATATTGTTTTGATATTTCCCTGGCTTCCCAGCGCAGACAGCAGAGCTGCTCTTGGTGGAATTGGTGAGGAGCGTCGAAGGAGGATATGGTCTAGAGTCTCCTCCTCTTTTCTACAGTTAGGGCAGAGTGAAGATTCTCTCAGATTAAATCTGAAGAGATAGGCCTCAGTCACAATGTGTCCGATTCTTGCTCGTGCTGCAAAGACGGCTGTAAATCTGGGAACCCCTTGATACATTTCCAAATCATTTGGTGTATTTCTTATATAAAACAACTATATGATATTTTGAATTTAGTACTTTTTCCTCTCCGTGTATCAGCAATTGCTCTATAATGATCAATCCTACCTACCGTATTCTTCGTAGTCGATCGGTTGGTCGTCCTAAAACCACTAGTACAGTGCGTGAGGTTTAACCGTGTCTCTGACCTTCAGATCGCTAGGCTGGACTGGGCTGCAATGCGGGGTCAAAACCCAACACTTCAGTAAACATCAGTATCGTGTTTAAAGTGTAAACAGGTCTAATTAACTAAATGATAATACTGTAATAGTTTGATGTATACATGGTCCTTAAATGTGTTGCTCTGCTTCTGCAAAGAAAGAGACGCGATTACGGAAGAGAAGATATATGTATTGTAAAATGTTTTCAGTTAGGATAGTAGTCAAATGATAGAGCAGAGCGAGGGAAACAATTAAACCTCACGCACGGAACCCATATACTGGCACGTACTTACTAGTACCTATTTACCAGTAGGCCTACTTATTTCCTGGCAACTATTTACTAGTTTGTTATTTAATTAAATTTAAATCATTTTAAATATGATGGATTGTAAAATTTAATGACTTGAATGCAAAAGTTGCAATAGTAATTAAGGATGGGTTTTAGCTTTTTTTACAACAAGTCAATATACAATAAGTGTAGGAAGACGATTACTATATTAATGCCTTTAGTAAGCTATGTCACGCCTTGTTGGCTTCTTAACGACTTGAAGCTATACTGTCGTCGGTAGTCTCAAGACTGTCTTGGCTACTTTATGTATAATTTTAAGAATAAATTCATTTAAACAGTTTCCTTCAAAAACACGCGTTTGTTGATCGTTGCTTTATTGAACGATTATTAAAATTAAACGTTGATTAAAGAATCATTATTATATTTATATAATAATAAACTTTGTGGTATTACATGCAGAAATGGCCACTAGCGATACCAATCACCCACACCGCACACATCATCTATTATCTAACTATAGTACCACTAATCCTCACTAACAGCGATATTGTTAATATATACACTTACCTTTTTCACCGTTGTAAGCTTGAAATACAGAAAGCACAAAATTAGAAGTTTTTTACATAATTATTTAGACTGAACACAATGCATGCAAATATGAAAACATATGTGGGTCATCATATGGCACGGACAAGAACGGTTAGAGGCCCTTCTTAAGATTACGAGCCGTCGTTTGCAGCGGCTTAAATGTGTTACAAGACAAAAGTGACCTTGTAAATCGGCAATGGGTGGATGGTAAGGGCCATCTAAGTAAAGAAGTATAACCTAGCTTGACGCGATCGACATACGATTTTTCTCCTACCCCAATCTGTGTTGGCTGTGGCCAAAGCAATATAATAGTTCTTTTCACGACCAAGGCTTCGTCTCCTAGCTGGACGATGAAAAATCGGTCGGTCTTCCGAGTGAGCCAATCCGTCGCAACCAAAAATCTTGAACATATAAATAAGCGCGAGAGCGACCTAGCTGGACGAACGACGATGAGACCGATCTAAGACAACACGTTTGTCTGGTCGTGCGGCTCGTCAGACCGACTAATGCGATTGTAGCCGTGAGTCACCTAACACAGTGAGTCTGCCGAGTCGTTGATTAGTGAAGACTTTGTACATCACAATATCATGTTACCTTTTTTGACTTATTTTAATGTTAAAATGAGACGTTCTTCCACAGAAATTGGCCGTATAATGTTTGTTGTTTTCGATGTAAAGTCCTTCTTGATTAAACTCGCCAAACTCATACCTGGCCTTCCAAATCTCATTTCTAGCGCTTCTGCGGTCCAATGATTTCTTCTTAAGGTAACATGGTTTATAGAAGAGCTGCCCAGCAGCACGAGCTTACGTCTCAACCGATAGCATGGTCACGATGGTCGATTTGGAGAGGGAACTGTCGTCAGTCGCTGCGACTTCACTGTCCCCTTGTGGATACTCAATTTCGTCGTCAGATAAGAATCGATCGCACGGACGACCGACCCATTTTTCGTAGTTCAGCTAGGACGCCGACTAAACCACATCAAGAAGGTGCGAACAGGAGGCTCGTCGCGCATTATATCAATTTGCTTCTCGTCCGATTAGTACAATTTCTGTTCCTTTTATTTGCCTTTTTATATCACGAAATCGTCCTTTTTTTCCTGATCGCTGCGATTAGAGTAAACACAAAAAAAGCAATTAGATATAAATATTGTTTACAATATTTAAAGATGATTAAATTATGTGATAATTAATGAAAACATTTAAAACAAAAAAAACTGTACAATTACAAAATTAATTGAACGAAAAAGAAAAAGAAAATACAAAAACCTGTATTTGTCGGTTGTCCTTATGTAAATCATATTTTATTGAAAACCACGCACATGCGCACGCGCGCGCGCGAGCACACACACACACACAACTTTATACACTAAAGGCTTCTTTATAAATCAGAACATTCTGTTATACTCTACATTAACATATAACTATATCACATAACAAATTCATATTATCCTGAAAAAAATAAGTTTTACTACTATACTACTAGTGTAGGTTTAGTTACAAAATATATTAAAGTTTCGTAATGCATACTAACCGGTTGATGTGCCATCTTTTGCTGGTAATGTAACAAATCGAGCTTAATCGATTTTATTTGATATTTAATAAAAATAAATCCCTTAAAGTGTTTTTGATAAGTGACAGTTGTATAGTTTTACAAACCATTTAATTCTCTGCAAATATTTTAACAATATTTTAATTTAACAAAATTACTACACGTAAAGCCCAAAAAAGACTTGTTTTCAACAATTGCATGTTTTCTTCATGTTTTTCAAGAAATAAAAAAAAATTTAGAAACTTTTATTGGGGTTCTCAGACAAAATTCCATACGAATTCCAA
>JBAIZL010000004.1:8662449-8762449 GCA_036971475.1 Prosapia bicincta | reverse complement strand
GTGTGTGTGTGTGTGTGTGTGTGTGTGTGTGTGTGTGTGTGTGTGTGTGTGTGTGTGTGTGTGTGTGTGTGTGTGTGTGTGTGTGTGTGTGTGTGTGTGTGTGTGTGTGTGTGTGTGTGTGTGTGTGTGTGTGTGTGTGTGTGTGTGTGTGTGTGTGTGTGTGTGTGTGTGTGTGTGTGTGTGTGTGTGTGTGTGTGTGTGTGTGTGTGTGTGTGTGTGTGTGTGTGTGTGTGTGTGTGTGTGTGTGTGTGTGTGTGTGTGTGTGTGTGTGTGTGTGTGTGTGTGTGTGTGTGTGTGTGTGTGTGTGTGTGTGTGTGTGTGTGTGTGTGTGTGTGTGTGTGTGTGTGTGTGTGTGTGTGTGTGTGTGTGTGTGTGTGTGTGTGTGTGTGTGTGTGTGTGTGTGTGTGTGTGTGTGTGTGTGTGTGTGTGTGTGTGTGTGTGTGTGTGTGTGTGTGTGTGTGTGTGTGTGTGTGTGTGTGTGTGTGTGTGTGTGTGTGTGTGTGTGTGTGTGTGTGTGTGTGTGTGTGTGTGTGTGTGTGTGTGTGTGTGTGTGTGTGTGTGTGTGTGTGTGTGTGTGTGTGTGTGTGTGTGTGTGTGTGTGTGTGTGTGTGTGTGTGTGTGTGTGTGTGTGTGTGTGTGTGTGTGTGTGTGTGTGTGTGTGTGTGTGTGTGTGTGTGTGTGTGTGTGTGTGTGTGTGTGTGTGTGTGTGTGTGTGTGTGTGTGTGTGTGTGTGTGTGTGTGTGTGTGTGTGTGTGTGTGTGTGTGTGTGTGTGTGTGTGTGTGTGTGTGTGTGTGTGTGTGTGTGTGTGTGTGTGTGTGTGTGTGTGTGTGTGTGTGTGTGTGTGTGTGTGTGTGTGTGTGTGTGTGTGTGTGTGTGTGTGTGTGTGTGTGTGTGTGTGTGTGTGTGTGTGTGTGTGTGTGTGTGTGTGTGTGTGTGTGTGTGTGTGTGTGTGTGTGTGTGTGTGTGTGTGTGTGTGTGTGTGTGTGTGTGTGTGTGTGTGTGTGTGTGTGTGTGTGTGTGTGTGTGTGTGTGTGTGTGTGTGTGTGTGTGTGTGTGTGTGTGTGTGTGTGTGTGTGTGTGTGTGTGTGTGTGTGTGTGTGTGTGTGTGTGTGTGTGTGTGTGTGTGTGTGTGTGTGTGTGTGTGTGTGTGTGTGTGTGTGTGTGTGTGTGTGTGTGTGTGTGTGTGTGTGTGTGTGTGTGTGTGTGTGTGTGTGTGTGTGTGTGTGTGTGTGTGTGTGTGTGTGTGTGTGTGTGTGTGTGTGTGTGTGTGTGTGTGTGTGTGTGTGTGTGTGTGTGTGTGTGTGTGTGTGTGTGTGTGTGTGTGTGTGTGTGTGTGTGTGTGTGTGTGTGTGTGTGTGTGTGTGTGTGTGTGTGTGTGTGTGTGTGTGTGTGTGTGTGTGTGTGTGTGTGTGTGTGTGTGTGTGTGTGTGTGTGTGTGTGTGTGTGTGTGTGTGTGTGTGTGTGTGTGTGTGTGTGTGTGTGTGTGTGTGTGTGTGTGTGTGTGTGTGTGTGTGTGTGTGTGTGTGTGTGTGTGTGTGTGTGTGTGTGTGTGTGTGTGTGTGTGTGTGTGTGTGTGTGTGTGTGTGTGTGTGTGTGTGTGTGTGTGTGTGTGTGTGTGTGTGTGTGTGTGTGTGTGTGTGTGTGTGTGTGTGTGTGTGTGTGTGTGTGTGTGTGTGTGTGTGTGTGTGTGTGTGTGTGTGTGTGTGTGTGTGTGTGTGTGTGTGTGTGTGTGTGTGTGTGTGTGTGTGTGTGTGTGTGTGTGTGTGTGTGTGTGTGTGTGTGTGTGTGTGTGTGTGTGTGTGTGTGTGTGTGTGTGTGTGTGTGTGTGTGTGTGTGTGTGTGTGTGTGTGTGTGTGTGTGTGTGTGTGTGTGTGTGTGTGTGTGTGTGTGTGTGTGTGTGTGTGTGTGTGTGTGTGTGTGTGTGTGTGTGTGTGTGTGTGTGTGTGTGTGTGTGTGTGTGTGTGTGTGTGTGTGTGTGTGTGTGTGTGTGTGTGTGTGTGTGTGTGTGTGTGTGTGTGTGTGTGTGTGTGTGTGTGTGTGTGTGTGTGTGTGTGTGTGTGTGTGTGTGTGTGTGTGTGTGTGTGTGTGTGTGTGTGTGTGTGTGTGTGTGTGTGTGTGTGTGTGTGTGTGTGTGTGTGTGTGTGTGTGTGTGTGTGTGTGTGTGTGTGTGTGTGTGTGTGTGTGTGTGTGTGTGTGTGTGTGTGTGTGTGTGTGTGTGTGTGTGTGTGTGTGTGTGTGTGTGTGTGTGTGTGTGTGTGTGTGTGTGTGTGTGTGTGTGTGTGTGTGTGTGTGTGTGTGTGTGTGTGTGTGTGTGTGTGTGTGTGTGTGTGTGTGTGTGTGTGTGTGTGTGTGTGTGTGTGTGTGTGTGTGTGTGTGTGTGTGTGTGTGTGTGTGTGTGTGTGTGTGTGTGTGTGTGTGTGTGTGTGTGTGTGTGTGTGTGTGTGTGTGTGTGTGTGTGTGTGTGTGTGTGTGTGTGTGTGTGTGTGTGTGTGTGTGTGTGTGTGTGTGTGTGTGTGTGTGTGTGTGTGTGTGTGTGTGTGTGTGTGTGTGTGTGTGTGTGTGTGTGTGTGTGTGTGTGTGTGTGTGTGTGTGTGTGTGTGTGTGTGTGTGTGTGTGTGTGTGTGTGTGTGTGTGTGTGTGTGTGTGTGTGTGTGTGTGTGTGTGTGTGTGTGTGTGTGTGTGTGTGTGTGTGTGTGTGTGTGTGTGTGTGTGTGTGTGTGTGTGTGTGTGTGTGTGTGTGTGTGTGTGTGTGTGTGTGTGTGTGTGTGTGTGTGTGTGTGTGTGTGTGTGTGTGTGTGTGTGTGTGTGTGTGTGTGTGTGTGTGTGTGTGTGTGTGTGTGTGTGTGTGTGTGTGTGTGTGTGTGTGTGTGTGTGTGTGTGTGTGTGTGTGTGTGTGTGTGTGTGTGTGTGTGTGTGTGTGTGTGTGTGTGTGTGTGTGTGTGTGTGTGTGTGTGTGTGTGTGTGTGTGTGTGTGTGTGTGTGTGTGTGTGTGTGTGTGTGTGTGTGTGTGTGTGTGTGTGTGTGTGTGTGTGTGTGTGTGTGTGTGTGTGTGTGTGTGTGTGTGTGTGTGTGTGTGTGTGTGTGTGTGTGTGTGTGTGTGTGTGTGTGTGTGTGTGTGTGTGTGTGTGTGTGTGTGTGGAAAAATATAACATTAAATAGCGTATATATAACGAAATATAACGTAAAACTTAAAATTTATTGAGCCGCTTGAATAATATTTATCACTCCACAATACCGTAAAAAACAAACTGATTTTACGTAATAAAATTTCGCATTATCACCGAATGATATTTTAATCTGGTCATTATGTCTCAAGGACACGGGAAAATAATAAATCATCACCAACACCTACAAAATTACGAATCTTTTTTTTTAACACAGATTTTTCTAGAAAGACACAAGACTTTACACACTCAAGAAACTTATTTTCTACCACATTAAAATATAGCTATATTCATTACCTGCAAAGTATCTACCCAGTTATGATAAACCTAGTTGCAAATAGGTTCTCAACATAAGGTATGGGATTGATGTGTGAAATGGTCTCCATCTTGTGACTGAACTAAACACATCATATGATCATGTGTTTACAAGTGTAACATTAAAGGCACAAGATAAAAGGGCTTTCCAAACAAGATAGTTTAGGCTAGAAAATATAATTTTCTTCTTACCAAATCTATACCCTAACCGGATACTTTGTAGCTACAATGTATTGTAGCTATTTCCGAATACAGTATAATAATCACATTCTTACGGAAACCTTGCGCTAATAAATTGTGCAAGTCTTTTTATAATGAGGTTACTTTGGTATTATTTTCATAAGGATTACCATTTTTGGAGATATCATCGAAGATTTAATTATTTTAGATATAACAGATTAGAACTAGAATATCATTTATGGAAAGATAATCGATAAATATCACAAATTGCGTGTAAGAAATATTTTAATGTTTTGTAAACAAAAATGTTTTACATTTCTGTACAAAAATTATATTAAAATTTAAATGAATTACTTTTTTAAAGCATAAGTTTAGCAGATTTTTAAAATTTTAATATACTTCAAATTATCAACATATATCAGTTAAAACACTTCCATAAATAAAGTTTCTGAAAATACAATAATTTAAAAAAATCCCTTAATTTTAAACTTTCTTAAGTATCGACTTTCTAGACGTAATCGATATTGGCTTAAATTATTTTTAGTGATCAGAAAGTCTTCAGAAAAACGGGAGAAATTTTAAAACTTGGTGGTGACAACCCAAAGCTTAAAATTTTGAAAAGAAAACAAAAAACTCTCTGTATAACCTAAATTTTTAATATATAAAACAGAACACTCATGGAAATATAACTAAATAACAGTATAGTGACGAAGAATTCTCGTTATATTTTTAAAAAATATCGTTTGCTAAGTCATGTCATCTTATCGACGAGTGAAGTGGCCTACATTGTAGTATGCTTTTCTACATCAGGACAAGGAGGCTGTGTTTATCGCTTTCATCTGTTTACCACGTGGATTAGAACATGTTTTTAAACTTATTCTAACCGGATTATTTGTACCTATATTTAAACAAAACTATATTATAATTTAATATTCTATTTGATAAAAACATCATTTATTCTATAACGTTTTGAGTGTGCAATAAAGTAATGTTAAATTTGGGGCGTCAAAAAATATTTTATTATGTTTTTGAACATATTTTGGATTACTACGTATTTTTCCCGACATTTACTTGTCTAGAAAACAGATAATTATCTCAACGTTTTATTTAACATTTTTATTAGTTCGAAACAACTTTAAAAGTCAATAAAATTGAGTTAAACCTACTCGAAACTGTCTACACGTAAAATGTATTACTAGAAAGACATTCCGTACGTTTAATACGAACGTACATACAGAAGTCGAATATGCGGAGTCGATATTTTCACTCTGGGTAGTAGCTGTATAAGCCTCTTTAGAAATATATTACTGACTTTGCGTATTGCATTCTGAATGCGGAATCGCCATTAGAGAAAGTTTGCGCTAAATCAGCTCCGAGTTGTGATACAACGCTGTAGCCTGTTAACAAGTAGCTGATTGGATCCCGAAAACAATATTTCGACCTATCGATGCATCTACGTCGATGGAACGATCAGGTAGCGCGCTATTATTCTTTTGCGTGACTTCATTCAAAGTTCAGGACAAAAACACTAACATTTTTTCACTTTTATAAACTACCTTCAATTCACTAGCTTTTGAAAAGTTTATTCACGCTTAAAAATGCACTGGCTGTTATTTTAATCTTAAATATCAAAGTAATTTTTTTATTATTATTATACTAAATACACACACACACATATATATATATATATATATATATATATATATATATATATATATATATATATATATAGTTATTGCATTAAAACTTTAAGTAAATAGGCTTCATTAAGTAGCAGGCAGTATAATTAAGCATTGACAACACAACTCATGTTTTTAAATTGGCTAGTACACTACCCCAGAGCTAAATTACAAGGCACTGATATCGGAACAGACTTTAGTAGTACGCTGAACTGGAGGAAAGGGACATCAGAGTTCCAAGCGCAAATATCGGGAACTAACCACAAAAAATATCCAATGTGTTGCCAATACTATTATCTGCTACACTTATAGTCTACCGCTGAATCTTTGCCTCTGATAGTATTCGTTGAACGAGAGAGTCAGCAAACTCGAAAAAAGCTGATATATTACTACAAAAAATTAAAAAATTACGAATCACAAAGATTGCAGTATTATTTCTCTAATTCATACAGAATAAAAAAATATTGTAAAAAGAACGCAGAAAATGAAAAAGACGAAAAAAACAACGAAAATTTCAAGTCGGAGTCTCCAAATGAATGCGCGAGATTATCCGAAGTTAAATGGTGGACATGATTACCACACGACCTGATTATTTGCCGACCTCACTCCCTCCCTTAAACAAAGCACTCAGGAGACTGCACATTGCACAATTGTATATGAATGGAACTCTAGATCCTGGAATTGCTAAGCAAACACTGTAATTACAATGGTTAGTTATGAAAAACGTTTATACAGAACGAGTGTTTGCCAACCTACGCCTCTTCTCCCATAAGCAACGTTATCAGCGGTAGCAGACTATACTGTTTTTTGTGTATAAGTGTAATGCTAGATCCCGGCAATATTAAAGAAATGTTTATTAGAATAACTAGTATTGAAAAGCGTTATTACAAAATTAAGTCGTGCAATTTCCACCTCACATCTTGAATGAAAATTTACAGCGGTAGACTGTACTGTTGTTTGTGTATAAGTGTAATGCTAGGCCCCGGTAAAGTTAAGGAAATTTTTATTAGAATAACTAGAATTGAAAAGCGTTATTACGAAACGAGTACTTGTCAATCTCCACCTCACATTTCGAGGGAAAATTTACAGCGGTACACTGTACTGTTGTTTGTGTATAAGTGTAATGCTAGGCCCCGGTAATGTTAAAGAAATGTTTATTAGAATAAATAGTATTGAAAAGCGTTATTACAAAACGAGTACTTGCCAATCTCCACCTCACATTTCGAGGGAAAATTTACAGCGGTAGACTGTACTGTTGTTTGTGTATAAGTGTAATGCTAGGCCCCGGTAATGTTAAAGAAATGTTTATTAGAATAAATAGTATTGAAAAGCGTTATTACAAAACGAGTACTTGCCAATCTCCACCTCACATCTCGAGGGAAAATTTACAGCGGTAGACTGTACTGTTGTTTGTGTATAATTGTAGTGCTAGGCCCCGGTAAAGTTAAGGAAATGTTTATTAGAATAACTAGTATTGAAAAGCGTTGTTACGAAACGAGTATTTGCCAAATTCCACCTCACAATCTCGAAGGAAAATTTACAGCGGTAGACTGTACTGTTGTATGTGTATAAGTGTAATGCTAGGCCCCGGTAATGTAAACAAAATGTTTATTAGAATAACTAGTATTGAAAAGCGTTATTACAAAATGAAGTCGTGCAATTTCCACCTCACATCTCGAAGGAAAATTTACAGCGGTAGACTGTACTGTCGTTTGTGTATGAATGCAATGCTAGATCCTGGTATTACCAACTTTTTATTACAAAAAAGTGTTGAAAAGCGTTATTACAGAACGAGTAATTTCGAACTACATCTCACCTCCTGTAAGCAAATTGCTAGAGTTAGACTGTAAGGTGTCGTTTTTATATGAGTATAACACTAAATTCAGGTGTTACCAAATTTTTATTATAATAAATAGCACTGAAAATCTATACTATAGACCTCCACCTCACCTTCCGTTGGCAATGTGCTAGTGGCAGACTACAGGTTGAACGTTTGTATATGAACGCAATGTAAGATCCTGGTATTACCAAATTTGTATTACTATAACTAAACGAATACTTGTCCTCGCCTCACCTCCGTTGGTAAAGTCACTAGCGGTAGACTTTGTTACATTATGGATCTGTCTAAACTTTTAATTGAATCGTAACTTTTCTCTTTATAGTGTTCGAGGAATTGGTGTACTTACTTTTATATTGCAGGTAAGATTATAGTTTAAAAGTCTAGGAAGTTTGTTTTACTTTTAAAAGTTTTTGTATTTCACATGGTTTGAATCAGACGTAAACACTTCCTGTAGTGGGAAGGTCAGAACCATGGAGGAACGGCAACAGTTATGATGGATATTAACGGCTTTTTATGTACTGCTACTTCCTGGGATAAAGTCATTCACCCTAGACAAGACCTTCACAATTAGTAATAAATATTCCTAATCAGGGCTATAAAGGATATCACTTGCATACACAAAGGCAGTGTAATAAGATAAACAGGAAGATTCATTCTTAATAACGTTCCTTTAATAATCCCATTACCGGTAGAAGCGGAGATAAACCCAAGGAAATCTAGCGACTAATGTCAGGAGCATTATAGCGTCTGCCTTTAATAATCCCATTACCGGTAGAAGCGGAGATAAACCCAAGAAAATCTAGCGACTAATGTCAGGAGCATTATAACATCTGCCTTTAATAATCCCATTACCGGTAGAAGCGGAGATAAACCCAAGGAAATCTAGCGACTAATGTCAGGAGCATTATAACATCTGCCTTTAATAATCCCATTACCGGGAGAAGCGGAGATAAACCCAAGGAAATCTAGCGACTAATGTCAGGAGCATTATAACATCTGCCTTTAATAATCCCATTACCGGTAGAAGCGGAGATAAACCCAAGAAAATCTAGCGACTAATGTCAGGAGCATTATAACATCTGCCTTTAATAATCCCATTACCGGTAGAAGCGGAGATAAACCCAAGAAAATCTAGCGACTAATGTCAGGAGCATTATAGCGTCTGCCTTTAATAATCCCATTACCGGTAGAAGCGGAGATAAACCCAAGGAAATCTAGCGACTAATGTCAGGAGCATTATAGCGTCTGCCTTTAATAATCCCATTACCGGTAGAAGCGGAGATAAACCCAAGGAAATCTAGCGACTAATGTCAGGAGCATTATAACATCTGCCTTTAATAATCCCATTACCGGTAGAAGCGGAGATAAACCCAAGAAAATCTAGCGACTAATGTCAGGAGCATTATAACATCTGCCTTTAATAATCCCATTACCGGGAGAAGCGGAGATAAACCCAAGGAAATCTAGCGACTAATGTCAGGAGCATTATAGCGTCTGCCTTTAATAATCCCATTACCGGTAGAAGCGGAGATAAACCCAAAAAAATCTAGCGACTAATGCCAGGAGCATTATAGCGTCTGGCTTTAATAATCCCATTACCGGTAGAAGCGGAGATAAACCCAAGGAAATCTAGCGACTAATGTCAGGAGCATTATAGCGTCTGCCTTTAATAATCCCATTACCGGTAGAAGCGGAGATAAACCCAAGGAAATCTAGCGACTAATGTCAGGAGCATTATAGCGTCTGGCTTTAATAACCCCATTACCGGGAGAAGCGGAGATAAACCCAAGGAAATCTAGCGACTAATGTCAGGAGCATTATAGCGTCTGGCTTTAATAATCCCATTACCGGTAGAAGCGGAGATAAACCCAAGGAAATCTAGCGACTAATGTCAGGAGCATTATAGCGTCTGGCTTTAATAATCCCATTACCGGGAGAAACGGAGATAAACCCAAGGAAATCTAGCGACTAATGTCAGGAGCATTATAGCGTCTGGCTTTAATAATCCCATTACCGGTAGAAGCGGAGATAAACCCAAGGAAATCTAGCGACTAATGTCAGGAGCATTATAGCGTCTGGCTTTAATAATCCCATTACCGGTAGAAGCGGAGATAAACCCAAGGAAATGTAGCGACTAATGTCAGGAGCATTATAGCGTCTGGCTTTAATAATCCCATTACCGGGAGAAACGGAGATAAACCCAAGGAAATCTAGCGACTAATGTCAGGAGCATTATAGCGTCTGCCTTTAATAATCCCATAACCGGGAGAAGCGGAGATAAACCCAAGGAAATCTAGCGACTAATGTCAGGAGCATTATAGCGTCTGGCTTTAATAACCCCATTACCGGTAGAAGCGGAGATAAACCCAAGGAAATCTAGCGACTAATGTCAGGAGCATTATAGCGTCTGCCTTTAATAACCCTATTACCGGGAGAAGCGGAGATAAACCCAAGGAAATCTAGCGACTAATGTCAGGAGCATTATAGCGTCTGCCTTTAATAACCCCATTACCGGGAGAAGCGGAGATAAACCCAAGGAAATCTAGCGACTAATGTCAGGAGCATTATAGCGTCTGCCTTTAATAATCCCATTACCGGGAGAAACGGAGATAAACCCAAGGAAATCTAGCGACTAATGTCAGGAGCATTATAGCGTCCGCCTTTAATAATCCCATTACCGGGAGAAACGGAGATAAACCCAAGGAAATCTAGCGACTAATGTCAGGAGCATTATAGCGTCTGCCTTTAATAATCCCATTACCGGTAGAAGCGGAGATAAACCCAAGGAAATCTAGCGACTAATGTCAGGAGCATTATAGCGTCTGCCTTTAATAATCCCATTACCGGTAGAAGCGGAGATAAACCCAAGGAAATCTAGCGACTAATGTCAGGAGCATTATAGCGTCTGCCTTTAATAATCCCATTACCGGTAGAAGCGGAGATAAACCCAAGGAAATCTAGCGACTAATGTCAGGAGCATTATAGCGTCTGCCTTTAATAATCCCATTACCGGTAGAAGCGGAGATAAACCCAAGGAAATCTAGCGACTAATGTCAGGAGCATTATAACGTCTGAATTTAATAATCCCATTACCGGTAGAAGCGGAGATAAACCCAAGGAAATCTAGCGACTAATGTCAGGAGCATTATAGCGTCTGCCTTTAATAATCCCATAACCGGGAGAAGCAGAGATAAACCCAAGGAAATCTAGCGACTAATGTCAGGAGCATTATAGCGTCTGCCTTTAATAATCCCATAACCGGGAGAAGCAGAGATAAACCCAAGGAAATCTAGCGACTAATGTCAGGAGCATTATAGCGTCTGCCTTTAATAATCCCATAACCGGGAGAAGCAGAGATAAACCCAAGGAAATCTAGCGACTAATGTCAGGAGCATTATAGCGTCTGCCTTTAATAATCCCATTACCGGTAGAAGCGGAGATAAACCCAAGGAAATCTAGCGACTAATGTCAGGAGCATTATAGCGTCTGCCTTTAATAATCCCATTACCGGTAGAAGCGGAGATAAACCCAAGGAAATCTAGCGACTAATGTCAGGAGCATTATAGCGTCTGCCTTTAATAATCCCATAACCGGGAGAAGCAGAGATAAACCTAAGGAAATCTAGCGACTAATGTCAGGAGCATTATAGCGTCTGCCTTTAATAATCCCATAACCGGGAGAAGCAGAGATAAACCCAAGGAAATCTAGCGACTAATGTCAGGAGCATTATAGCGTCTGCCTTTAATAATCCCATAACCGGGAGAAGCAGAGATAAACCCAAGGAAATCTAGCGACTAATGTCAGGAGCATTATAGCGTCTGCCTTTAATAATCCCATAACCGGGAGAAGCAGAGATAAACCCAAGGAAATCTAGCGACTAATGTCAGGAGCATTATAGCGTCTGCCTTTAATAATCCCATAACCGGGAGAAGCAGAGATAAACCCAAGGAAATCTAGCGACTAATGTCAGGAGCATTATAGCGTCTGCCTTTAATAATCCCATAACCGGGAGAAGCAGAGATAAACCCAAGGAAATCTAGCGACTAATGTCAGGAGCATTATAGCGTCTGCCTTTAATAATCCCATAACCGGGAGAAGCAGAGATAAACCCAAGGAAATCTAGCGACTAATGTCAGGAGCATTATAGCGTTGGCTTTAATAATCCCATTACCGGTAGAAGCGGAGATAAACCCAAGGAAATCTAGCGACTAATGTCAGGAGCATTATAGCGTCTGCCTTTAATAATCCCATAACCGGGAGAAGCAGAGATAAACCCAAGGAAATCTAGCGACTAATGTCAGGAGCATTATAGCGTCTGCCTTTAATAATCCCATAACCGGGTGGAGCAGAGATAAACCCAAGGAAATCTAGCGACTAATGTCAGGAGCATTATAGCGTCTGCCTTTAATAATCCCATAACCGGGTGGAGCAGAGATAAACCCAAGGAAATCTAGCGACTAATGTCAGGAGCATTATAGCGTCTGCCTTTAATAATCCCATAACCGGGAGAAGCAGAGATAAACCCAAGGAAA
The DNA here is from genome assembly GCA_036971475.1 of Prosapia bicincta. Taxonomy (NCBI): domain Eukaryota; kingdom Metazoa; phylum Arthropoda; class Insecta; order Hemiptera; family Cercopidae; genus Prosapia; species Prosapia bicincta. The sequence goes on along the minus strand of JBAIZL010000004.1, from coordinate 8,750,738 downwards.
TCTAGCGACTAATGTCAGGAGCATTATAGCGTCTGCCTTTAATAATCCCATAACCGGGAGAAGCAGAGATAAACCCAAGGAAATCTAGCGACTAATGTCAGGAGCATTATAGCGTCTGCCTTTAATAATCCCATAACCGGGAGAAGCAGAGATAAACCCAAGGAAATCTAGCGACTAATGTCAGGAGCATTATAGCGTCTGCCTTTAATAATCCCATAACCGGGAGAAGCAGAGATAAACCCAAGGAAATCTAGCGACTAATGTCAGGAGCATTATAGCGTCTGCCTTTAATAACCCCATAACCGGGAGAAGCAGAGATAAACCCAAGGAAATCTAGCGACTAATGTCAGGAGCATTATAGCGTCTGCCTTTAATAATCCCATAACCGGGAGAAGCAGAGATAAACCCAAGGAAATCTAGCGACTAATGTCAGGAGCATTATAGCGTCTGCCTTTAATAATCCCATAACCGGGAGAAGCGGAGATAAACCCAAGGAAATCTAGCGACTAATGTCAGGAGCATTATAGCGTCTGGCTTTAATAACCCCATAACCGGGAGAAGCGGAGATAAACCAAAGGAAATCTAGCGACTAATGTCAGGAGCATTATAGCGTCTGCCTTTAATAATCCCATAACCGGGAGAAGCGGAGATAAACCAAAGGAAATCTAGCGACTAATGTCAGGAGCATTATAGCGTCTGGCTTTAATAACCCCATAACCGGGAGAAGCGGAGATAAACCCAAGGAAATCTAGCGACTAATGTCAGGAGCATTATAGCGTCTGCCTTTAATAATCCCATAACCGGGAGAAGCGGAGATAAACCAAAGGAAATCTAGCGACTAATGTCAGGAGCATTATAGCGTCTGGCTTTAATAATCCCATTACCGGTAGAAGCGGAGATAAACCCAAGGAAATCTAGCGACTAATGTCAGGAGCATTATAGCGTCTGGCTTTAATAATCCCATTACCGGTAGAAGCGGAGATAAACCCAAGGAAATCTAGCGACTAATGTCAGGAGCATTATAGCGTCTGCCTTTAATAACCCCATTACCGGTAGAAGCGGAGATAAACCCAAGGAAATCTAGCGACTAATGTCAGGAGCATTATAGCGTCTGCCTATAATAATCTCATTGCCGGTAGAAGCGGAGATAAACCCAAGGAAATCTAGCGACTAATGTCAGGAGCATTATAGCGTCTGCCTTTAATAATCCCATTACCGGTAGAAGCGGAGATAAACCCAAGGAAATCTAGCGACTAATGTCAGGAGCATTATAGCGTCTGCCTTTAATAATCCCATAACCGGGAGAAGCAGAGATAAACCCAAGGAAATCTAGCGACTAATGTCAGGAGCATTATAGCGTCTGCCTTTAATAATCCCATTACCGGTAGAAGCGGAGATAAACCCAAGGAAATCTAGCGACTAATGTCAGGAGCATTATAGCGTCTGCCTTTAATAATCCCATAACCGGGAGAAGCAGAGATAAACCCAAGGAAATCTAGCGACTAATGTCAGGAGCATTATAGCGTCTGCCTTTAATAATCCCATAACCGGGAGAAGCAGAGATAAACCCAAGGAAATCTAGCGACTAATGTCAGGAGCATTATAGCGTCTGCCTTTAATAATCCCATTACCGGTAGAAGCGGAGATAAACCCAAGGAAATCTAGCGACTAATGTCAGGAGCATTATAGCGTCTGCCTTTAATAATCCCATTACCGGTAGAAGCGGAGATAAACCCAAGGAAATCTAGCGACTAATGTCAGGAGCATTATAGCGTCTGCCTTTAATAATCCCATTACCGGTAGAAGCGGAGATAAACCCAAGGAAATCTAGCGACTAATGTCAGGAGCATCATAGCATCTGCCTTTAATAATCCCATTACCGGTAGAAGCGGAGATAAACCCAAGGAAATCTAGCGACTAATGTCAGGAGCATTATAGCGTCTGCCTTTAATTTGAAGAACCTTTTCACAGTTTACGATCGAAATTAAGAGAGACAAGATAAACGCACCGCCTACACGTCATTGATTACAAACCTGTCGATTCTTGGCTAAAGTTAACGAGTATAAAATGGCTAGTAGTCCTTACGTTGCTATGTAATCGAAGCACAAACCTGCATTCAGAACTACTTAGAAGAAGAGTGAAGAATGGAGAGAGCTAAACTTCGATCTCATATTTGGCACCTCTACAGTGACAAACATATTTGGCTAATTATAGATCCTTTAATAAAAGTTCTTTTAAGTACTCTGTAAAATTAAGCGCACACTTTATACAGCAGTTCCTATAAAACAGAAATATAATTTCTTTAGCGCCTCGAGTGTTTTTGCTTCATAAATGAAAAACCAAAATAGAATATTTACAACTTTAAGACTAAGAAGGTTTTTTACTTAGGACCGCCTAAAGAGTCAAATTTTAATGGTTTGTCTAGTATGTATAAATGTTACAAAAACAAAAAGGAACCTGACATCTTGCGTGTAGGAAAATAGTAATCAATAACTTTCACAAGTATCACCGTAATCGGACAACTGGTTAATTTATTGTTTCAATCGACGTTTCTACCATTTACAATGTAACTTTAACCATTATTAAGAATAGACATATTGCTATTATAAAAATAGATGATAATGTAATATTTTTTATAACAGTATTTATTTATTATGTCTTTCAATTTATTTTTGATAATTAATAATATATTCAATTGTATCTGTAATATATAATTAATTTACAATACAAAATTTATCTATACATACAATTACATATTTCACTATACATATATATCCTACATATGTATTACTAATAATATATTTTAGTCTCAATAGTGGCCCAAGTTGAAATGTGGAGTGAAATATTAAATCAAATTGTTCAATTACACGCACTCCTGATTATTTACTCGTAATATAAGATACAAAGTCTGAAATCTTTCAAAAAATTATATTTACAAATGCAAACAGTTTTATTATACTTATTTATTCTTTTATTATTAATATTCACTGCAATAATTTAATCGAAATTTTCTCCAGAAAAACTACACAATATTGAAATTTTATGACGTATCATGAAATATATAAATAAATATATATATATATATATATATATATATATATATATATATATATATATATATATCAAAAATAAGATATTTTTTCCAGCAGTAAAACAGTATCTTCACAATATATTATGAAACCCGTTGTTTTAATTATTAATAAATAATTTATATTTCTTCTCAAAACATTACTGGGAAATTCCCCTCCACCCCGCACATGGCACACAAGCAAAAGCGCCATCCAACGTTTATTTTGTAACTTTATAATTCTACTGCAATAACATTTTTCAAAATAATTAAATACCCCACTTACCAAATATGCCTTTAGCCTTGCCCTAGTTTCGTCATTTTTCGTAATCAAAAGTATTTTACCGTGTAGTGGGTAGAACAAATTTGGGATCCGGTCTATATCGGGTAAGCTAGCTGTGGTATGACCTAGCTGTGCTATATATTTCTTTATTTCCGGTACCAGAGAATCACAATACCTTCCCAAACTAATTTTATCCACTCATCTGTAACTCTCTCTGTAACAAGGTCCTTTTACGTCTCAGATTAAGAAGGGTACAATAATTGCTCCGCTCTAAAGAGTCTCCCAAAGAGTTTCATTTCACTATCTTAACCTCACCACATAAAACTTAACAAACTCTAGAAGGCAGTGTGCTCAAATTACTCGATCCACTTGCGCAAAACTAAAACAATTTTGTTTGCAGGAATGTTTGTTTGTATTACACAGAAAGCCTTTGTACAAACCCGGAGTAAAGTTTGAACGCACTGTACTTAAAACAGAGAATACACGCCACACTACAAAAGGACATGGACAAAGGCTCTGAATTACACGCATTACAACTTTGCATCTTAGACGCTACAACTCTGAAGGGCTTTTCCTTTTGTACTTTGCAAAGAGATTTCTGCTTTTCAAATACATTGCTACTTCTTACCAGAGGAAATTTGCATACAATAAATATTCACTGGTACAACGTTTTTCCATTATAAATTCTTTGGTCATAACATAATCAAAAACCCTGTTAAATTCATCATAATATCGCCTGTAATTGAAACAGTTTCAGCACACACTAAGAACTTTCAAGATTCAAGGCCAAACGCATTGTGCCAATTTCTCACGGCCTCAGTTTACGCGTAGAGACGACTATTGGACTATGATTCCTTGGCGCAGTGCTTCTGGTTGGACAATCCAACGACACCACTATTAGTGGCTGAAGCTCGTCCTTCTTTAAACTATCGACGAGTTTCGTGTGTCCCGCTACTGTTCTATCTAACTTATTTTACTCTTTCATATCTGCCGTAGGCTTTGGTTCGTTTCCACCATATTTTATGAAATACTACATGAATTCGCTCCGCGCTACAATGCTTTATTAGATCCGTGAAAATGTAAACATAAAGGCCTAATGAGTGAGCACTCACGCTGCATTTATTCCTCACCCAGACTCAGAAACGCCCCCAGGACTGATGAAGCGACCCTCGCCCCTCCACTCCCATAGACAATCACACGCGCTTGACATGTTTATAACCTATACCTAAAACCGATGGTTTCCATGCGTCACCTAAAAGGCCTTTGTCTACAAAACTACAATCTTTAGGGCCGTAACATTTGGGTAATTTTAATTGACAATTTTTCATTCTACATATTATTCCTGTAAAATAGACGCCAAACAATTGTAATTAGGTCACTCCTTAAAATAATAGAAGAGATAACAGTAATTAGATACTAATTCACGATATTTATTAAATTACACTAAATATTCAATAGCGACATAAATACGTCGTGTTTGGTTATTATATGTTGAAGCCAATATGTGACATAAATGTAACAGTTAAAAACTTTTAGAACAGGCCTAGCAGGCGACTTATAGAAAACCATTGAAGCAGGTAGGTATATCAGCGCGGGTGTGCGTTTACAATTTTCGGTGGCATATAACTGCACAAGGCAAGTCCTGATGAAATATTGAAACTGTTTTTAGGAAACGATTTCTAGACAGATACGAGACATCAAGGAGCTGTACAGAGGGGGGCTGGTGGTAATGAGAGATTTAACCTTGAAACAAAGTAGTAATGGTAAATGGAAGGAAATAGATAGGGCTAGGGAGAGTACATTATAATTCCTAGAGTGGGATAGCATAAGTTAGTTTAGGTAAACGTACCTAAGAGATCTGTTTTCTAGGGAATGAAGGGAGGTTTCAATCCGCTGTCTATAAATACCGATATTGATAATTCGTAAATTATATTGATAGAGTTAAGGTTTTGCGTATTATACGGATGCCACTATTGTAGAGGGATTTTTCTTACCGAGCTCTAAAAATGACTACATAAAATATGTCCAATTTTGTCCAAGTTCATATTTAGGCCTATAACATTTTTTCTTACACGAAAGGTTATATTTTATCAAGATAAAGTTGGCTAAAAAACTCAGTGTATAGTAGTAAGAAATACTACGTTCGCTTATCAACACGACGCGCCGCACTACGTTTACGTATTTTAAATATACTTATAAAGTTTCCAGTTAGGATAGATTTAGTTGTAATTTTATACAATACTATATACCTATATTAAAATATAACTAGGATAGATTTGGTTGTAATTTTATACATTGCCTAATGGAACGTCTACTTCCGCGGAGTAATACTTCGTCACGTGATCTCTATTCTAGCCTTACATGTGTACATTTGTTTGGTTAAATGTATACAATCACAACCAAATTTATCATGATTGGATACTTCATAGGTATATTTCAATATAAGTGTATAAAATTGGTTTCGTGCCAGTTGCGAACCAACAAAAATCGTGCCACTTGTGACCATGCTCTTAGCATACTGTGCCACATGCGACCCAATGTTGCAGAGGAAAGGGTGTCAAAAATATAGTCTGCCAGAGCCCTATATCAGGCCAGTGTGTATTGTTTGCATTTTTCTAAATTTATTTTGGTGGAAATGAAACTCATCCTGAGATTACTGTATTTGGCGGTACACGATGCATCACTGAAATCATTGCTATTTCAAAACCAAGTTTTAATATGAAAGGAAAAGATGGAAAAGATTCTTTTTATAGTCATAACCATGGGAAGTACGTGTCTTCAGTCTTGTCAGGGCAGAGAGCATACACAGGGAGGAGAGCATACTCATGGAGGAGATCATGCTCAGGGAGGAGAGCATACTTAGGAAGGAGAGATACTCATGGAGGAAAGTATACTCATGGAGGAGAGCATACTCATGGAGGAGAGCATACTCAGGGAGGAGAGTATACACAGGGAGGAGAGCATACACAGGGAGGAGAGCATACACAGAAAGGAGAGCATACTCAGGGAGGAAAGCATACTCAGGAAGGAGAGCATGCTCAGGGAGGAGAGCATACTCAGGGAGGAAAGCATACTCAGGGAGGAGAGCATACTCAGGGAGGAGAGCATACTCAGGGAGGAGAGTATACACAGGGAGGAGAGCATACACAGAAAGGAGAGCATACTCAGGGAGGAGAGTATACACAGGAAGGAGAGCATACACAGAAAGGAGAGCATACTCAGGGAGGAAAGCATACTCAGGAAGGAGAGCATACTCAGGGAGGAGAGCATACTCAGGGAGGGGAGCATACTCATGGAGGAGAGCATACACAGGGAGGAGAGCATACTCAGGGAGGAAAGCATACTCAGGGAGGAAAGCATACTTAGGGAGGAGAGCATGCTCAGGAAGGAGAGCATACTCAGGGAGGAAAGCATACTTAGGGAGGAGAGCATGCTCAGGAAGGAGAGCATGCTCAGGGAGGAGAGAATACTCAGGGAGGAAGGCATATTCAGGAAGGAGAGCATATTCAGGAAGGAGAGCATATTCAGGAAGGAGAGCATACAAAACAGAACAGACGTTTGTTTCTGTGTCAGAACTTCCAATGTTCACGTGAATAGTGTACAGTAGACAAAACTGCTTGGGACAACTTTTAAAGATACCGTCGATGAAGGAAGACGTGTCTTGCTTTTCTAACAGTTGCGAAGTATCTTTACCTCCAAGAATTATCATTCTCTTGTCCCTTATAGTTTTATCAGCCAATAAAAAACTTCTACCATTGTCCGCTTATTGATTCGTCCATTATCTTCTTCCATTCGTCGATTTATCCCCTCCTGTGTTGACACAAAACACTTTTGATGGAATCATATTTTGCCACTTCAGTTACGAGATAAAACCCTTGAGAATAAAGACCAGAAAATACGATAGACTATAGGATACGATTGAGTTTTTGGTCCAATATTGGTTTAAAATAATAGTTCAGTTGATATATTCAATAGTTGGACGCAAGTGGCAAGGTGGCAGATTGCTGGGTCGCAAGTGGCACGGTGGCAGATTGCTGGGTCGCAAGTGGCAGATTGCTGGGTCGCAAGTGGCAAGGTGGCAGATTGCTGGGTCGCAAGTGGCAGATTGCTGGGTCGCAAGTGACACAGTGGCAGATTGCTGGGTCGCAACTGGCACGATCGTGACTGCCTCAACATTTATAAAATTAACCTTCCGTAACAATAAGGAAGATAATGATTATCAGTATGGCTTTAGGACATGTTTTTTTATTAATTTTATACGTATTCCATTGGGGGTGGGTAATGTGCATTTTTACGATATTTAAATAACTTATGTATAATAGTGACCCCCGTATAATACGTGAGTACAGAATTTTATATTATATCGAAATCACTACTAAAACAGAAGCATTATTACGAAAGGCTACAAAAGCTTGTCAGATTTATGAAAATGTTGTAGTTTATCTTTTATTCCAACAATGGGTAAACGTTTCTGTTGCCAACTAAACACTTGAAATATCCAGGTGGAATGTGTTTCAATTAACTGTTTAAACAAATACACCCGAACAATTAAATTACACACGTTACGAAATTACTGCTACGAACGCCTACATCACACTGTAATTGAATTTATAAAATTAGGGGGCTGTGGACAGGGTATTACTTATCCCAGTCAGTAATATGCACGCCTTTACACGAAATAAAATAAAGGAAACGATACAACGAGCAACTAAACCACAGTCGTCTTTTATTCTATTTAAACATCTTTGAACAGAAAGATCGAACATTTCAGTCGTACGCTTGACCTGGAATCGCCCAATTCCATCATCAATGGAATTTTCGGGGTTTGATTATAAAAAATATAGTTTTATTATCAATAAAGTTGATATTAATCAACTTTACAAATCAATACGTAATATTTTTTACGCTGATCACGGCCCCCGAAACCATCAAACAATTAGTTTTTGTTTTTCACCCATGAGCCTTTTGGTCTCATTATCGCTAAATTGTTTAAAAAGTAAACTGAGTGTTTAGGAAGGCGCGATCTCACATCCATTATATTGAAGCCGCCAAGATCGACAAACATTTATATGTTAACCATTATGGAATGTTTATAGTCTTGAAACTCGCTATTCGAGCTGAGGGCCCCAGGATTACGACTGACCGTTCCAGGATCAAGAAAAATAAATCAACCTTCATAGACATGTATTATGAATATATAATCCAATTTAAAAAAAAAAACAAAGAATACAGTGGCCTGCTCTTCCTCGGGGGAACAGAAGGTCATGGGACTAATTAGGGCTCGAGTGGGGACCCAGCCCAGCCTCGGGAAGAATATTTTATGACAGACGATTGACGAGATTACTCTGGGTCGTTCAGTCATACAGCCTGCACCTTCTATGCCCTAAGTTACTCGAAGTAATGGCGTCAATGGTCCCCAGCTAGTCGTTGTTGGACCAATTGACAACCTACTCAGTGGCGATCGAACATTCCATATCAACCTCGCAAAAGTTAGTCACCAATCTAACTCTACTTCCCAATGCCAGATCTCTTTATTGATTCTGGTTCTCCCAGAGGCAATGTAGAAAAATGCTACAAATCTGGGCGATCCCTACCATAACCACCAGAACGTCACCAATAAAATTAACAATAGATGACTTAACTGTGAGGATTAGATATCACTTAATACAAACTACAATAAAGGTTTAATATCAAAGATGATCAAACTAAATGAAAGAAAATCCGGGAAGGAAGGAAGTCCTAGGTGTACGAGCTAGTAACATATAGGATTCGGGATTATGGAAGGTATGTGTACAATTATATACTTTCCATAATTTATTCTACACCTGTCTTTATTGACACAATAGCCTACCAGACAGAACAGTTTCCTGCAACCATCCTTCCACGGCTCCAGCAAACACATACTTTACGTGCACTTTCGGTTAAAATATCGGAAAATACAATTCAACGCCCACAGATATATATGTACACAGTGAGCAGTAAGTATATTACCCTCCACAAAACTGAGCCTTAATGTAGCACTCTCCTGATTGTGCCCGGTATATGCTTTGTAAAATACGGGTCAAACATTCCCTAATGAGGATGTCACCCAATTTGATCACATTGAGAACAATATTTTCTTATATAAGTTTTACAGTTTATTCGCAATTATTTACCCATGTTATAATACTTTTTACGTACGTACTTATCTGCTTGGGTCTCTATAAGTGTCCACTTACCTGCAACAAAAGAAAACAGACACGTAAGAAAACTAAATTGACCTTAAAATTTTAGATACATGTTTAAAATTGTTTAAATGATTTTTCATTCATAATACTTATGTTAATATTGTTAGAACTTCATCATTGCTTGTTAAACTTATATAAGGGTATAAAAACCTTTCTTAAAGCGGTAATCAGGGTAGCCCTTAGAGGGGCAAGAGGAATAAGTGACCAGTGAATGCAGGTCGTCAGGTTTAGCCTGACCAGTGACCGTATTCTGTATTAAAGTCACCTCATTAAGGTAAGACCGAGGAAAGAACACAATGATCCCTTTGTTATTGGGAATTTCAGAAACTTTGGCATCGTCTACAAGTGCCGCTTACTTCTAGGTTATCTCCTTTCGACGAAACTGAAGAAAAGACGTTTACTTGCTGACTAGATATTACATAACTATATTTAGCCTACCCGTAATATATTAACTAGAAATAGTTTTATTACATGTACAGTAAAGTATTTCTATTTACTGCTATGCACAGTCCTGAAAGATACATAGCCTACATATGAGAAAAAACAGCTGTATGAAATCATACCACAAAAAGTTTTTTTAGTATATATATATATATATATATATATATACCACACAAATGTTTTAGTATATATATATATATATATATATATATATATATAAATTAATGCATGTACATTTGTATGTATGTATGCATAGGTTTTAATTTTCATTGAATACACGCTTAGAGCATATATTAAATTAATAAATATAGCCCAAGTAATTAACAAGTCAGTATATTAGATAAGTATATTTATTGGTAACAATGTAATTTGCTTTCATATTTTAACTTACTATTTATACAAAATACAGAAAGTAACAAAACCTACGTGTAATAAAAACTGCTGTTCTCTGAAATCATGCCATAAAAAAGCCTTTAGCGCTATCTGTTAAAGAACCACACCTTCAAATTAGTAAACGAGTGTTCTACGTCCTATACCACTCAACCACCTCAATCATATATATATATATATATATATATATATATATATATATATATATATATATATATATATATATATCCTAATTTTAATAAATAGACCCTAGTAAATGTACCCCATTAATAAATATATCTTAAGTAATTAAACAATTAGATAACTGTATTTTATGTTAACGCTTGAAGAAATAACGCAATGCTCCTAAGAAAAAGATATTAACTTACAGAAAGTTAAATAAAATACGGAAAATAATAATACCATTATTAATAATAAGTAATAAAACAACTCTTCTATAAAATCATACATTACTATGTAATTTAATAAATAATATTCGATTTTTTCTGAATAAATAATAATTTTATTCAAAAACTATTTAAACATAACCTCGAAACTACCTCTGAGTGTAGACGAAAACAGCTGCTAATTTTACTCACCACGTTTTACTCTCGGAAATCTTCAAGACAATTCGTTCATCTTACGGTAGTCTTCAGCAATGTGACGTCATATTTTACTCGCGGTAAAAAATTTAAGAAGACGTTTTCCATCTACCTCCATTTGAAAAAAGATTTTAATAGAAGGAATGAGATAAGGTAAAACTCTTAATCACCCCTGGTATGAGGAAGAATGATAATGTCAGTACCCTATGGAGACGGTCGCGTATATGAAACATACCTAATCTCTATTGGAGTCATAACGTATCTACCCTTAATACCCGGAAGAGCGTTCCAGGACTGGGAACTGTGCAGAACTTGACCTGGATCTAACGTTCATCAATATTTATGTTCAGGTAAACACAAGTAGTTTCAAAGCCGTAGTCTTCATCAGCTTTCTAGCTATTTCGAAATGTTTAAAGAAGCAAAAGACACTTGCACAAAGGAGAACCCAACGGATACGTTTTTAAAGAATCGCGTTTTAATCAGCTGTGAGTCTTGGAGTTACATCTTTTTCTCACTATACGTTATGATGGATGGTGTCTCTGAGAGCAATACTGAGTTAAGTGATGAATGAGACAATGCGTGAAGTCTCTCGAGCATGCCTCGCGAAGCTCCTTCCCCTTGTTGAGCATTTCCATTTCTTTACTAATATGTGACGAAATTGTAAGGTACTCACTTTTAATTTAAAATCTTAAAAAGGACGTCACAGTAGTGTGACTGGTTGACACAAGTAAATACTTGAGTAAAAGATGTAGTTAATAGGTTTATACAAATGTTAGACAAACATATTATTATTCTAATTGTATTTAACATGCATCTCTTACAAACGCAGGCTATTTCATGATATAAATATTAGTTCGCGCGTATTTAAGATATAACTAAGAGCGATTTATTAATGCGATACTATTAAGTCATTCATATTTAAGCTTGTAATGAGGATAAGTTATTTGCCTGAATGATAAAGCTATAAAAGATGATAGCTATTGTTAAAATTATCAGTAGCTTGTAATAAAATTGATATATTTATTTTTTATATAAGCTAATGACAGCTTACAGACAATTAATTCATGCTTTTATAAACACTCAACGTTTCGAATTTCTTTCCAAAATTCCATTTCAAGAGCTCGTTTTTATTAAACCCATATACAACATAGCTTACAATTTATAAAATGCATAACATTACATTAAACTTAATAAAAAATCAACAATAAATTATCAACATTAATATTATGCTCATAATAATTATTATTATTACGTTTAATGTAATGTTATAATATTATAAATTGTAAGCTATGTTGTATATGGGTTTAAAAAAAAAACGAGCTCTTGAAAAGGAAATTTGGAAATAAATTCGAAACATTGAGTGTTAAAAGAGCATGAATTAATTGTTTGTAATCTGTCATTAACCTATATAAAAAAAATATTAGTTATCAACAGACATTAAATAAAAATATTGATATATTTATTTAGAGGCATGTAGATATAATTATTAGCTTTTTTTTATTTTTTGTTCATGTTCTTAAGAGGGTTCTACATAGATTGTTTTACATTTACGTATGAGGTCGATATTATAACTCATTATTTTTCAATTAATTACATATTAGAACTGAAGAATTGAAAAAAGAATAGTTCCCCCTGATTGAGCGAATCAATTTTGAACTGCTCCTCTAAACAACCGTTTTATTCACCCCTATCCGTCAAACGGTATCTTGATATTGATCCAATCACGTAATAACTGTTACAGGCTCCCTTGGAACTGAACAACCAAAAAAAATCAACTACGAATGCCTTTGTGACGAAAATTCCGAGAAACGCACAAAGGGGAATCTAAAAATAAAACTACAGACGAAGTACAATCACGCGACCTTCTCTTTCTATTTACAACGCACCTATTAAGCATGTCCACTAATAATGGTTCCAATTAGGGAGGGGCCGATTCCGGTTCCCGATCCCCCACTGATTAAAATGCCGATTCCGATTCTTATTTATAACTGTTAAAATACGTGCGCACTGGATATAACAGGAACGTTTCATTTACCTATTAGTTATTTTGAATGAACTAAACTATTAAAGCAAATCCCGATTTGGGATAACGAAAAATTATTATTATTTATCACGTAACAAGAAAGACGAACGAAAGCATTTACGGTCTTTCTGTTTGTCACTATAATCTGATATGTTTGTTTTATTTCAGAATTTCCTAATTATAAATCAAGGGTGAACGTTATGTATAGCATATGGTCAATTTGTTAACTACATTATTATTAAAGAATATCAAGTACGCCCATATAATTTGAAACAATCGAGAACCGACATAAAAATCGAAAATCAGAAGAAAACTTTAGAATCGAAAATGTTGCGAATCGGCCATCTACAGTTCCCGGCACCTAGTTAATGAAAGGGAAAACAGAAATTTCCCGGATTAAGTATCCACATAAACTAATAACACCTGGACAACTTAAATTACCATTATCGATCAGCTGTTTTTTTAAAAGTCTTCAACAAAACGATTAGTTTATTTGTTTATTACAAAGAAGTAATAAACAGCAATCGTATCGCATATACCCGAGGACGATATGTAAATAAAAATTCGGAATTACGCTATAGGGCTTCTCAAATTAAGTTGAGGCAAGTCCGGTAGCTGGGGGATTAGAACTTGCCTGGCCCTAACAATATGTCGGGACAGCCAGTGAGAACATCCATTAGTGACACATCGCCGATTACTCCACTTGAGAACTTTAATCTAATAAATACGCATTACATGGGGAAAACGTTGATCCAGGATTCTTAGTTATTACTAAACAAATAATTGCATGTTTATCTCGAGTTAATCGGCCGACTGTGAGTGTTACTGAAAGAAAGTTTCGCTATACGAAGCGTAGCAGGAATTATATTCGAGTTAACAAGTTCGTAGACAGTAGGGTAATTTATAGGGGTGATTATTTAAGAATCAAGGTAGAAAATGGTTAAACATGTTTCGAGGTAAAACAAGAATAGGCTTTATACTCACGTGACAGCTCGACAACTTGTGTTCCGAACGTTTCTATTTTAGACATTAAAATAATTATTCCCCCGTGAGGACCGATTAAATTTTGAATTTTGCTTTTAAATTTAAGGAGTCTAAACATCTGACTCGACCCCCTCAGCAGGGTACGGTATAGAAAGAATCTAATAATACCTCATTATAACGGGACGTACCTCACTTTTAAACGAATAAAAGAAAACTGTATCTATTAAACCTTTGGACTGGCAAAATGATAGAGATATGTTGCGCTATCACTTTCGCGTGTTTAAAATCAGCCTGTAGCCTCGGTATTATTTTGTTATATATATTTTGTTTTCATCTTACAGAATTCTTTCATTTCTTTTTATATTACAACTCGACCAATCTATTTGATCTTACCATGTGATTTCTTGGGCCTAATCTGATTCAATTTTTTAATGCAAGAAAAAGATCTTAAACAAAACATTATTATTCAGTTTCAAGGGAATTTTGTACAGTTTTTTTGTTTTTAAATTCTTTCGTCCGACTTAATGTACTTTGTTTTTCTTTTATTTCTTACCAAGTGTAATTCCGATGTCATATGCATAGGAGTCGAAGTCTCAGCCTCTTTTAATAAGTCTATTTCGAATAAATAACACACACACACACCAACTCACATATAAATAAATCAATATATATATATATATATATATATATATATATATATATATATATATCGCAATGTGTATTCTTGTGTAATAATAAAGAAATAAGTCAAAAATACAAATACAAGAATTATTATTGAATTTACAATTCAAAGCTTTACGTTGGCAAACAGTACCAACATCATCAGGAATATTAAACTATTTAAATTAACATATGTGCAAACTAGATCAAATAAGATCAAATAGATCAAATAGGGCAACGCTGTTTATTTGATCTAGTTTGCACATATGTTAATTTTAATTGTTTAATATTCCTGATTGATGTTGGTACTGTAAGCCAACGAAAAGCTTTGAATTGTAAATTCAATAATAATTCTTGTATTTGTATTTTGACTTATTTCTTTATATATATATATATATATATATATATATATATATATATATATATATGTTGTCCTACAAATGTTGCAGAACAACTATAACTAGTGTATACATATGCGTAATAATAGCTTACCAAGTGTTGGCAAATATTTTGTAAACAAATTTACACCCTGCTCTACCCTGAAGGTATATATTCTTTAAACGAGATATTCTAATTCTACCCCTTTCAAAACCCCTTCAAAACTCTTTCAATATATAACGGACTCCATTAAAACGGACAACCCTCATCTCCAATTAGTGAGCTATAATGAGATTATACTGTGATGGAGGCGATTAGAGCAAGAGTGGACCGACCCTCATTTATACGAAATTAAGTTAAAAGCAGAAATGGATGTAGCAATATGCATATTTCACTGGCAGATTGGTCTAATTGCAGTTATGCTTGTTTGCGATAGACAGAAGCACTGAAACTTATTGGGCCATGGAAAATACCAGGTTAAAATAAAAAAAATGTCATTATATGTAATAGATTCTGCTTTACAGTTATGTTCTAGGCGACGCAGGGGCACATCTCCAGAGGCGCAGCTTAGCCAAAACGGAAGTACTAATTTTATTGCATGCCTTTACAGTTTCAAGTAGGCAGCAGAATAAGAGGTGCATGTCATTCCTGCCACAGACTCCCTTACAAGATATTTGCATGGTAAAACCCCTCCCTTAGCATAAGGTGATCTAAACCTCCAGGATTCCTGCACGATCTATCGCGGGATTTTCCCTGACAAGGTTTCTTTCTTGCCAAGTATTTTCATCCCGTTCTTAGCGCGACCTTTTACCGTACTGTTCCATTTCACTACCTCCATGGGAAGAGCTTATGAGCTTGGTACATGGGCAATCAATCCCGTTTCCTTCACTCGCGGTAGGGATACTATCCCAAGAGACGGAGGCAGTACCCTGGAGGTTGGCTGCCACGAGAGCTGGGCGGGTTTTTGGGGCCCAGACAAAATGTTATATCTACTGGACTATAGGGATGGTATAAATTGAAGCCACATTTATACAAACCAGGTGTGTAAATACAGAAAATTTGGGAAATACTGTTAACATCTCCTAAATTAGAAACGAGCTGTAAGTAAATGAATCCGTTTCTAAATGTCAGCCATAATTAAGATAACGCAAATGTCTGAGCACCTAGACGCAGCTTTATCGATTGCTGTTTATTAAGGATTAATCACTACATCCGCTCTCTGCACCGCTTCTAGAAAACTTCAGATCAACGTTTTACTTTACTAAACGCATTTGGTTATCGGTTAGATTTTAAACTACAATTATATTACTAGCAAAAACCAATGATACGACTACTTCACAGATTAGTCATGGGAAACACCAAATATAAAGTAATAACAATATAAAAATTCAAATACAACTTAAACGTAAACATATGTCAAAGTATTGCTGAAACAACAATACATTCGTCAGCAGTAACTATTTTGGAGTGCAAACATGACGTCACAGTTTAGGAATATCATACGAAAGTGGAATACCGCCAACAGCTGTTGTATTTATTCCAGCCTGCTTGGAGGTTATGTTTACGTCACTTTCTATTCATTCTACCCGTCTCTCCCAGACACCTACACTTTATAACTGCTCTAGCGGAGTTTATTTTAAATCGCTGCACCATTTGTTGGTAAAGCAAGTGTATGAGTTAATGTAGATGTAAAAAAGTAAAAATAATTTTAGAATATAATGTAAAAAACTTTATTCCTAGTAGGTCCTACTTTGGGAAAGTACAGGTTGTCGGATGTACCGTGACCAATGAGATGTACAGGAGAGAAAGACACAAGTGGAAATAGCTAATGCTGTACCAGCCAATACCTTGTACACTGCACGGACGTTAACAAGAGGCTGTGTCAGCTGTAACCCACCACATACATCAACTCAACTGCTTTTGCACGCCTCAAGGTCAACGGTCAGGCAAAACCAGACAACCTGTAACACGGTTCCACATTCAAAATTCTGGCCTAAACAGACCAATATTTGCTATACCACGAAACACACAGGTTTTAGAATAAACGTTTTTTAAATAGTCTTGAATCTTCTGAAATAGTTAGAGGAGTCTTCATAAAGACCTGGTCAAACTCCTATCGAAAAAAAAAACAAACAGTATAAGAGATCCAAACTCTACAGTATAAGATACAACCAGATGACGAAAAGTAAACTGTTGAAGAGGTACAAACCAGATGGTATAAACGATACAAACCATGCAGTATAGGAGATAAGAATCAAACAGTAAAAAAAAGACGGTAAAAGAGATACAAACTACCAAGTATAAGAAATACAAACCAGACTGTATAAAAATTTAACGAAACTGTATAAGATACGACCCGACTTTGTAAAAGATATAAACAAAATGCTATAAGTAATACAAACAAGATATGAGAGATTCAAGCGAGACGATATAAGAGATACAACCAATCGGTGTTAATGATATAAACCAGACTGTATAAGAGAAAACCAGACTGTTATAAGAGATACACACCAGACAGTATAACAGAAACCCACCAGACTGTATAAAAGAAACAAACCAGATTGTATAAAAGAAACAAACCAGATTGTATAAGAGAAACAAACCAGACTGTTGTAAGAGATTCAAACCAGACTGTATAACAGAAACAAACCAGACTGGATAAGAGAAACAAAGCAGACTGTTATAAGAGATACAAAGCAGACTGGATAAAAGACACAAACCAGACAGTATATGAGATTTAAATATTTTAATTTATTTACAAAATGCTGATAAATAAATAAATAAATATATATATATATATATATATATATATATATTAATTTTACTTTGAAAGAGTTACTACAAAGCCACAACTCTAAGCATTTGTTTTCTTTTATCGTTAAATTTACTGAACTGTCATGCAACTCGTCTTAAACTAAACTAACGCTACCTTAATGCGGTTATTAACTGAAGCCAACAAGTGCGGACGACGTCTAGAAAATGCTCGTTTGATTCTCTTGATAGAAATTCCTTGCAACAGCATTCCAAGAGGACTCGATCATAAGTAACTATAAAAATTTCATGGTTGCTTGTAATATCGTGTAAGCGTGGGCGTTTGGTCGCTCCCTGACATAAACAAACTACGATTAGCAGCATTGGCATATGCCCAGTCACGGAAAAACCTATTGTGTTTGAAGGCAAGATAAAATTAAAATTGCATTTTATCTCACGAATGTGTTTTTTTACAATTCATTTTCGTATTAAACCTTGTGAAAGTATTGGTAGTGCTTATTTGCAGCGCAATATCATTCCTCTAATAAACCTAGTCATTACATGACGTAAAACTAACGCGTATAAAGTTAAATGACAGTCTCTCCTGTCAGCCACTTATACGGTAAGGTTTTAGTCGTTTAACGGGCGTTTCGTGGCCCACTGAACCGACAAAGTGGCTTGGCTTTTACAGACCACTGGCCGCATGCCGATCGGGGATGCATTCTTTGTGTCTACATTTTCGAATACTCTATAATCGCACACGATTTACTCTTGGGAATTAAGGGTTTCCATTATCACCTACATCTTAGTTAAATTCAAATTTGAAATAATTAATAGCGGTACCGCCGTACGTAATGCCGTTATCCATTTATCGAGAACATGGGGCTTAGTGAACTGGGTCCAGTTAAAACTGTAACTCTCCCATTTCTGTCTCATCCATCCTATTACCCGTATCTTAACGGGTAACTTAAATGCGTGTTTGATGCAGAGTTCACAAAAGCTACGTATGATAATTGAATCCAATTCATAAGTGTCGTTCCCTCTTTTAAATCTGGACCTTTCTAGTGATGTTTTAGTGACGTCTTTAACTAAAGGTTTTGCTAAATCCAAGAAACCAAGACGAGTTCAAAATTGTTAAGTGAGAGATTAATTATGTCTGGATCTAATTAAAATTGTTACTCTCCCATCTGTAACCTTACATCTTAGTGTAAATTTCAATGGTAAAATAAGATCCGACGCTGAGTTCAACAAAGTCCAATTATATGCCAGTTGGATCCACTTAAAATTCGCCATTCTTTCGTTTGTATATAGTCAATTATAGTGTATGTCATAGTGATGCATTAACTCATGTCTTATATAATCCGAAGGTACGATTACGATCTCACAAGTACTTCTCAAGTTCATAATATCCTACTTTGTAGAGGTGTAATTAATTCTGTATATTGTATAATCTGAAGGTTCGATACCGATTTTACAAGGACTACTTTATGCTCATATCGCAACTGGATTCAGTTCAAATCTGTCATTCCTTCATTTGTATCTAGCCCTTCTTAGTGCACGATACAATAATTTCCATATTTTGTATAACCTGGTGCAAAGTCGTGTACACCAGGGATACGTAAGTATAAACACTAATTGGATCCAGTTCAAATATACTATTCCTTCGCTAGTGTCTAATCCATTATTTTCCAACTTGTAGTTGTGGAATTAACTTCGTATCTAATAAAATCTGAAGGTTCGATACCAAGTCCAAAATGGCTGCTTATAAATGTCATGTCAATCGAATCAAGTTCAAATCTGCCAATTCCTTGTTTGTGTCTGAAGTTAGATGTTTTCAGATGCTTTTTGTTCAAATTGTTGCTTTCATTTATGGTTTAACATTTTGTTTCTCTTTATGTTCAGAGCGTTATAATTTCTATGATTTTCATTTAGAAACGTAATTTAATTTTAATAGTTTCTGTTATACAAAAAGACAATTTATACGAACAAATACCATACAGATTGTCCTAATATTTAAAAATGGGTAAATTTTATTTATACTAATATAGGAAACTGATTAGATCGAAAAACATACAACACTCGAAACAAATAAACTGAGTGAATCTCCACTCTGCCTCAATTGTAGATAAGAGGAGGAGACTCTAGACCATATCCTCCTAAGATGCTCCTCATCAAGAGCAGCTCTGCTGTCTGTGCTGGGAAACATCAAAACAATATTGATCGATAAACAGTTTTGGACCTTGGCTGCAGCAATTTATGGATATCGGAGTCACATGACCCTGGACGTCCGCAGCAAGAAGTAAATAAGTAAGAAACAAATAAAAACAGCGAAGAACATGCAAATCACTAACGTCTGCTATAAATAATTACCAGCAATGCTACTGCCCTGCCAAAGAAACAAAATGGGTTGAATTTAATGAGGATTTTAAATTTGTTATATAGGCTAATGATAGATCACAGACAATTTTGCTTTTTTAAAACACTCTGTCTGTGATCTGTCATTAGCCTATATAGAGAATTAATAGTTATTAACCGACGATAAATAAAAATATTAGTTAAGTATTTTAAAAACTAAATATTAAAATCTAAATATTGACTATATATATATATAAGCATTTTTTTATTCTTTTGAGTTGTATTTTCTCGTTGCTTTGTTGTCAATGACGTAGGTAACCTGTTCATTAGGGATTCATGTCACTGAAAGACAGTAGGACAGGAACTTGTAAAGGTAACTGTTACTCTCAAGGATCGGTTACACGTTAAAGCTCAAAGCTGGAACAAGTCGTACGTAATACTTGTCAGAGTTAACTTTGACATTTTATTTTATCAAGTAACTGTGCAGCAAAGCTCACGTCCTGGGTGCGCAGTTGCTCACTGGGACGGTGGGGTGAGGGGAGAGGACACAAAACTTCCCCGGCCTTCCTTGTTTCTACATATTCTAATAAAGTTACGTGCTGGTTATTTTAGATTTATTTTCTTGTTTTATTTCGTCACACGAAAATCAGATACTACTAACATTGCTAAGTATAAAGGTAAACTAAGCGAATATAGCAGGAGTCGTAGGAGGAAGTTTAAGCCGTATAATACGAGCTTAATTATATGTTTCTTCTAGACTCACGTGCTCTACTCAGGTGTATCAAGTATATGAGTTAACTAGGGGCTTGTAGGGGCTACTGAAACAAATTTTAAACTTTTGTATCATAATTTAATTTTTAATACAAATTTAATTTAATAAAATTCAAGTTTTTCCTAACCACATTTCCTTATAAACTATGTTTTCTAGTAAATGCGTTTTAAATTTGATTTTTTTTACCAATAATATTTTCAATATGTATCTTTAATCTTGAGATTTTACTCGACTTAGCGCAACATAAGGTTGACCATGTGTAAAAACAGCTTTGGTCAGTTGAAGCCCTGCTTTTTTGGATGTTTGAACCTGAGCCTTATTCATAGTTATGGAAAATGCAAGTCTTAAAGGAATTTGGTTCATTTGAAATGCCATATCAGGATCTGTTGATATTAATTTAATTCTTGGTAAACATGTGTTTTTTTCCAGAACCAGTGATTATTTCTAATTTAATATATTTGCCAAACATATCGAGTACGATAGAACGTACTCCATTAACTAAACCTGATCCCAAGTTCATATTTCTAATTAACCTTTAATACTGTTAAAATGTTTATATTCAGCTGTTTTTAATATAATAATTGTACAGCTGTTTCTCAGCTGAAATATTTGAAAATCATACTCAGTTGTTTTCATTGCAATGTATTTCTTATGGAGATTTTTAGTCATTTTAAGTTCCACAAAACCCTATGAATGTTGTAAATTGAGGAAAACCCTATTATTTTTCCGCGCTCCTTCGTGTCAATACCTTTAATTTGAGCCATCTCCCAGCTCTGTACGACCTTCCTGATCTCAAAATGTTTCTCTCAAAATACGAATTTATATATATGGATTTATTAAGAGTTAAACAATATTTGAAACATTTTGCACGACAAAAAACGCCGTAATAAAATTGACAAAAAAAGTGTTACGACATAGATAACTTTCTAATTGACTTACAAGAATTTAAGGAATACGAGCATTAAAATGAAGAAAACGGAAGTCAATAGAGAAGTTTAAATAGCAAAGCAAGATATACGTGTTCAATTAATTTCGTATTTCTAGACACTTTTTAAGGGAAGACCTACGATTTATACACTCAGAGGCGGCTCCCACAGTTCTAGGCCCCACCAATATTGAAAAAAGAGAAGAACTTGACTAATTAAGAAAGAGCGAATTTATAAATTTAGGGCGAAAGGTTATTTTGTGGTTGGTAAGCGATAGCGGTGCAACTAAAGTAGGATAAAGAACGCCCCTCACTTTTCAAGGGCCTAGTTTATCTGGCTCTTTTCTTACATATTCTTTGCATTGCCTTGTGTGGTAGAGGCTATTCACTCTCTGTTTAAGCTAAGCTATTTTCACAATATATAGCACTAAAGGGGCCATTATATCTACATAGAACTTTGCAAAGCATCACGCGTGTAAACTTATCGTTATGTTGTGAAATACTTTACATTTGCAAACAATTTATTGTAATTATTATCACTTGTCATCATTTATTACTATTGTTATTGTTATTGTTATAGTTATTGTTATTCATATTCACCACTTACTACTATTATTACTGTTTGGCCTACGGGATGTAGTTTGGCTGGCTCTGTTTTAAAGCCTCCACTGAATACATATAATAGTACGTAAATACTTGCGCTCAGTAACAGTTATTTTGTCTAAATAAGGACGGCCATTTCGATAGATGCATCCTTTGCCCCCTCAGACAGTAACTGTAGGACATCCCGAAATGACCGTCCTTATTTAGACAAAAAGTAAGTGCTACTATAGGCAAGAGTTAACTAATCGATTTATGTTAGTGTCTGTAACGGTAAACCAGTACCTCAAGTTACTTAAAGATGAAAATAAACAATGTACCAATAATATATTCCGATGAGTTATTTTCAATCCTGGTTTCGCAGATCTATGAATACTTATAAGGAATTGATTGAAAAGTGAATAGAGAATCGAAAATAGAGACGCAGTGAGTGGTCAGATAAGTTTTAAGAGGAAGTAATGAACACTTTTAAGTTTTACAGAGAATTGTAATGAAGACATGGGCGTAGAAACGTATATTAAAAAAAGTATAATAACAAAATAATTCAAAACTTTCAGTGGCGTTTGGTTACATAAAGGATAATAAACGATAGGACTAAGGATAGGCCGTAATGATCCCCTGGTGCTAGGAGAAAAAGGGACTTATGACATATCGTGCGGCAGGGTTGCATGCCAGAAATACACGTACTATATATTAGGGTCATAAAAACTGTTTCTCTATTATACTCCTTGAAATAAAAGGGATAAGGCAGGATAGGACTAAGGACAGGCCGTAATGATTCCCTGGTACTAGGAGAAAAAGGAACTTATGAAATATCGTGCGGTAGGGTTGCATATTAGAAATACACATACTATATATTAGGGTCATAAAAACAGTTTCTCTGTTACACTCCTTGAAATAAAAGGGATAAGGCATGGATAGGACTAAGGACAGGACATAATGATACCCTGGCACTAGGAGAAGGAGAAATTATGACATACCGTTTGCTAGGCCACATATCTGAAGTAGACCAACTCTATATTAGGGTTATAAAGACACTTCTTTCTCCGCTACTGTTCTTCACTCATAAAGACCACTGTTCTCCACTATATCCCTTTGTAAGAAAAAGGTAAGGTACGGTAAGGCTGAGGAAAGAACATATTAATCCCCTGATGATAGGATTAGGGGATGATTGTAAATAACTGAGCTCGTCCTAGCTCCGGGAGTCTGCATCCCGGACAAAGACCTTGCAGTAGGCCACATCGAGATGTATGAAGAACTCATGATGGACGAGGAGGAAAAGGAGCTCAGGTCTAAACGCCGGTGGCGCAATAAGCAGCGGGCATGGCGACGGCAACGACGCAGAGAAGCGGAGGCAGCCTCCCTATTAAAATAAGTTATTCTTTCTATTAAGTAAATTGTAATTTTTTCATTTTTTTCTAAATTTGTAATGTTTTCTTTGTAAAAATTCTTTGACAATAAAGTATCACTTTAGCAACGCGCTTTCCTCAAGTAGGTGTGCTCTCCATCGACTCAATAAAGAAGTGTCTACTAGTTACATCCATTGGCAGGAGAAAAAATTAAGTAGAATTAAGGAAATAACATATTGAACGCCTGTTACTGAAACGGAAAAAAGGAAACACATGGCATTCGTGTGAAGTTGTCTCTGTTGTAATTAGTCAAAATGTCCCATTCACTGTATGAAACGTTACTAATATTTTACCTCGGCTGTCATTAGTTGATTTGTCGCTGTCATTGGCTTTACTCATCGACGTCGTGTCTAAGTAGATGATTTGTCGCTGTCACTGGCTTTACTCATCGACGTCGTGTCTAAGTAGATGATTTGTGTCAGGTTTCACGACAGTAGAAGCAATTTTGCACTCGGTAGTTTGTTCTTAACTTCGTAGGAGTTTATTTTTAAATGAAATGAGCTTTTCAAAAAGAAAAAAGCGAGGTATGGAGTCATTTCACTAGTGTGGTATGTCTGTCTGTTATTGGCAGTTAAAGAGGTGCCTCAGTATCGTTTGTCACCGGTAAAAGTCACTGATCCAAACCTGGCTTTGTCACTAAAATCACCGATCCGTTAATGTCACTGGATTGATCATCCCTAGAATGTATGAACAAACATGGGCGTTTTTCTGTGAAATGTGGGGTAATCGTGGAGGATGAAAAACTAATGTGATCTTTTGAGTATGAAATTTTAAATTTTAATTAACAACTATTAATCAATACAGCAGTTTCTAGTAGTGATTTAAATTCACTCATTAACAACTAATAGGGTCTATATATACAAGAAAATTCAAATCTACTTCTACTGATATCACAAATAAAAATTGTATTTTAATCTCTTTTTATTTTACAATTACAATTAATATAAATAAGTATGTAAGTTACATGTACCAGAACAACAATATTAAGTGGCGAAATAGAAAGCAAATTCCCTTGCAATTATCCATTTTTTTGTAAAGCCTATATGGTTTTGGACTATTAATTTTGTTTGTGACTACTTATATGCTTTTCTTTCTTCGTTTGTTTTGTATTGTAGTTTATTTTCGCCTTCCTTTCGCGTTGATTTTTCTGAAGCAAGATTCGATACCATTAATCCAGCTTGTTTGTTTATTTTATTATTTTTCTTTATTTTTAATCCTACAGCATTGTTTACGATATTGTGTGATAATCATGGCAACTATTTAAGGTTGTACAATGCAAGTTCCGACGACGACCCATTGGAAAAATGAATTTCTAGCTTTAGGAAAGTTGGCTCAGTGCCAAAATGCTTAATTTCAAACATGAAGTCATTAAGTTCGAATCCAACCTATACCATCTCAAATTTTTAAATTTAATTAATGAATAAATGTTTGAAAAAAACTGTATTACCGTCAATTGTTAATCCCCTAAATGTTTAAAAAAATATATTTGACTTGGGTCGTGTACGTGACGTAAAGGTACTGTCACACGAGCCCTGGCCCAAGCCTGGTCAAAACGATAAGAAGGTCATTCCCAAAAACATTCTTAACACAAAACGTCAGATTTACAGAAAATTACGATGCAGAAACGGATTCATATATAATTTATTTTGTACGCCCTTTCCTAATAAAATTAGTAATTTTACCTATTTGTAAATTCTTATTTTACTTACTAAAACATCACTACTGTACTGTTAGGTATTTGTGTAGTTCAGGAATACATCGACAGAGCATGCGCAGTACTGAAAACCGAGCGTGACTGATTCTATACCAGGGGTGTACTCTTGTGTGCCGGTGGCAATAATCTCCTGTGAATCATAATGACGTGTCTACACGTTACAGCACCCTGTAAGAACAGCGGTAGCTGAAAGTAAGTACGACTAAGGAATTGCTAAATTCATGGCCTGGTGGTGATTTACTGTTTATACTAGTCCAGGTATATAAACAAAACCATTGTCAGGTAGTACGCGGTATATATTATATTATAAAGGAAACTTACCATGTCCACTATTTCCTTCAACGGTTAAAATTTCATGAATTAAAAACATAAACATATTTATCTGTAATAGTTGCGATCTTAAGTCCTGGAGACAGCCAACGCGCATCCTTTCTCGCGCACTAAACTCCTCCCTTACTCCACTGCTTTGAGTCCAATTTGCGTTGCCTTTACGTCTAATTAAATCCCACAGACAAAACAAGGCTAGTATAAGTTACCAGAGCCTCGGGCTTCTCCATTATACTTTGCAAGAATTTTGCGGACAAGTTTCTTTGTTTACGTTTTTATACTCCGCTTTTCTACTTCCGTTGTGTTCTTTGCTAATTTCCGATGCGCCATAAAGCTTAACTCATCTCGGTCGATAGGCAAATTTCTCAAAGAGCCATGCTCCTGTCTATACGGAGGTAGCTCCAGTGAATGCTAAGGGAGTTTGAACGCTCAAGCTGTGGGATGGCGATTGATAATGTATTCTAAACTGAAAATGGAATGTTCGCTCAACAAATACGTATTTGAAATTATTAATGAACTCATCCTCATTTCTGTTAGGAATATTTCTATATGTTTGAGTACATTTTTCTGTCATTCTTAACTTTTCAATACTCTCATCTGTTGACGCGTTACGAATGGCAGAAAAATGTAGTCAAACATATTTACGTATTTTATAAATTGTGTTTTCTTTCAAGTCATATAAAGAACGGCCCAACACTTTAGTGACGTCTCAGTGTCAGTGAACGTGATGTCACAGTGCATTCGTACTCTCTCAGTGACGGGTGCGACCGCTTCTACGTCACGGACTTCAATATTCTTGAAGTGATAAAATCGAATCGGCCATATTTACAAAACAAAGATTTAATAGAGATAGCCCTAAGTTTATATGGAATGAAGAAATTCACCTAAACCGGTCAAGGTGTGAACAAGAGACCTACTGAGGAAAGCCAGTAACACTGTAAAAAATACAAATAATAAAACCATCAGTTGATAATATGCTCTTCGAAATGTGCCAAATCTTGGCAACCTTATGTATTAGTTATTTTTTATTAATATTTGTGGTCACTTGGAAATAGTTTTAATTGACAGAAAGTCCAATAATGTTTGTTTTATATATATATATATATATATATATATATATATATATGTGTGTGTGTGTGTGTGTGTAGAATATCAAATATGTTTTCCTGTTAGAATTATTTTTAAGATTAAATAATATACACTAATTACAGGAATAATTTATTGAATAATACACTCAAAGCTTTTCGTTGGTTGACATTACCAACATCATCAGGAATTACAATACTAAGAATGATAAAAGAACATGTCATATTTCTTTTATCATTCTTATTATTGTAATTCCTGAGGATGTTGGTAATGTCAACCAACGAAAAGCTTTGAGTGTATTATTCAATAAATTATTCCTGTAATTAGTGTATATTATTTAATCTTTATATATATATATATATATATATATATTTGTAGTTATGCAACACTGTTTTCTTGTATACACTTATCACTTTCACTTATGTACTTAAACAAGAATCTTACTTGGTATTTACGCGAGCTAACTTTCAATGGCGTCATCCTTGGGCATACTGAACAGGGTAGTTGTAGACTGCGAGCTGAGTGGATTTCCCGTTGACCTTGGTGTACCGTTATGTTCTATTTTTAGATTCACTGCATTGTGCGAGTTTTTAAAGTTTGTTTTGGGGTTAATATTGTCTATTAGATTGAATAATTTATGTCTTTCATTTTATTTGTATTTGTTCGTTAATGATATTATTTTTATTTTTATAAATTTCTAGTTGTTCCCAGATTGTCATTTTGAGGCCTTTTTGAACCTTTTTTACTAGGTGTACGTTTTTTAATGTGAAGAATGTGTGTTTGTTTTTGATGGCGTGTGTGGCTAAGTTTGAGTTATAAATTTCAGGTTTGATGTATACATTGAGGTGTTCTTGATATCTGTCTTTTAATTTCTTTTTTGTTTGACCTATGTATATTTTATTACAGTCTGGGCATTCGATTTTGTATATTCCGTTATTAAGTGTGAGACAAATTTTTTCTGGTTGGTTTATTTTGTTGATTATGTTTCCTGTGTTTTTGTAGGCTATGTTAATATTATTATTTTTTAGTGTTTTAGTTATTCCTTTTATGTTGTATCCTGTGTATGTGAATGTAGCCCATTTTGTTGTTTGTGGTACGATTTTAGGTTGTTTTAATTTATTTAATATTTTAAATTCTAATTTATCTTTAGTTTTTTTATTGTATCAATTTTTTTGGGCTATTTGATATATTATTTGTTTTTCTTTGGTTTTTTCTTCATTATTTAGAGGCAATTTTAACATCCTGTA
Organism: Prosapia bicincta; assembly: GCA_036971475.1. Taxonomy (NCBI): domain Eukaryota; kingdom Metazoa; phylum Arthropoda; class Insecta; order Hemiptera; family Cercopidae; genus Prosapia; species Prosapia bicincta. The sequence continues at coordinate 8,722,518 of JBAIZL010000004.1, read as the reverse complement.
TAAAAGTGAGTTGTAAGCGGCCATACAAACTTTAAAAACTCGCACAATGCAGTGAATCTAAAAATAGAACATAACGGTACACCAAGGTCAACGGGAAATCCACTCAGCTCGCAGTCTACAACAACCCTGTTCAGTATGCCCGAGGATGACGGCACAGCCAGCCATTGAAAGTTAGCTCGCATAAATACCAAGTAAGATTCTTGTTTAAGTACATAAGTGAAAGTGATATACATATATATGTATATATATATATATATATATATATATATATATATATATATATACATATATATATATATATATATATGTATATATATATATATATATATATATATATAATTGTATTTCCTTTTAGTATACAAACTTATTAGGGCAATTTATAAACATACATAAATGTTAAAATTCGGCAACCTAATTAATATGTCTTGCAAGGAAAAAAATCATCTGCACGGGTGGCTGAACGTAAGCTAAATTTTGCAATTGGTTCAAAACAGAAACACGTATAGAAAAAAATGATATATAAATTACAAAATATTATAAAAATCAAGTTAATGAAACTTAAAAATTATCATTGCCACCGACACTATAACTGTACGGTCACTGACACGGACATTAGAGAGGAGACAATAAATGTCAAACATTTTTAAACCTTTATAAATATTTGTACTGAAGAATAAGAAACAAAACACTGCTTGTATCACTCATTATTGGAAAGTGTTGACAGTGTTGCCACCCTTTAGTTAACATTTTACTGTCGACGCATGTTTCGCCACCCTTCACCACTTTTGTTCCTTGTCATAACAAGTGAATATTTCATAGCCTTGTCCGGATACGTTTTTCAATCAACTGAATAACGTTTGGGGATTTCTTGACCCGGCTATTTCATTCGGTTTCCTGTTTACAATTACTTTTCCAAGCGTTTGTTTTGAAGTAATCATTATTATTTACACAATAACCTGAAACTTTGAGTACAAAGGGAAACGAATCCCGATACGTTTTTCATTGTTAAAGTGATTTTTAACCTAACAATAAAACAATTAGGAATATTTATAAGCCTTGTGTTGCTACATTGGATACTAGAGTGTATAACGTTGTATACATACGTTTATAGGTTATCCTGCGCACTCTAATCCGTTCTCCCCTTCTTCCAGCATTATATCCGTCACATCCTACGAAGCGGAAACTTCTTTAAACATTCTTTCTCAGTGTTTATAATAAAAAGTCATTTTCTCTTTCTATGGCAAAATAGTTTTATTATCTGAACTATTACTTCATCTAACCCTTTGCATCATCTAACCATATGCATCATCTAAACCTTTGCACCATCTAACCATTTGCATCATCTAACCCTTTCATCATCTAAACCTTTGAATCCTCTAACCCTTTGAATCATCTACACCTTTGCATCATCTAACCCTAATCATCATCTAACCCTTTGCATCATCTAACCCTTTTCACCATCTAATCCTTTGCAACATCTAACCCTTTGCTTCATCTAACCCTTTGCATCATCTAACTATTTCCTTCATCTAACCATTTGCGTCATCTAACCCTTTGCATCATCTAGCCCTTTGCAACATTTAACCCTTTGCATCATCTAACTCTTTGCATCATCTAACCCTTTGCAACATCTAATCCTTTGCATCATCTAACCCTTTGCATCATCTAACCCTTTGCATCATCTAGCCCTTTGCAACATTTAACCCTTTGCATCATCTAACTCTTTGCATCATCTAACTCTTTGCATCATCTAACCCTTTGCAACATCTAATCCTTTGCATCATCTAACACATTGCATCGTCAAACTTACTTTAACTTTACCACAATTCCTGGCTTAAATGATTTCAATCTCTCTTCTTCTCTTAAGTAAACTCTAGCGTTGGTAGAGGAGAGAAGTGAGTGTAGTGGAGTATATAAGGGGAGAGAACTAGGGGGAGAGACAAAATATATAGACTACTATTAATCCAAGCTACGACTATTACTATATAGTTCGTTAGGTATAGTTTAACTGTACCTATGTTGGGGTGAGCAGGCACGTTTTCAAAAACCGTAATATTTCACAAAATAGAACATTTTTTTTTCTTTTCACATACGTTAACCAAATACATGTTCTAAACAAGAAGCAACCGCAAAAGAATCATGCATACATGTATACAGTCGCAAAACATTAACAGAACATTTTTTTGCTTTTCAAATACGCTACACAAATACACGTTCTAAACACGAAACAACCGCAAAACAATCATAAATCATGTATAAAATCGCAAAACAAAAATAATGCTTAAAATTTACAAAATTTGAAACACGCCCTTAATGTAGTATACTCACCGCATATTTATTTAAAATTTCATATTACTTCAGTAATACACACTTAACCATCAAGCATCAAAGTATCCGGTTATGATATATTTCATTATATAAATACAACTCGAACGCACTGATGTCGGGGAATTATTGAATAATCACAAAACAATATACGTTTACGCATAAAAACAGACAGAACACTTCAGTAGTGTCCCTGTAACATCTTACACTCTGAATGTTTATGCGACAACTGGGCCCAATTGCTTCTCAAATGTTAAATTTTACGTTGAGAAATTTTTCTCTTTAATTTTGTATAAAAAGATCTATCTAAACATATACTTCGAAGCTGTATTGTAATCCTGGTATATATAGCATAATCTTCTCATCATAGTTCGACTGCGTGTAAAGAATTCGCTCTCGCTGTAATTTGTAATGTGAGGTTATGTTTCTGACAGAAAAATATTTTTAACTTCAAAATCACCTGTTTCTTCTTGGAACACATATTTGCGTAATATAAGTGAGAAGGAAACACATGTAACTTTATTCTTATTTTTCAACTGTCACCAATTAGCACTGGACAATTATACTGTTAGGGTTTAATAAGAATCCAGTTGTTTAGGATCAGTTTTCTAATGTATTGTTAAAGAAAACTAATTAAGAAAACAAAGCCCTGTCGTTAAGCTCAAGTAATTGGAGATTTAAAGCAAGTTAGGGATTATCACGAAGCAGGCAAAATGGATAGCAACTTATCAGCGGCAAGCTTAGATAGCAACTCGGTAGCGATATTCACTTGACCTTATACATTTATTGGGGGATTCCTTCGAAGAAAATTAATTAACAAGTACATTTTATTATCTTAAACGCATTACTCTACTTATTTGGATTTCCTTTGTTCATTTGTTCCTGTGAAGGATATTTAAAAAGTCTATAAACAATATAAAGTATTAAAATAACAACTATAAACTGATTGTAAGACACATGGTAGTGAAAGATGGCTTGCATAGAAATAAGTAGACTCAATCTTTATCGTGGACAAAAAATACATATTTGTAAGTTCTATAACTTTAAACAATTACAGTAAATCTAATATACTCTTCCGAAGCTCCTGAAAAGTGACGCTTGTAAATGCAGTGAATCTTTTACATACCTCGCAATACATTTACAAGTTGCAAGTTATGTAATCTATATCTATAAAAGTTAATGTTTGTGTGTATGTATGTGTGTGTGTGTGTGTGTGTGTGTGTGTGTGTGTGTGTGTGTGTGTGTGTGTGTGTGTGTGTATGTATGTGTGTGTGTGTGTGTGTGTGTGTGTGTATATATGTGTGTGTGTGTGTGTGTGTGTGTGTGTGTGTGTGTGTGTGTGTGTGTGTGTGTATGTATGTGTGTATGTATGTGTGTGTGTATATATATATGTGTGTGTGTGTGTGTGTGTGTGTGTGTGTGTGTGTGTGTGTGTGTGTGTGTGTGTGTGTGTGTATGTATGTGTGTGTGTGTGTATATATATGTGTGTGTGTGTGTGTGTGTGTGTGTGTGTGTGTGTGTATGTATGTATGTGTGTGTGTGTGTGTGTGTGTGTGTGTGTGTGTGTGTGTGTGTGTGTGTGTGTGTGTGTGTGTGTGTGTGTGTGTGTGTGTGTGTGTGTGTGTGTGTGTATGTATGTGTGTGTGTGTGTATATATGTGTGTGTGTGTGTGTGTGTATGTATGTGTGTGTGTGTATATATGTGTGTGTGTGTGTGTGTGTGTATGTATGTATGTGTGTGTGTATGTATGTATGTGTGTGTGTGTGTGTATGGTACAGACGCCTAAACCGCCAAACAGAAATTAATGAAATTTAGAGGGTTTGTTCAACATATCCCCAGCATGGTTCGAGTGAAGTTTGATTCAGATCTATCTACAGAGCTCCGCACCAGAGGCTTAGGATGGTTCAAAAACCGATGTGTGTATGTATGAATCGTATGTGAACCTAAACCGCTGAACAGAAATTGATGGAATGTGAAGAGATTTATTAACATTATTCCAGGATAGTTCATGTGAAGTTTGACTCAGATCCATCTACAGGGCTCCGCCCCAAAGACTAAGGATGAATCAAAAACTGATGTTTGTATGTGAGTATATATGTATCTTATAGATGTCTAACCCGCTGAACAGAAGTTAATGTAATTTAGACAGATTTTTTAAACATATTTCCAGAACGGTTCATGTGGAGTTTGATGTATATCTAACCTAAAGGCCTCCTCCTTTAGGCTTAGGATGGTTCAAAAACCGATGTTTATATGCATGTGTGTACGTATGTATCTTATGGACGTCTAACACGCTGAACAGTAGTTAATATAATTTGGTGGGATTGTTTAACCTGGTTTGTGTGACGTTTGGTGTAGATCCATCCACAGGGCTCCGCCCCAAAGGCTTAGGATGGTTTAAAAACCGATGTTTATATGCATGTGTGTACGTATGTATCTTATGGACGTCTAACACGCTAAACAGTAGTTAATATAATTTGGTGCGATTGTTTAACCTGGTTTGTGTGACGTTTGGTGTAGATCCATCCACAGGGCTCCGCCCCAAAGGCTTAGGAGGGTTTAAAAACCGATGTTTATATGCATGTGTGTACGTATGTATCTTATGGACGTCTAACACGCTAAACAGTAGTTAATATAATTTGGTGCGATTGTTTAACCTGGTTTGTGTGACGTTTGGTGTAGATCCATCCACAGGGCTCCGCCCCAAAGGCTTAGGATGGTTTAAAAACCGATGTATGTATGTATGTGTGTAAGTAAATGTCCTATGAACCCTTAAACCACTCAACATAAGTTAATGAAATTAGGAGGAATCGTTCAACATATTCCCAGGATGATTAGTGAGAAGTTTAGTGTAAATCCATCCACAAGGCCCCTCCTCCTAAAGAAAATTGTAAAACTTAATGTAAAAATAAAAAACACATTATTAATTATTTTAAACTGTTTACAGTTGCTGGATTCTATGTACAATCATTGCTATCACACTTATTGATATTAGAAGTAGGAGCGCCGATAATATTCTTGCGAGATTTGAATCCACCAAAGGTGTGCAACGGAACCAGAATAGCCATAAAAAAACTGACACCCAACTTGAACCGGGCAGAAAACAGAGATGGGAAGTTCAAGAAAGAGATGGTCTCAATCCCATGAATACCGATGATTTCATTCGATCTACCTATTGATTTCAAACGACTAAAATTTCCTTTGCGTCTTGCATTCGCAATAACCATAAACAAGGCACAAAGACAATAATTGACCATTACTGGATTACATTTTCAACATTCAAGCTTTTATCACAGATAATTATATGTTGTGTTCCCACGTGTTGGGACACCTAAAATTTGTATTTTTATACGTCTAATCAAATAAAGAAAACACTTTGTCTATCCTCTAGCACTGCATTAAAAGAAATATATTTATTTAGATGTTTGATTTGCTTTTCTTATTGCAAAAATTATGATTTCGAGCGCAGCAACGTGCGCCGGGTAACGCTAGTTGTAATTAAAAATGAACATAAAATTTAAAATTAGTTAATAATATTGAAATAATGTAAATGGATATACATCATCATATTATATTTGTCAATGGTTTTAAAGCATAGGATGTGGTTGCGTTATTTATATCGTTAGAAATTATTTAATAAAAAAGTGACTGAAATAAAAAAATTTGTTGTGGACAGTAGTAATTGACATTCAAAATGTTTTGTTGTGGACAGTAGTAATTGACTTTCAAAATGTTTTGTTGTGGACAGTAGTAATTGACTTTCAAAATGTTTTGTTGTGGACAGTAGTAATTGACTTTCAAAATGTTTTGTTGTGGACAGTAGTAATTGACTTTCAAAATGTTTTGTTGTGGACAGTAGTAATTGACTTTCAAAATGTTTTGTTGTGTACAAGTAGGAATTGACTTTCAAAATGTTTTGTTGTGGACAGTAGTAATTGACTTTCAAAATGTTTTGTTGTGGACAGTAGTAATTGACTTTCAAAATGTTTTGTTGTGGACAGTAGCAATTGACTTTCAAAATGTTTTGTTGTGGACAGTAGCAATTGACTTTCAAAATGTTTTGTTGTGGATAATAGGAATTGACTTTCAAAATGTTTTGTTGTGGACAGTAGCAATTGACTTTCAAAATGTATTGTTGTGGACAGTAGGAATTGACTTTCAAAATGTTTTGTTGTGGACAGTAGTAATTGACTTTCAAAATGTTTTGTAGTGGACAGTAGTAATTGACTTTCAAAATGTTTTGTTGTGGATAATAGTAATTGACTTTAAAAATGTTTTGTTGTGGACAGTAGCAATTGACTTTAAAAATGTTTTGTTGTGGACAGTAGCAATTGACTTTCAAAATGTTTTGTTGTGGACAGTAGCAATTGACTTTCAAAATGTTTTGTTGTGGATAATAGGATTTGACTTTCAAAATGTTTTGTTGTGGACAGTAGCAATTGACTTTCAAAATGTTTTGTTGTGGACAGTAGCAATTGACTTTTAAAATGTTTTGTTATGGACAGTAGTAATTGACTTTCAAAATGTTTTGTTGTGGACAGTAGGAATTGACTTTCAAAATGTTTTGTTGTGGACAGTAGGAATTGACTTTCAAAATGTTTTGTTGTGGACAGTAGTAATTGACTTTCAAAATGTTTTGTTGTGGACAGTAGTAATTGACTTTCAAAATGTTTTGTTGTGGACAGTAGTAATTGACTTTCAAAATGTTTTGTTGTGGATAATAGTAATTGACTTTAAAAATGTTTTGTTGTGGACAGTAGCAATTGACTTTCAAAATGTTTTGTTGTGGACAGTAGCAATTGACTTTCAAAATGGTTTGTTGTGGACAGTAGCAATTGACTTTCAAAATGTTTTGTTGTGGTTAATAGGAATTGACTTTAAAAATGTTTTGTTGTGGACAGTAGCAATTGACTTTCAAAATGTTTTGTTGTGGACAGTAGCAATTGACTTTCAAAATGTTTTGTTGTGGATAATAGGAATTGACTTTCAAAATGTTTTGTTGTGGACAGTAGCAATTGACTTTCAAAATGTTTTGTTGTGGACAGTAGGAATTGACTTTCAAAATGTTTTGTTGTGGACAGTAGTAATTGACTTTCAAAATGTTTTGTTGTGGACAGTAGGAATTGACTTTCAAAATGTTTTGTTGTGGACAGTAGGAATTGACTTTCAAAATGTTTTGTTGTGGACAGTAGTAATTGACTTTCAAAATGTTTTGTTGTGGACAGTAGTAGTAATTGACTTTCAAAATGTTTTGTTGTGGACAGTAGTAATTGACTTTCAAAATGTTTTGTTGTGGATAATAGTAATTGACTTTAAAAATGTTTTGTTGTGGACAGTAGCAATTGACTTTCAAAATGTTTTGTTGTGGACAGTAGCAATTGACTTTCAAAATGGTTTGTTGTGGACAGTAGCAATTGACTTTCAAAATGTTTTGTTGTGGTTAATAGGAATTGACTTTCAAAATGTTTTGTTGTGGACAGTAGCAATTGACTTTCAAAATGTTTTGTTGTGGACAGTAGTAATTGACTTTCAAAATGTTTTGTTGTGGACAGTAGGAATTGACTTTCAAAATGTTTTGTTGTGGACAGTAGGAATTGACTTTCAAAATGTTTTGTTGTGGACAGTAGGAATTGACTTTCAAAATGTTTTGTTGTGGACAGTTTAATTGACTTTCAAAATGTTTTGTTGTGGACAGTAGTAATTAACTTTCAAAATGTTTTGTTGTGGACAGTAGTAATTGACTTTCAAAATGTTTTGTTGTGGATAATAGTAATTGACTTTAAAAATGTTTTGTTGTGGACAGTAGCAATTGACTTTCAAAATGTTTTGTTGTGGACAGTAGCAATTGACTTTCAAAATGTTTTGTTGTTGACAGTAGCAATTGACTTTCAAAATGTTTTGTTGTGGATAATAGGAATTGACTTTCAAAATGTTTTGTTGTGGGCAGTAGCAATTGACTTTCAAAATGTTTTGTTTTGGACAGTAGTAATTGACTTTCAAAATGTTTTGTTGTGGACAGTAGTAATTGACTTTCAAAATGATTTGTTGTGGACAGTAGGAATTGACTTTCAAAATATTTTGTTGTGGACAGTAGTAATTGACTTTCAAAATGATTTGTTGTGGACAGTAGGAATTGACTTTCAAAATGTTTTGTTGTGGACAGTAGCAATTGACTTTCAAAATGTTTTGTTGTGGACAGTAGTAATTGACTTTCAAAATATTTTGTTGTGGACAGTAGCAATTGACTTTCAAAATGGTTTGTTGTGGACAGTAGCAATTGACTTTCAAAATGTTTTGTTGTGGTTAATAGGAATTGACTTTAAAAATGTTTTGTTGTGGACAGTAGCAATTGACTTTCAAAATGTTTTGTTGTGGACAGTAGCAATTGACTTTCAAAATGTTTTGTTGTGGATAATAGGAATTGACTTTCAAAATGTTTTGTTGTGGACAGTAGCAATTGACTTTCAAAATGTTTTGTTGTGGACAGTAGGAATTGACTTTCAAAATGTTTTGTTGTGGACAGTAGTAATTGACTTTCAAAATGTTTTGTTGTGGACAGTAGGAATTGACTTTCAAAATGTTTTGTTGTGGACAGTAGGAATTGACTTTCAAAATGTTTTGTTGTGGACAGTAGTAATTGACTTTCAAAATGTTTTGTTGTGGACAGTAGTAGTAATTGACTTTCAAAATGTTTTGTTGTGGACAGTAGTAATTGACTTTCAAAATGTTTTGTTGTGGATAATAGTAATTGACTTTAAAAATGTTTTGTTGTGGACAGTAGCAATTGACTTTCAAAATGTTTTGTTGTGGACAGTAGCAATTGACTTTCAAAATGGTTTGTTGTGGACAGTAGCAATTGACTTTCAAAATGTTTTGTTGTGGTTAATAGGAATTGACTTTCAAAATGTTTTGTTGTGGACAGTAGCAATTGACTTTCAAAATGTTTTGTTGTGGACAGTAGTAATTGACTTTCAAAATGTTTTGTTGTGGACAGTAGGAATTGACTTTCAAAATGTTTTGTTGTGGACAGTAGGAATTGACTTTCAAAATGTTTTGTTGTGGACAGTAGGAATTGACTTTCAAAATGTTTTGTTGTGGACAGTTTAATTGACTTTCAAAATATTTTGTTGTGGACAGTAGTAATTGACTTTCAAAATGATTTGTTGTGGACAGTAGGAATTGACTTTCAAAATGTTTTGTTGTGGACAGTAGCAATTGACTTTCAAAATGTTTTGTTGTGGACAGTAGCAATTGACTTTCAAAATGTTTTGTTGTGGATAATAGGAATTGACTTTCAAAATGTTTTGTTTTGGACAGTAGTAATTGACTTTCAAAATGTTTTGTTGTGGACAGTAGTAATTGACTTTCAAAATATTTTGTTGTGGACAGTAGCAATTGACTTTCAAAATGGTTTGTTGTGGACAGTAGCAATTGACTTTCAAAATGTTTTGTTGTGGTTAATAGGAATTGACTTTAAAAATGTTTTGTTGTGGACAGTAGCAATTGACTTTCAAAATGTTTTGTTGTGGACAGTAGCAATTGACTTTCAAAATGTTTTGTTGTGGATAATAGGAATTGACTTTCAAAATGTTTTGTTGTGGACAGTAGCAATTGACTTTCAAAATGTTTTGTTGTGGACAGTAGGAATTGACTTTCAAAATGTTTTGTTGTGGACAGTAGTAATTGACTTTCAAAATGTTTTGTTGTGGACAGTAGGAATTGACTTTCAAAATGTTTTGTTGTGGACAGTAGGAATTGACTTTCAAAATGTTTTGTTGTGGACAGTAGTAATTGACTTTCAAAATGTTTTGTTGTGGACAGTAGTAGTAATTGACTTTCAAAATGTTTTGTTGTGGACAGTAGTAATTGACTTTCAAAATGTTTTGTTGTGGATAATAGTAATTGACTTTAAAAATGTTTTGTTGTGGACAGTAGCAATTGACTTTCAAAATGTTTTGTTGTGGACAGTAGCAATTGACTTTCAAAATGGTTTGTTGTGGACAGTAGCAATTGACTTTCAAAATGTTTTGTTGTGGTTAATAGGAATTGACTTTCAAAATGTTTTGTTGTAGACAGTAGCAATTGACTTTCAAAATGTTTTGTTGTGGACAGTAGTAATTGACTTTCAAAATGTTTTGTTGTGGACAGTAGGAATTGACTTTCAAAATGTTTTGTTGTGGACAGTAGGAATTGACTTTCAAAATGTTTTGTTGTGGACAGTAGGAATTGACTTTCAAAATGTTTTGTTGTGGACAGTTTAATTGACTTTCAAAATGTTTTGTTGTGGACAGTAGTAATTAACTTTCAAAATGTTTTGTTGTGGACAGTAGTAATTGACTTTCAAAATGTTTTGTTGTGGATAATAGTAATTGACTTTAAAAATGTTTTGTTGTGGACAGTAGTAATTGACTTTCAAAATGTTTTGTTGTGGATAATAGTAATTGACTTTAAAAATGTTTTGTTGTGGACAGTAGCAATTGACTTTCAAAATGTTTTGTTGTGGACAGTAGCAATTGACTTTCAAAATATTTTGTTGTGGACAGTAGCAATTGACATTCAAAATGGTTTGTTGTGGACAGTAGCAATTGACTTTCAAAATGTTTTGTTGTGGTTAATAGGAATTGACTTTAAAAATGTTTTGTTGTGGACAGTAGCAATTGACTTTCAAAATGTTTTGTTGTGGACAGTAGCAATTGACTTTCAAAATGTTTTGTTGTGGATAATAGGAATTGACTTTCAAAATGTTTTGTTGTGGACAGTAGCAATTGACTTTCAAAATGTTTTGTTGTGGACAGTAGGAATTGACTTTCAAAATGTTTTGTTGTGGACAGTAGTAATTGACTTTCAAAATGTTTTGTTGTGGACAGTAGGAATTGACTTTCAAAATGTTTTGTTGTGGACAGTAGGAATTGACTTTCAAAATGTTTTGTTGTGGACAGTAGTAATTGACTTTCAAAATGTTTTGTTGTGGACAGTAGTAGTAATTGACTTTCAAAATGTTTTGTTGTGGACAGTAGTAATTGACTTTCAAAATGTTTTGTTGTGGATAATAGTAATTGACTTTAAAAATGTTTTGTTGTGGACAGTAGCAATTGACTTTCAAAATGTTTTGTTGTGGACAGTAGCAATTGACTTTCAAAATGGTTTGTTGTGGACAGTAGCAATTGACTTTCAAAATGTTTTGTTGTGGTTAATAGGAATTGACTTTCAAAATGTTTTGTTGTGGACAGTAGCAATTGACTTTCAAAATGTTTTGTTGTGGACAGTAGTAATTGACTTTCAAAATGTTTTGTTGTGGACAGTAGGAATTGCCTTTCAAAATGTTTTGTTGTGGACAGTAGGAATTGACTTTCAAAATGTTTTGTTGTGGACAGTAGGAATTGACTTTCAAAATGTTTTGTTGTGGACAGTTTAATTGACTTTCAAAATGTTTTGTTGTGGACAGTAGTAATTAACTTTCAAAATGTTTTGTTGTGGACAGTAGTAATTGACTTTCAAAATGTTTTGTTGTGGATAATAGTAATTGACTTTAAAAATGTTTTGTTGTGGACAGTAGCAATTGACTTTCAAAATGTTTTGTTGTGGACAGTAGCAATTGACTTTCAAAATGTTTTGTTGTTGACAGTAGCAATTGACTTTCAAAATGTTTTGTTGTGGATAATAGGAATTGACTTTCAAAATGTTTTGTTGTGGACAGTAGCAATTGACTTTCAAAATGTTTTGTTTTGGACAGTAGTAATTGACTTTCAAAATGTTTTGTTGTGGACAGTAGTAATTGACTTTCAAAATGATTTGTTGTGGACAGTAGGAATTGACTTTCAAAATATTTTGTTGTGGACAGTAGTAATTGACTTTCAAAATGATTTGTTGTGGACAGTAGGAATTGACTTTCAAAATGTTTTGTTGTGGACAGTAGCAATTGACTTTCAAAATGTTTTGTTGTGGACAGTAGCAATTGACTTTCAAAATGTTTTGTTGTGGATAATAGGAATTGACTTTCAAAATGTTTTGTTGTGGACAGTACCAATTGACTTTCAAAATGTTTTGTTTTGGACAGTAGTAATTGACTTTCAAAATGTTTTGTTGTGGACAGTAGTAATTGACTTTCAAAATATTTTGTTGTGGACAGTAGTAATTGACTTTTAAAATGATTTGTTGTGGACAGTAGGAATTGACTTTAAAAATGTTTTGTTGTGGACAGTAGCAATTGACTTTCAAAATGTTTTGTTGTGGACAGTAGTAATTGACTTTCAAAATGTTTTGTTGTGGACAGTAGTAATTGACTTTCAAAATATTTTGTTGTGGACAGTAGTAATTGACTTTCAAAATATTTTGTTGTGGACAGTAGTAATTGACTTTCAAAATGTTTTGTTGTGGACAGTAGGAATTGACTTTCAAAATATTTTGTTGTGGACAGTAGTAATTGACTTTCAAAATGTTTTGTTGTGGACAGTAGGAATTGACTTTCAAAATGTTTTGTTGTGGACAGTAGTAATTGACTTTCAAAATATTTTGTTGTGGACAGTAGTAATTGACTTTCAAAATGTTTTGTTGTGGACAGTAGTAATTGACTTTCAAAATGTTTTGTTGTGGACAGTAGTAATTGACTTTCAAAATGTTTTGCTTATATTACTTGTTTAGAGCAATAAAACTCACATAAATGATAGACAAGTAATGTTTGAAATACTTGTTCTTTATTACTATTGTGGCAATCCCCCTCCCAACTCCTTTCGAAACTAAACACGCATTGCAGGTAAAAGTGCCGAGGAAAGATAAACCCACTAACTTTGTAGTTAAAAATGAACACAAAATTTAAAATGAGTTAATAATATTGAAATAAATGTAAATGGATAAATGTGATCATATTAAATTTGTCAATGGTTTTAACGCATAGGTTGTGGTTACGATATATATACTAGTAATTATTTTATAAAAAAGTACCTGTAATAACATTTCTCGATGTGTACAAGTAGGAATTGACTTTCAAAATGTTTTTTTAATATTACTTTAAAGGAATAAAACAAAAATAATACACGACTAATGTTTGAAACACTCTCCCTCTTTTCGAAATTAAACACGCGTTGCAGGTAAAAGTACTGAGGGAAGATAAACCCCAATGTCGTTGTATTTAAACAGATTTGTTTAATTAGAAGCCAGCGAAGCCGTTGATGTCGGGATAAAGTGAAGCAATATCTCAACTCAAGCATTGAGGATTTTACTGAGGTTAAGGATTATAGGATCGTTATAACTGAGAAGGGCGCTCGACTTACGCAGGGTTTAACTCTCTCTGTACAAGTGCCACGAGCGGTGATCGTAATGCCAATTGTGCGAGTTGTATTTGTGACTAAATCCAACCGACTAATAAAAGTTCTTATTAATTAACAAATCCGGTAAACTAATGGGCAGCGGAAATCCTTGTATACACATTAATAATTAAATTCAAATTTGCATGCATTCTAAGTTTCGGTTTTTATGACAGTGATTATATTAACAAATATGTGGGGTAAACAAGTAGGTTAAATGTAAGGATTAAAAAACACAAATATGATTATATTACTTACATATTTTTTATTATATAATTATAATTATTAGTCTATCAATAAAATAACATAACCTATGCGTTAAAACAGCTGTTCTAGCACACAACCTATAACATAAAATCAGCGGTTTTATGAAATCATAAAAGGTAACCGACAAATAAAAGTTCTTATTAATTGCCAAATACAGTAAACTAATGGGTAGCAGCGGAAGACCCTGTATACACATTATTAATTACATTTAAATTTTAGTCGAAGTTTCGTCCCTTATGACAGTGATCATATTTACAAATATGTGGAATAAACAAGTCGAAAGTTAAATGTAAGGATTAAAAAACACAAATATGATACAAAAACACTAGTATTATAAACAAATATTTTGAAAGTAAATTCCTGCTTACTCCAACAAACAGAAATTTTTAAATTTTATTCAATTTTTTATTAAATAATTATAATTATTATCAATAAAGTAAGATAACCTATGCGTTAAAACAGCTGTTCTAGCACAAAACCTGTGCCATAAAATCAGCTGTTTTATGAAATCATATGTTGTCACTTATTTTAAGCCAAAATGGGACGAAATAACCATATTACATATTTTACCTATTTTGTGAAAAGTTTAGGTCTAGACAACTATAATACATACCTTACCTATTTTATGAAAAGTTCTTCTCCTAGATAAAACAAAAATTAATTAATTTAATTTAAACTAAGAAGATATTATTTGAAAAAACTGTATTTACAATTAGTGACAATCACAACAACTTTAAAAAAAATGTATTTGCACTTAATTGGATAAATAAAAAGTATTGTATTAACGATTGAAAATTTAAAGATATATATATATATATATATATAATGAGAGTGTGAGCTAATAGAAGAAACTGAATGAATTTACCTAAAAAACAGTCAAGCATGCTTTAGTATTGATATAAAGATTAACGGACATGCATTTAAAAAAATTACCAAAACCCCGACGAACTGGTTCCTAGTGCTTTGTTTATTCAACTCATTTAGGTATGATTCACTTATTACTCTCATACGTTCTACGTTTTATATTACGTACTCGTGTGTTTTACATTCCTATGGTTTTATACAAGTATTTAGTAGTTTTAGAGGAAGTAAGTTTTATTCCATCAATTTATTAGCGATAGATTTTAAAACGAAGTTGATTTTGACTTGTTCGAAAAGACAAGATGATGTGGTAGCCTTTTGTTATTTTTTTAAGTTTATTTTATTATTCCAGAAATAAAAATAAATAAATAGGAGGATGACATAATTAAAAATTAGAGTATTTCTCAAAGACGTTTTTATTTCATACCTGTCTTTATTGTTTGATCCCTGCACTTTATTCACAGCATGGGGTACCTAACAAGAACTCTTGTAATGATCTAATTAACCTATAGGTAAGTATTTCCACAAACACCTCCAAACTACTAGATATGAATATATAAGCAGCTGACTGATAACCTGAAAGAATTTATGTAATTATTACCAAATTTATCTTACTATTAGACGTTAACCTATAAAGACTAAAGTCAAACACTGTAATGGAGTAATACGGTTAGCTTTAAAGATAGTTTCAACAGAACATTGCTGCAACGTGACTATATTACACGTAAGCACACGGTCGCAATTACATTCCGCTCGAGACGTAATAGATTGTTATATTTACATTGTTTTGCATGAAACAGGTAAGCAAACTTGCTGTTTAATATTACCTTTATATCAAGAACAGGTTAAAATTGATTTCGTCCATTCAACTCCTTGATAGAATCATAAACAGAGTCATCTACGTTCATAGGATCGATGGCCTTCTCGAGTAGCTTTCCTGACGTCCGGTGCCTCCAAGGAGTCAATAATGCTTAATTTTAGCACGCACTAACAAGATAGGAACAACCCTATATATAACTAATCAGGATTTCCGTGCACAATACCTACATAATGGAAAGCAGAGCCCTTCTGGAGGTTGTATCAGTTTCCTGTGGATCATGTGGAGTTATACAGTTGACTCCTTAGACATGTTTAGGCTTTAGAGTAGTGTCTTTGGACTAATACTGCTATCATTAGGACGTGACAAATAAGCTTAGGTCTCAATATAAGCCTCCAAGGAGTCAATACTTTTGGCACGCACTAAAAGGAAAGCAACATCTCTATAACTAATCAGCATATCCGTGCAAAATACCAACGTTATGGGACCCAGAACCGTTCTGGAAGTTATATCAGTTCCTTTTGGACCTCCTCTGCCGCCAGAACTTGACTCCTTAGACAGGTTTAGGCCTTAGAGTAGGGTCTTTGGACTAATACTGCTGTCATTAGGACGTGACACAAAGACACCCCTCCCCGCAAAGGCCTAGTGCGAGGCTCAATAATTTGAATCAGATTAGTGCAGGATGGGTTTAACAGGAGTAACCTCTCAACCTTATTAGTTTCGAGGCAAACGTCTGTCCTGAGTTTATAATTACAGAGTAAGCCGAAACCATGCATCTACTTTGACTTAGTTTGCACTCTAAACATCAACATGTATTCAGTTAGTTTTAATGCTAAACCTCCAAGCTAGTAATGTGCCGTGTTCATTCAGAAGTTGTGTCAAACGCAATAGTTTTCTTTTATTATTTTGTAGTTTTATCTCGATCAACCAGGATGACCATTAACGAGTATAAAGGATAGCAAAGCATTGTATGTATAGGTAACATTAAAGTACTAAACGCCTATAGGTAGGGAGATTATTACATGTGCAGGGCCAAATACCTGACATAGTGCTACTCTTTATCGGAGTAACAGAGGTGTCCATCTCGCAGATATAATGAGGTAGGGTAGACTTCAGGAAATGTAGATAGAATGAGGTAACAATAAAAAGAAAACGCATGAGGAAGATCTTCCTTTAACCTAAATGTTTCACAAATCAAGCAAAAGGAATAAAAGATTTAAGACTAATAAAATTGTAAACTAGAAATTTGTTTACAAAAAAAATCATCACTTTATTCGATATTTTTAATGTTAAAACAAAAACTTACAATATTCAAATATCGCCGTTTTATAAATAACTGCAACTCTTACAACATACATGTATCTATATTGCCTATAAGGAATATGGAAGGGGCCTCTCATTGCATTGCTCAATAAGAAGCATAAATTAATCTTTACTCGTACACTAAAATTTAGTTTGTGAAGAATAAATACTTGCAGGTATTTTTATAAAGTAATTTATTTATTTAACTTATTTAAAACATAAAATCTAGAGTGCTTGTTCTTATTATTGCACGGTTTGAACTGATAAACAATTAACAGATTTTGCCAATGAGAGACACATTCTGACGCCTAAAGGTAGTTGACATGTTGAAAGACGTGTTTCCACATAAACATGGACAAACAGCTCTGACCACAAAAGCATGCTAATGCCGTAGGGGCAAACAGCCTCTGTATTCACAATGCTGCGAAGTAGCTTTTGTTGGTCAGTCCTTGTACCTGCTTTGGACGAGCTTGTTTAGCAGCATTTCTGATAAATTACAGCAGCAATATACATAAATAATATATATTCTAATTTGGGTAAAATAAAATTGATTCTGGTATTCAGGGGGGTCCCGACAAAAATGATAACAAAATAGAGCCACAATATTTTCGCCAAATATTTAAAGAAAATCGTCAAAAATATGAATTTATACATTTTACTTCCAACTTTTACATTTTTATTTGAGGAATGTTCGTAATAAACACTAATATTTATTGTAGCTATAAATAAAATAATGTGAATAACAAATAACATTAGTTAAAATAGAGATTTTGCAACGAATTCAATTCAAATCAGTTCTTTAAAAATGTTTTCCTTTCAAAAATTGGATTAAAAATCCAAACTTATTATTACCGTTAGATTGAATGATTTGTATTGAGATTTATCAAAATTTAAATGAATTATTATATTTATTAACTGGTTATAACAATTTAATAATTAACGTGTAAAACGGCTCTTCTACAACATAACCTATAATACAAAATCACTTGGTACGTGAAATTATATGTGATAATTTAATTGATTTTGAGGTGACTTAGCGCAACCTGACGCAAATATATGCTGTAAGGTATGCGTTTCAGAAGTAGCGTGACGCAAAAGCAGTGATTTAATCTCATGTTTTGTTCACCGAGCGTATAGAAGTTACTTCAATAATTATTTACCATTTAGATGTAGCAATATACCTAACGACATCTGTTTAGGGCTATCAGAAAGAATTACTATTATCTATACGTTAGTGACACTATAGGTAATGTATGTAAGATTACGGAATATATATAAAACCACCTGGATGGAATACGGCGAATATCATGGTAAGTATTCAGGGTGCCGTAACAGAATATGGCCCACTCTTTATCGGGGTCATAAAGAGCTCTTTGAAAGTTACAAAGATTTGTAAGAAGAGAGAGAAGGAGGGTTATAGAATTAGAACCACTGGACAGAAGGTAGGGAAGAACATACTGATCATGATACTGGAAATAGGAGAAGTTATAGCATCACGTGCGCACAGTCCTATATCAAGAGCTGACCCCCTCTCTATCAGCGTCATAATGGGCTACCATCTCTTATAACGTCCTCTAAGAAGAAAGATAACAGAGTACATATGAAATTACAAGGGATTGAGAGAAAGACGTAATGATCCTGATACTAGGAGCAGGGGAAATATAACATCACTTCTGCAGAGTTCTATATCAGGACCTGACCCACTCTCTATCAACGTCATAATGGGCTACCATCTCTTACAATGTCCTCTAAGAAGAAAGATAACAGAGTACATATGAAATTACAAGGGATTGAGAGAAAGACGTAATGATCCTGATACTAGGAGCAGGGGAAATATAACATCACTTCTGCAGAGTTCTATATCAGGAGCTGACCCACTCTCTATCAACGTCATAATGGGCTACCATCTCTTACAATGTCCTCTAAGAAGAAAGATAACAGAGTACATATGATATTACAAGGGATCGAGAGAAAGACGTAATGATCCTGATACTAGGAGCAGGGGAAATATAACATCACTTCTGCAGAGTTCTATATCAAGAGCTGACCCACTCTCTATCAGCGTCATAATGGGCTACCATCTCTTACAACATCCTCTAAGAAGAAAGATAACAGAGTACATATGATATTACAAGGGATTGAGAGAAAGACGTAATGAACCTGATACTAGGAGCAGGGGAAATATAACATCACTTCTGCAGAGTTCTATATCAAGAGCTGACCCACTCTCTATCAACGTCATAATGGGCTACCATCTCTTACAACGTCCTCTAAGAAGAAAGATAACAGAGTACATATGAAATTACAAGGGATTGAGAGAAAGACGTAATAATCCTGATACTAGGAGCAGGGGAAATATAACATCACTTCTGCAGAGTTCTATATCGAGAGCTGACCCACTCTCTATCAGCGTCATAATGGGCTACCATCTCTTACAATGTCCTCTAAGAAGAAAGATAACAGAGTACATATGATATTACAAGGGATTGAGAGAAAGACGTAATGATCCTGATACTAGGAGCAGGGGAAATATAACATCACTTCTGCAGAGTTCTATATCAAGAGCTGACCCACTCTCTATCAACGTCATAATGGGCTACCATCTCTTACAACATCCTCTAAGAAGAAAGATAACAGAGTACATATGAAATTACAAGGGATTGAGAGAAAGACGTAATGATCCTGATACTAGGAGCAGGGGAAATATAACATCACTTCTGCAGAGTTCTATATCAAGAGCTGACCCACTCTCTATCAGCGTCATAATGGGCTACCATCTATTACAACATCCTCTAAGAAGAAAGATAACAGAGTACATATGATATTACAAGGGATTGAGAGAAAGACGTAATGATCCTGATACTAGGAGCAGGGGAAATATAACATCACTTCTGCAGAGTTCTATATCAAGAGCTGACCCACTCTCTATCAACGTCATAATGGGCTACCATCTCTTACAATGTCCTCTAAGAAGAAAGATAACAGAGTACATATGATATTACAAGGGATTGAGAGAAAGACGTAATGATCCTGATACTAGGAGCAGGGGAAATATAACATCACTTCTGCAGAGTTCTATATCAAGAGCTGACCCACTCTCTATCAGCGTCATAACGGGCTACCATCTCTTACAACGTCATCTAAGAAGAAAGATAACAGAGTACATATGATATTACAAGGGATTGAGAGAAAGACGTAATGATCCTGATACTAGGAGCAGGGGAAATATAACATCACTTCTGCAGAGTTCTATATCAAGAGCTGACCCACTCTCTATCAACGTCATAATGGGCTACCATCTCTTACAACATCCTCTAAGAAGAAAGATAACAGAGTACATATGAAATTACAAGGGATTGAGAGAAAGACGTAATGATCCTGATACTAGGAGCAGGGGAAATATAACATCACTTCTGCAGAGTTCTATATCAAGAGCTGACCCACTCTCTATCAGCGTCATAATGGGCTACCATCTCTTACAACATCCTCTAAGAAGAAAGATAACAGAGTACATATGATATTACAAAGGATTGAGAGAAAGACGTAATGATCCTGATACTAGGAGCAGGGGAAATATAACATCACTTCTGCAGAGTTCTATATCAAGAGCTGACCCACTCTCTATCAACGTCATAATGGGCTACCATCTCTTACAATGTCCTCTAAGAAGAAAGATAACAGAGTACATATGATATTACAAGGGATTGAGAGAAAGACGTAATGATCCTGATACTAGGAGCAGGGGAAATATAACATCACTTCTGCAGAGTTCTATATCAAGAGCTGACCCACTCTCTATCAACGTCATAATGGGCTACCATCTCTTACAACATCCTCTAAGAAGAAAGATAACAGAGTACATATGATATTACAAGGGATTGAGAGAAAGACGTAATGATCCTGATACTAGGAGCAGGGGAAATATAACATCACTTCTGCAGAGTTCTATATCAAGAGCTGACCCACTCTCTATCAGCGTCATAATGGGCTACCATCTCTTACAATGTCCTCTAAGAAGAAAGATAACAGAGTACATATGATATTACAAGGGATTGAGAGAAAGACGTAATGATCCTGATACTAGGAGCAGGGGAAATATAACATCACTTCTGCAGAGTTCTATATCAAGAGCTGACCCACTCTCTATCAGCGTCATAATGGGCTACCATCTCTTACAATGTCCTCTAAGAAGAAAGATAACAGAGTACATATGATATTACAAGGGATTGAGAGAAAGACGTAATGATCCTGATACTAGGAACAGGGGAAATATAACATCACTTCTGCAGAGTTCTATATCAAGAGCTGACCCACTCTCTATCAACGTCATAATGGGCTACCATCTCTTACAATGTCCTCTAAGAAGAAAGATAACAGAGTACATATGATATTACAAGGGATTGAGAGAAAGACGTAATGATCCTGATACTAGGAGCAGGGGAAATATAACATCACTTCTGCAGAGTTCTATATCAAGAGCTGACCCACTCTTTATCAACGTCATAATGGGCTACCATCTCTTACAATGTCCTCTAAGAAGAAAGATAACAGAGTACATATGAAATTACAAGGGATTGAGAGAAAGACGTAATGATCCTGATACTAGGAGCAGGGGAAAATATAACATCGCTTCTGCAGAGTCTTATATCAGGAGCTGACCAACTCTCTATCAGCGTCATAATGGGCTACCATCTCTTACAATGTCCTCTAAGAAGAAAGATAACAGAGTACATATGAAATTACAAGGGATTGAGAGAAAGACGTAATGATCCTGATACTAGGAGCAGGGGAAATATAACATCACTTCTGCAGAGTTCTATATCAAGAGCTGACCCACTCTCTATCAACGTCATAATGGGCTACCATCTCTTACAATGTCCTCTAAGAAGAAAGATAACAGAGTACATATGAAATTACAAGGGATTGAGAGAAAGACGTAATGATCCTGATACTAGGAGCAGGGGAAATATAACATCACTTCTGCAGAGTTCTATATCAAGAGCTGACCCACTCCCTATCAACGTCATAATGGGCTACCATCTCTTACAATGTCCTCTAAGAAGAAAGATAACAGAGTACATATGAAATTACAAGGGATTGAGAGAAAGACGTAATGATCCTGATACTAGGAGCAGGGGAAAATATAACATCGCTTCTGCAGAGTCTTATATCAGGAGCTGACCAACTCTCTATCAGCGTCATAATGGGCTACCATCTCTTACAATGTCCTCTAAGAAGAAAGATAACAGAGTACATATGATATTACAAGGGATTGAGAGAAAGACGTAATGATCCTGATACTAGGAGCAGGGGAAATATAACATCACTTCTGCAGAGTTCTATATCAAGAGCTGACCCACTCTCTATCAACGTCATAATGGGCTACCATCTCTTACAATGTCCTCTAAGAAGAAAGATAACAGAGTACATATGAAATTACAAGGGATTGAGAGAAAGACGTAATGATCCTGATACTAGGAGCAGGGGAAAATATAACATCGCTTCTGCAGAGTCTTATATCAGGAGCTGACCAACTCTCTATCAGCGTCATAATGGGCTACCATCTCTTACAACATCCTCTAAGAAGAAAAATAACAGAGTACATATGAAATTACAAGGGATTGAGAGAAAGACGTAATGATCCTGATACTAGGAGCAGGGGAAATATAACATCACTTCTGCAGAGTTCTATATCAAGAGCTGACCCACTCTCTATCAGCGTCATAATGGGCTACCATCTCTTACAATGTCCTCTAAGAAGAAAGATAACAGAGTACATATGATATTACAAGGGATTGAGAAAAAGACGTAATGATCCTGATACTAGGAGCAGGGGAAATATAACATCGCTTCTGCAGAGTTCTATATCAAGAGCTGACCCACTCTCTATCAGCGTCATAATGGGCTACCATCTCTTACAACATCCTCTAAGAAGAAAGATAACAGAGTACATATGATATTACAAGGGATTGAGAGAAAGACGTAATGATCCTGATACTAGGAGCAGGGGAAATATAACATCACTTCTGCAGAGTTCTATATCAAGAGCTGACCCACTCTCTATCAGCGTCATAATGGGCTACCATCTCTTACAATGTCCTCTAAGAAGAAAGATAACAGAGTACATATGATATTACAAGGGATTGAGAGAAAGACGTAATGATCCTGATACTAGGAGCAGGGGAAATATAACATCACTTCTGCAGAGTTCTATATCAAGAGCTGACCCACTCTCTATCAGCGTCATAACGGGCTACCATCTCTTACAACGTCATCTAAGAAGAAAGATAACAGAGTACATATGATATTACAAGGGATTGAGAGAAAGACGTAATGATCCTGATACTAGGAGCAGGGGAAATATAACATCGCTTCTGCAGAGTTCTATATCAAGAGCTGACCCACTCTCTATCAGCGTCATAATGGGCTACCATCTCTTACAACATCCTCTAAGAAGAAAGATAACAGAGTACATATGAAATTACAAGGGATTGAGAGAAAGACGTAATGATCCTGATACTAGGAGCAGGGGAAATATAACATCACTTCTGCAGAGTTCTATATCAAGAGCTGACCCACTCTCTATCAGCGTCATAATGGGCTACCATCTCTTACAACATCCTCTAAGAAGAAAGATAACAGAGTACATATGATATTACAAAGGATTGAGAGAAAGACGTAATGATCCTGATACTAGGAGCAGGGGAAATATAACATCACTTCTGCAGAGTTCTATATCAAGAGCTGACCCACTCTCTATCAGCGTCATAACGGGCTACCATCTCTTACAACGTCATCTAAGAAGAAAGATAACAGAGTACATATGATATTACAAGGGATTGAGAGAAAGACGTAATGATCCTGATACTAGGAGCAGGGGAAATATAACATCGCTTCTGCAGAGTTCTATATCAAGAGCTGACCCACTCTCTATCAGCGTCATAATGGGCTACCATCTCTTACAACATCCTCTAAGAAGAAAGATAACAGAGTACATATGAAATTACAAGGGATTGAGAGAAAGACGTAATGATCCTGATACTAGGAGCAGGGGAAATATAACATCACTTCTGCAGAGTTCTATATCAAGAGCTGACCCACTCTCTATCAGCGTCATAATGGGCTACCATCTCTTACAACATCCTCTAAGAAGAAAGATAACAGAGTACATATGATATTACAAAGGATTGAGAGAAAGACGTAATGATCCTGATACTAGGAGCAGGGGAAATATAACATCACTTCTGCAGAGTTCTATATCAAGAGCTGACCCACTCTCTATCAACGTCATAATGGGCTACCATCTCTTACAATGTCCTCTAAGAAGAAAGATAACAGAGTACATATGATATTACAAGGGATTGAGAGAAAGACGTAATGATCCTGATACTAGGAGCAGGGGAAATATAACATCACTTCTGCAGAGTTCTATATCAAGAGCTGACCCACTCTCTATCAACGTCATAATGGGCTACCATCTCTTACAACATCCTCTAAGAAGAAAGATAACAGAGTACATATGATATTACAAGGGATTGAGAGAAAGACGTAATGATCCTGATACTAGGAGCAGGGGAAATATAACATCACTTCTGCAGAGTTCTATATCAAGAGCTGACCCACTCTCTATCAGCGTCATAATGGGCTACCATCTCTTACAATGTCCTCTAAGAAGAAAGATAACAGAGTACATATGATATTACAAGGGATTGAGAGAAAGACGTAATGATCCTGATACTAGGAGCAGGGGAAATATAACATCACTTCTGCAGAGTTCTATATCAAGAGCTGACCCACTCTCTATCAGCGTCATAATGGGCTACCATCTCTTACAATGTCCTCTAAGAAGAAAGATAACAGAGTACATATGATATTACAAGGGATTGAGAGAAAGACGTAATGATCCTGATACTAGGAACAGGGGAAATATAACATCACTTCTGCAGAGTTCTATATCAAGAGCTGACCCACTCTCTATCAACGTCATAATGGGCTACCATCTCTTACAATGTCCTCTAAGAAGAAAGATAACAGAGTACATATGATATTACAAGGGATTGAGAGAAAGACGTAATGATCCTGATACTAGGAGCAGGGGAAATATAACATCACTTCTGCAGAGTTCTATATCAAGAGCTGACCCACTCTCTATCAACGTCATAATGGGCTACCATCTCTTACAATGTCCTCTAAGAAGAAAGATAACAGAGTACATATGAAATTACAAGGGATTGAGAGAAAGACGTAATGATCCTGATACTAGGAGCAGGGGAAAATATAACATCGCTTCTGCAGAGTCTTATATCAGGAGCTGACCAACTCTCTATCAGCGTCATAATGGGCTACCATCTCTTACAATGTCCTCTAAGAAGAAAGATAACAGAGTACATATGAAATTACAAGGGATTGAGAGAAAGACGTAATGATCCTGATACTAGGAGCAGGGGAAATATAACATCACTTCTGCAGAGTTCTATATCAAGAGCTGACCCACTCTCTATCAACGTCATAATGGGCTACCATCTCTTACAATGTCCTCTAAGAAGAAAGATAACAGAGTACATATGAAATTACAAGGGATTGAGAGAAAGACGTAATGATCCTGATACTAGGAGCAGGGGAAATATAACATCACTTCTGCAGAGTTCTATATCAAGAGCTGACCCACTCCCTATCAACGTCATAATGGGCTACCATCTCTTACAATGTCCTCTAAGAAGAAAGATAACAGAGTACATATGAAATTACAAGGGATTGAGAGAAAGACGTAATGATCCTGATACTAGGAGCAGGGGAAAATATAACATCGCTTCTGCAGAGTCTTATATCAGGAGCTGACCAACTCTCTATCAGCGTCATAATGGGCTACCATCTCTTACAATGTCCTCTAAGAAGAAAGATAACAGAGTACATATGAAATTACAAGGGATTGAGAGAAAGACGTAATGATCCTGATACTAGGAGCAGGGGAAATATAACATCACTTCTGCAGAGTTCTATATCAAGAGCTGACCCACTCTCTATCAACGTCATAATGGGCTACCATCTCTTACAATGTCCTCTAAGAAGAAAGATAACAGAGTACATATGAAATTACAAGGGATTGAGAGAAAGACGTAATGATCCTGATACTAGGAGCAGGGGAAAATATAACATCGCTTCTGCAGAGTCTTATATCAGGAGCTGACCAACTCTCTATCAGCGTCATAATGGGCTACCATCTCTTACAACATCCTCTAAGAAGAAAAATAACAGAGTACATATGAAATTACAAGGGATTGAGAGAAAGACGTAATGATCCTGATACTAGGAGCAGGGGAAATATAACATCACTTCTGCAGAGTTCTATATCAAGAGCTGACCCACTCTCTATCAGCGTCATAATGGGCTACCATCTCTTACAATGTCCTCTAAGAAGAAAGATAACAGAGTACATATGATATTACAAGGGATTGAGAGAAAGACGTAATGATCCTGATACTAGGAGCAGGGGAAATATAACATCGCTTCTGCAGAGTTCTATATCAAGAGCTGACCCACTCTCTATCAGCGTCATAATGGGCTACCATCTCTTACAACATCCTCTAAGAAGAAAGATAACAGAGTACATATGATATTACAAGGGATTGAGAGAAAGACGTAATGATCCTGATACTAGGAGCAGGGGAAATATAACATCACTTCTGCAGAGTTCTATATCAAGAGCTGACCCACTCTCTATCAGCGTCATAATGGGCTACCATCTCTTACAATGTCCTCTAAGAAGAAAGATAACAGAGTACATATGATATTACAAGGGATTGAGAGAAAGACGTAATGATCCTGATACTAGGAGCAGGGGAAATATAACATCGCTTCTGCAGAGTTCTATATCAAGAGCTGACCCACTCTCTATCAGCGTCATAATGGGCTACCATCTCTTACAACGTCATCTAAGAAGAAAGATAACAGAGTACATATGATATTACAAGGGATTGAGAGAAAGACGTAATGATCCTGATACTAGGAGCAGGGGAAATATAACATCACTTCTGCAGAGTTCTATATCAAGAGCTGACCCACTCTCTATCAGCGTCATAATGGGCTACCATCTCTTACAATGTCCTCTAAGAAGAAAGATAACAGAGTACATATGATATTACAAGGGATTGAGAGAAAGACGTAATGATCCTGATACTAGGAGCAGGGGAAATATAACATCACTTCTGCAGAGTTCTATATCAAGAGCTGACCCACTCTCTATCAGCGTCATAATGGGCTACCATCTCTTACAATGTCCTCTAAGAAGAAAGATAACAGAGTACATATGATATTACAAGGGATTGAGAGAAAGACGTAATGATCCTGATACTAGGAGCAGGGGAAATATAACATCACTTCTGCAGAGTTCTATATCGAGAGGTGACCCACTCTCTATCAGCGTCATAATGGGCTACCATCTCTTACAATGTCCTCTAAGAAGAAAGATAACAGAGTACATATGATATTACAAGGGATTGAGAGAAAGACGTAATGATCCTGATACTAGGAGCAGGGGAAATATAACATCACTTCTGCAGAGTTCTATATCAAGAGCTGACCCACTCCCTATCAACGTCATAATGGGCTACCATCTCTTACAATGTCCTCTAAGAAGAAAGATAACAGAGTACATATGAAATTACAAGGGATTGAGAGAAAGACGTAATGATCCTGATACTAGGAGCAGGGGAAAATATAACATCGCTTCTGCAGAGTCTTATATCAGGAGCTGACCAACTCTCTATCAGCGTCATAATGGGCTACCATCTCTTACAATGTCCTCTAAGAAGAAAGATAACAGAGTACATATGAAATTACAAGGGATTGAGAGAAAGACGTAATGATCCTGATACTAGGAGCAGGGGAAATATAACATCACTTCTGCAGAGTTCTATATCAAGAGCTGACCCACTCTCTATCAACGTCATAATGGGCTACCATCTCTTACAATGTCCTCTAAGAAGAAAGATAACAGAGTACATATGAAATTACAAGGGATTGAGAGAAAGACGTAATGATCCTGATACTAGGAGCAGGGGAAAATATAACATCGCTTCTGCAGAGTCTTATATCAGGAGCTGACCAACTCTCTATCAGCGTCATAATGGGCTACCATCTCTTACAACATCCTCTAAGAAGAAAAATAACAGAGTACATATGAAATTACAAGGGATTGAGAGAAAGACGTAATGATCCTGATACTAGGAGCAGGGGAAATATAACATCACTTCTGCAGAGTTCTATATCAAGAGCTGACCCACTCTCTATCAGCGTCATAATGGGCTACCATCTCTTACAATGTCCTCTAAGAAGAAAGATAACAGAGTACATATGATATTACAAGGGATTGAGAGAAAGACGTAATGATCCTGATACTAGGAGCAGGGGAAATATAACATCGCTTCTGCAGAGTTCTATATCAAGAGCTGACCCACTCTCTATCAGCGTCATAATGGGCTACCATCTCTTACAACATCCTCTAAGAAGAAAGATAACAGAGTACATATGATATTACAAGGGATTGAGAGAAAGACGTAATGATCCTGATACTAGGAGCAGGGGAAATATAACATCACTTCTGCAGAGTTCTATATCAAGAGCTGACCCACTCTCTATCAGCGTCATAATGGGCTACCATCTCTTACAATGTCCTCTAAGAAGAAAGATAACAGAGTACATATGATATTACAAGGGATTGAGAGAAAGACGTAATGATCCTGATACTAGGATCAGGGGAAATATAACATCGCTTCTGCAGAGTTCTATATCAAGAGCTGACCCACTCTCTATCAGCGTCATAATGGGCTACCATCTCTTACAACGTCATCTAAGAAGAAAGATAACAGAGTACATATGATATTACAAGGGATTGAGAGAAAGACGTAATGATCCTGATACTAGGAGCAGGGGAAATATAACATCACTTCTGCAGAGTTCTATATCAAGAGCTGACCCACTCTCTATCAGCGTCATAATGGGCTACCATCTCTTACAATGTCCTCTAAGAAGAAAGATAACAGAGTACATATGATATTACAAGGGATTGAGAGAAAGACGTAATGATCCTGATACTAGGAGCAGGGGAAATATAACATCACTTCTGCAGAGTTCTATATCAAGAGCTGACCCACTCTCTATCAGCGTCATAATGGGCTACCATCTCTTACAATGTCCTCTAAGAAGAAAGATAACAGAGTACATATGATATTACAAGGGATTGAGAGAAAGACGTAATGATCCTGATACTAGGAGCAGGGGAAATATAACATCACTTCTGCAGAGTTCTATATCGAGAGGTGACCCACTCTCTATCAGCGTCATAATGGGCTACCATCTCTTACAATGTCCTCTAAGAAGAAAGATAACAGAGTACATATGATATTACAAGGGATTGAGAGAAAGACGTAATGATCCTGATACTAGGAGCAGGGGAAATATAACATCACTTCTGCAGAGTTCTATATCAAGAGCTGACCCACTCTCTATCAGCGTCATAATGGGCTACCATCTCTTACAATGTCCTCTAAGAAGAAAGATAACAGAGTACATATGATATTACAAGGGATTGAGAGAAAGACGTAATGATCCTGATACTAGGAGCAGGGGAAATATAACATCGCTTCTGCAGAGTTCTATATCAAGAGCTGACCCACTCTCTATCAGCGTCATAATGGGCTACCATCTCTTACAATGTCCTCTAAGAAGAAAGATAACAGAGTACATATGATATTACAAGGGATTGAGAGAAAGACGTAATGATCCTGATACTAGGAGCAGGGGAAATATAACATCACTTCTGCAGAGTTCTATATCAAGAGCTGACCCACTCTCTATCAGCGTCATAATGGGCTACCATCTCTTACAATGTCCTCTAAGAAGAAAGATAACAGAGTACATATGATATTACAAGGGATTGAGAGAAAGACGTAATGATCCTGATACTAGGAGCAGGGGAAATATAACATCACTTCTGCAGAGTTCTATATCGAGAGCTGACCCACTCTCTATCAGCGTCTTAATGGGCTACCATCTCTTACAATGTACTCTAAGAAGAAAGATAACAGAGTACATATGATATTACAAGGGATTGAGAGAAAGACGTAATGATCCTGATACTAGGAACAGGGGAAATATAACATCACTTCTGCAGAGTTCTATATCAGGAGCTGACCCACTCTCTATCAGCGTCATAATGGGCTACCATCTCTTACAACGTCCTATAAGAAGAAAGATAACAGAGTACATATGAAATTACAAGGGACTGAGAGAAGGACGTAATGATCCTGATACTAGGAGCAGGGGAAATATAACATCACTTCTACAGAGTTCTATATCAGGAGCTGACCCACTCTCTATCAGCGTTATAATGGGCTACCATCTCTTACAACGTCCTCTAAGAAGAAAGATAACAGAGTACATATGAAATTACAAGGGATTGAGAGAAAGACGTAATGATACTGATACTAGGAGCAGGGGAAATATAACATCACTTCTGCAGAGTTCTATATCAGGAGCTGACCCACTCTCTATCAGCGTCATAATGGGCTACCATCTCTTACAACGTCCTCTAAGAAGAAAGATAACAGAGTACATATGAAATTACAAGGGATTGAGAGAAAGACGTAATGATCCTGATACTAGGAGCAGGGGAAATATAACATCACTTCTGCAGAGTTCTATATCAAGAGCTGACCCACTCTCTATCAGCGTCATAATGGGCTACCATCTCTTACAATGTCCTCTAAGAAGAAAGATAACAGAGTACATATGATATTACAAGGGATTGAGAGAAAGACGTAATGATCCTGATACTAGGAGCAGGGGAAATATAACATCGCTTCTGCAGAGTTCTATATCAAGAGCTGACCCACTCTCTATCAGCGTCATAATGGGCTACCATCTCTTACAACGTCCTCTAAGAAGAAAGATAACAGAGTACATATGAAATTACAAGGGATTGAGAGAAAGACGTAATGATCCTGATACTAGGAGCAGGGGAAATATAACATCACTTCTGCAGAGTTCTATATCAAGAGCTGACCCACTCTCTATCAGCGTCATAATGGGCTACCATCTCTTACAACGTCATCTAAGAAGAAAGATAACAGAGTACATATGATATTACAAGGGATTGAGAGAAAGACGTAATGATCCTGATACTAGGAGCAGGGGAAATATAACATCGCTTCTGCAGAGTTCTATATCAAGAGCTGACCCACTCTCTATCAGCGTCATAATGGGCTACCATCTCTTACAACGTCATCTAAGAAGAAAGATAACAGAGTACATATGATATTACAAGGGATTGAGAGAAAGACGTAATGATCCTGATACTAGGAGCAGGGGAAATATAACATCACTTCTGCAGAGTTCTATATCAAGAGCTGACCCACTCTCTATCAGCGTCATAATGGGCTACCATCTCTTACAATGTCCTCTAAGAAGAAAGATAACAGAGTACATATGATATTACAAGGGATTGAGAGAAAGACGTAATGATACTGATACTAGGAGCAGGGGAAATATAACATCACTTCTGCAGAGTTCTATATCAGGAGCTGACCCACTCTCTATCAGCGTCATAATGGGCTACCATCTCTTACAACGTCCTCTAAGAAGAAAGATAACAGAGTACATATGAAATTACAAGGGATTGAGAGAAAGACGTAATGATCCTGATACTAGGAGCAGGGGAAATATAACATCACTTCTGCAGAGTTCTATATCAAGAGCTGACCCACTCTCTATCAGCGTCATAATGGGCTACCATCTCTTACAATGTCCTCTAAGAAGAAAGATAACAGAGTACATATGATATTACAAGGGATTGAGAGAAAGACGTAATGATCCTGATACTAGGAGCAGGGGAAATATAACATCGCTTCTGCAGAGTTCTATATCAAGAGCTGACCCACTCTCTATCAGCGTCATAATGGGCTACCATCTCTTACAACGTCCTCTAAGAAGAAAGATAACAGAGTACATATGAAATTACAAGGGATTGAGAGAAAGACGTAATGATCCTGATGCTAGGAGCAGGGGAAATATAACATCACTTCTGCAGAGTTCTATATCAAGAGCTGACCCACTCTCTATCAGCGTCATAATGGGCTACCATCTCTTACAACGTCATCTAAGAAGAAAGATAACAGAGTACATATGATATTACAAGGGATTGAGAGAAAGACGTAATGATCCTGATACTAGGAGCAGGGGAAATATAACATCGCTTCTGCAGAGTTCTATATCAAGAGCTGACCCACTCTCTATCAGCGTCATAATGGGCTACCATCTCTTACAACGTCATCTAAGAAGAAAGATAACAGAGTACATATGATATTACAAGGGATTGAGAGAAAGACGTAATGATCCTGATACTAGGAGCAGGGGAAATATAACATCACTTCTGCAGAGTTCTATATCAAGAGCTGACCCACTCTCTATCAGCGTCATAATGGGCTACCATCTCTTACAATGTCCTCTAAGAAGAAAGATAACAGAGTACATATGATATTACAAGGGATTGAGAGAAAGACGTAATGATCCTGATACTAGGAGCAGGGGAAATATAACATCACTTCTGCAGAGTTCTATATCAAGAGCTGACCCACTCTCTATCAGCGTCATAATGGGCTACCATCTCTTACAATGTCCTCTAAGAAGAAAGATAACAGAGTACATATGATATTACAAGGGATTGAGAGAAAGACGTAATGATCCTGATACTAGGAGCAGGGGAAATATAACATCACTTCTGCAGAGTTTTATATCGAGAGCTGACCCACTCTCTATCAGCGTCATAATGGGCTACCATCTCTTACAATGTCCTCTAAGAAGAAAGATAACAGAGTACATATGATATTACAAGGGATTGAGAGAAAGACGTAATGATCCTGATACTAGGAACAGGGGAAATATAACATCACTTCTGCAGAGTTCTATATCAGGAGCTGACCCACTCTCTATCAGCGTCATAATGGGCTACCATCTCTTACAACGTCCTATAAGAAGAAAGATAACAGAGTACATATGAAATTACAAGGGACTGAGAGAAGGACGTAATGATCCTGATACTAGGAGCAGGGGAAATATAACATCACTTCTACAGAGTTCTATATCAGGAGCTGACCCACTCTCTATCAGCGTTATAATGGGCTACCATCTCTTACAACGTCCTCTAAGAAGAAAGATAACAGAGTACATATGAAATTACAAGGGATTGAGAGAAAGACGTAATGATACTGATACTAGGAGCAGGGGAAATATAACATCACTTCTGCAGAGTTCTATATCAAGAGCTGACCCACTCTCTATCAGCGTCATAATGGGCTACCATCTCTTACAACGTCATCTAAGAAGAAAGATAACAGAGTACATATGATATTACAAGGGATTGAGAGAAAGACGTAATGATCCTGATACTAGGAGCAGGGGAAATATAACATCGCTTCTGCAGAGTTCTATATCAAGAGCTGACCCACTCTCTATCAGCGTCATAATGGGCTACCATCTCTTACAACGTCATCTAAGAAGAAAGATAACAGAGTACATATGATATTACAAGGGATTGAGAGAAAGACGTAATGATCCTGATACTAGGAGCAGGGGAAATATAACATCGCTTCTGCAGAGTTCTATATCAAGAGCTGACCCACTCTCTATCAGCGTCATAATGGGCTACCATCTCTTACAACGTCCTCTAAGAAGAAAGATAACAGAGTACATATGAAATTACAAGGGATTGAGAGAAAGACGTAATGATCCTGATACTAGGAGCAGGGGAAATATAACATCACTTCTGCAGAGTTCTATATCAAGAGCTGACCCACTCTCTATCAGCGTCATAATGGGCTACCATCTCTTACAACGTCATCTAAGAAGAAAGATAACAGAGTACATATGATATTACAAGGGATTGAGAGAAAGACGTAATGATCCTGATACTAGGAGCAGGGGAAATATAACATCACTTCTGCAGAGTTCTATATCAAGAGCTGACCCACTCTCTATCAGCGTCATAATGGGCTACCATCTCTTACAATGTCCTCTAAGAAGAAAGATAACAGAGTACATATGATATTACAAGGGATTGAGAGAAAGACGTAATGATACTGATACTAGGAGCAGGGGAAATATAACATCACTTCTGCAGAGTTCTATATCAGGAGCTGACCCACTCTCTATCAGCGTCATAATGGGCTACCATCTCTTACAACGTCCTCTAAGAAGAAAGATAACAGAGTACATATGAAATTACAAGGGATTGAGAGAAAGACGTAATGATCCTGATACTAGGAGCAGGGGAAATATAACATCACTTCTGCAGAGTTCTATATCAAGAGCTGACCCACTCTCTATCAGCGTCATAATGGGCTACCATCTCTTACAATGTCCTCTAAGAAGAAAGATAACAGAGTACATATGATATTACAAGGGATTGAGAGAAAGACGTAATGATCCTGATACTAGGAGCAGGGGAAATATAACATCGCTTCTGCAGAGTTCTATATCAAGAGCTGACCCACTCTCTATCAGCGTCATAATGGGCTACCATCTCTTACAACGTCCTCTAAGAAGAAAGATAACAGAGTACATATGAAATTACAAGGGATTGAGAGAAAGACGTAATGATCCTGATACTAGGAGCAGGGGAAATATAACATCACTTCTGCAGAGTTCTATATCAAGAGCTGACCCACTCTCTATCAGCGTCATAATGGGCTACCATCTCTTACAACGTCATCTAAGAAGAAAGATAACAGAGTACATATGATATTACAAGGGATTGAGAGAAAGACGTAATGATCCTGATACTAGGAGCAGGGGAAATATAACATCGCTTCTGCAGAGTTCTATATCAAGAGCTGACCCACTCTCTATCAGCGTCATAATGGGCTACCATCTCTTACAACGTCATCTAAGAAGAAAGATAACAGAGTACATATGATATTACAAGGGATTGAGAGAAAGACGTAATGATCCTGATACTAGGAGCAGGGGAAATATAACATCACTTCTGCAGAGTTCTATATCAAGAGCTGACCCACTCTCTATCAGCGTCATAATGGGCTACCATCTCTTACAATGTCCTCTAAGAAGAAAGATAACAGAGTACATATGATATTACAAGGGATTGAGAGAAAGACGTAATGATCCTGATACTAGGAGCAGGGGAAATATAACATCACTTCTGCAGAGTTCTATATCAAGAGCTGACCCACTCTCTATCAGCGTCATAATGGGCTACCATCTCTTACAATGTCCTCTAAGAAGAAAGATAACAGAGTACATATGATATTACAAGGGATTGAGAGAAAGACGTAATGATCCTGATACTAGGAGCAGGGGAAATATAACATCACTTCTGCAGAGTTTTATATCGAGAGCTGACCCACTCTCTATCAGCGTCATAATGGGCTACCATCTCTTACAATGTCCTCTAAGAAGAAAGATAACAGAGTACATATGATATTACAAGGGATTGAGAGAAAGACGTAATGATCCTGATACTAGGAACAGGGGAAATATAACATCACTTCTGCAGAGTTCTATATCAGGAGCTGACCCACTCTCTATCAGCGTCATAATGGGCTACCATCTCTTACAACGTCCTATAAGAAGAAAGATAACAGAGTACATATGAAATTACAAGGGACTGAGAGAAGGACGTAATGATCCTGATACTAGGAGCAGGGGAAATATAACATCACTTCTACAGAGTTCTATATCAGGAGCTGACCCACTCTCTATCAGCGTTATAATGGGCTACCATCTCTTACAACGTCCTCTAAGAAGAAAGATAACAGAGTACATATGAAATTACAAGGGATTGAGAGAAAGACGTAATGATACTGATACTAGGAGCAGGGGAAATATAACATCACTTCTGCAGAGTTCTATATCAGGAGGTGACCCACTCTCTATCAGCGTCATAATGGGCTACCATCTCTTACAACGTCCTCTAAGAAGAAAGATAACAGAGTACATATGAAATTACAAGGGATTGAGAGAAAGACGTAATGATACTGATACTAGGAGCAGGGGAAATATAACATCACTTCTGCAGAGTTCTATATCAGGAGCTGACCCACTCTCTATCAGCGTTATAATGGGCTACCATCTCTTACAACGTCCTCTAAGAAGAAAGATAACAGAGTACATATGAAATTACAAGGGATTGAGAGAAAGACGTAATAATCCTGATACTAGGAGCAGGGGAAATATAACATCACTTCTGCAGAGTTCTATATCAGGAGCTGACCCACTCTCTATCAGCGTCATAATGGGCTACCATCTCTTACAACATCCTCTAAGAAGAAAGATAACAGAGTACATATGAAATTACAAGGGATTGAGAGAAAGACGTAATGACCCTGATACTAGGAACAGGGGAAAATATAACATCGCTTCTGCAGAGTTCTATATCAAGAGCTGACCCACTCTCTATCAGCGTCATAATGGGCTACCATCTCTTACAATGTCCTCTAAGAAGAAAGATAACAGAGTACATATGATATTACAAGGGATTGAGAGAAAGACGTAATGATCCTGATACTAGGAGCAGGGGAAAATATAACATCGCTTCTGTAGAGTTCTATATCAGGAGCTGACCCACTCTCTATCAGCGTCATAATGGGCTACCATCTCTTACAACATCCTCTAAGAAGAAAGATAACAGAGTACATATGATATTACAAGGGATCGAGAGAAAGACGTAATGATCCTGATACTAGGAGCAGGGGAAATATAACATCACTTCTGCAGAGTTCTATATCAAGAGCTGACCCACTCTCTATCAGCGTCATAATGGGCTACCATCTCTTACAATGTCCTCTAAGAAGAAAGATAACAGAGTACATATGAAATTACAAGGGATTGAGAGAAAGACGTAATGATCCTGATACTAGGAGCAGGGGAAATATAACATCACTTCTGCAGAGTTATATATAAAGAGCTGACACACTCTCTATCAGCGTCATAACGGGCTACCATCTCTTACAACGTCATCTAAGAAGAAAGATAACAGAGTACATATGATATTACAAGGGATTGAGAGAAAGACGTAATGATCCTGATACTAGGAGCAGGGGAAATATAACATCACTTCTGCAGAGTTCTATATCAAGAGCTGACCCACTCTCTATCAACGTCATAATGGGCTACCATCTCTTACAACATCCTCTAAGAAGAAAGATAACAGAGTACATATGAAATTACAAGGGAGTGAGAGAAAGACGTAATGATCCTGATACTAGGAGCAGGGGAAATATAACATCACTTCTGCAGAGTTCTATATCAAGAGCTGACCCACTCTCTATCAGCGTCATAATGGGCTACCATCTCTTACAACATCCTCTAAGAAGAAAGATAACAGAGTACATATGATATTACAAGGGATTGAGAGAAAGACGTAATGATCCTGATACTAGGAGCAGGGGAAATATAACATCACTTCTGCAGAGTTCTATATCAAGAGCTGACCCACTCTCTATCAACGTCATAATGGGCTACCATCTCTTACAATGTCCTCTAAGAAGAAAGATAACAGAGTACATATGATATTACAAGGGATTGAGAGAAAGACGTAATGATCCTGATACTAGGAGCAGGGGAAATATAACATCACTTCTGCAGAGTTCTATATCAAGAGCTGACCCCCTCTCTATCAGCGTCATAACGGGCTACCATCTCTTACAACGTCATCTAAGAAGAAAGATAACAGAGTACATATGATATTACAAGGGATTGAGAGAAAGACGTAATGATCCTGATACTAGGAGCAGGGGAAATATAACATCACTTCTGCAGAGTTCTATATCAAGAGCTGACCCACTCTCTATCAACGTCATAATGGGCTACCATCTCTTACAACATCCTCTAAGAAGAAAGATAACAGAGTACATATGAAATTACAAGGGATTGAGAGAAAGACGTAATGATCCTGATACTAGGAGCAGGGGAAATATAACATCACTTCTGCAGAGTTCTATATCAAGAGCTGACCCACTCTCTATCAGCGTCATAATGGGCTACCATCTCTTACAACATCCTCTAAGAAGAAAGATAACAGAGTACATATGATATTACAAGGGATTGAGAGAAAGACGTAATGATCCTGATACTAGGAGCAGGGGAAATATAACATCACTTCTGCAGAGTTCTATATCAAGAGCTGACCCACTCTCTATCAACGTCATAATGGGCTACCATCTCTTACAATGTCCTCTAAGAAGAAAGATAACAGAGTACATATGATATTACAAGGGATTGAGAGAAAGACGTAATGATCCTGATACTAGGAGCAGGGGAAATATAACATCACTTCTGCAGAGTTCTATATCAAGAGCTGACCCACTCTCTATCAACGTCATAATGGGCTACCATCTCTTACAACATCCTCTAAGAAGAAAGATAACAGAGTACATATGATATTACAAGGGATTGAGAGAAAGACGTAATGATCCTGATACTAGGAGCAGGGGAAATATAACATCACTTCTGCAGAGTTCTATATCAAGAGCTGACCCACTCTCTATCAGCGTCATAATGGGCTACCATCTCTTACAATGTCCTCTAAGAAGAAAGATAACAGAGTACATATGATATTACAAGGGATTGAGAGAAAGACGTAATGATCCTGATACTAGGAGCAGGGGAAATATAACATCACTTCTGCAGAGTTCTATATCAAGAGCTGACCCACTCTCTATCAGCGTCATAATGGGCTACCATCTCTTACAATGTCCTCTAAGAAGAAAGATAACAGAGTACATATGATATTACAAGGGATTGAGAGAAAGACGTAATGATCCTGATACTAGGAGCAGGGGAAATATAACATCGCTTCTGCAGAGTTCTATATCAAGAGCTGACCCACTCTCTATCAGCGTCATAATGGGCTACCATCTCTTACAACATCCTCTAAGAAGAAAGATAACAGAGTACATATGATATTACAAGGGATTGAGAGAAAGACGTAATGATCCTGATACTAGGAGCAGGGGAAATATAACATCACTTCTGCAGAGTTCTATATCAAGAGCTGACCCACTCTCTATCAGCGTCATAATGGGCTACCATCTCTTACAATGTCCTCTAAGAAGAAAGATAACAGAGTACATATGATATTACAAGGGATTGAGAGAAAGACGTAATGATCCTGATACTAGGAGCAGGGGAAATATAACATCACTTCTGCAGAGTTCTATATCAAGAGCTGACCCACTCTCTATCAGCGTCATAATGGGCTACCATCTCTTACAACATCCTCTAAGAAGAAAGATAACAGAGTACATATGATATTACAAGGGATTGAGAGAAAGACGTAATGATCCTGATACTAGGAGCAGGGGAAATATAACATCACTTCTGCAGAGTTCTATATCAAGAGCTGACCCACTCTCTATCAGCGTCATAATGGGCTACCATCTCTTACAACATCCTCTAAGAAGAAAGATAACAGAGTACATATGATATTACAAGGGATTGAGAGAAAGACGTAATGAT
Organism: Prosapia bicincta; assembly: GCA_036971475.1. Taxonomy (NCBI): domain Eukaryota; kingdom Metazoa; phylum Arthropoda; class Insecta; order Hemiptera; family Cercopidae; genus Prosapia; species Prosapia bicincta. Next base: position 8,683,116 of record JBAIZL010000004.1, on the reverse strand, counting down.
CCTGATACTAGGAACAGGGGAAATATAACATCACTTCTGCAGAGTTCTATATCAGGAGCTGACCCACTCTCTATCAGCGTCATAATGGGCTACCATCTCTTACAACGTCCTCTAAGAAGAAAGATAACAGAGTACATATGAAATTACAAGGGACTGAGAGAAGGACGTAATGATCCTGATACTAGGAGCAGGGGAAATATAACATCACTTCTACAGAGTTCTATATCAGGAGCTGACCCACTCTCTATCAGCGTTATAATGGGCTACCATCTCTTACAACGTCCTCTAAGAAGAAAGATAACAGAGTACATATGAAATTACAAGGGATTGAGAGAAAGACGTAATGATACTGATACTAGGAGCAGGGGAAATATAACATCACTTCTGCAGAGTTCTATATCAGGAGCTGACCCACTCTCTATCAGCGTCATAATGGGCTACCATCTCTTACAACGTCCTCTAAGAAGAAAGATAACAGAGTACATATGAAATTACAAGGGATTGAGAGAAAGACGTAATGATACTGATACTAGGAGCAGGGGAAATATAACATCACTTCTGCAGAGTTCTATATCAGGAGCTGACCCACTCTCTATCAGCGTTATAATGGGCTACCATCTCTTACAACGTCCTCTAAGAAGAAAAATAACAGAGTACATATGAAATTACAAGGGATTGAGAGAAAGACGTAATGATCCTGATACTAGGAGCAGGGGAAATATAACATCACTTCTGCAGAGTTCTATATCAAGAGCTGACCCACTCTCTATCAGCGTCATTATGGGCTACCATCTCTTACAATGTCCTCTAAGAAGAAAGATAACAGAGTACATATGATATTACAAGGGATTGAGAGAAAGACGTAATGATCCTGATACTAGGAGCAGGGGAAATATAACATCGCTTCTGCAGAGTTCTATATCAAGAGCTGACCCACTCTCTATCAGCGTCATAATGGGCTACCATCTCTTACAACATCCTCTAAGAAGAAAGATAACAGAGTACATATGATATTACAAGGGATTGAGAGAAAGACGTAATGATCCTGATACTAGGAGCAGGGGAAATATAACATCACTTCTGCAGAGTTCTATATCAAGAGCTGACCCACTCTCTATCAGCGTCATAATGGGCTACCATCTCTTACAATGTCCTCTAAGAAGAAAGATAACAGAGTACATATGATATTACAAGGGATTGAGAGAAAGACGTAATGATCCTGATACTAGGAGCAGGGGAAATATAACATCGCTTCTGCAGAGTTCTATATCAAGAGCTGACCCACTCTCTATCAGCGTCATAATGGGCTACCATCTCTTACAACGTCATCTAAGAAGAAAGATAACAGAGTACATATGATATTACAAGGGATTGAGAGAAAGACGTAATGATCCTGATACTAGGAGCAGGGGAAATATAACATCACTTCTGCAGAGTTCTATATCAAGAGCTGACCCACTCTCTATCAGCGTCATAATGGGCTACCATCTCTTACAATGTCCTCTAAGAAGAAAGATAACAGAGTACATATGATATTACAAGGGATTGAGAGAAAGACGTAATGATCCTGATACTAGGAGCAGGGGAAATATAACATCACTTCTGCAGAGTTCTATATCAAGAGCTGACCCACTCTCTATCAGCGTCATAATGGGCTACCATCTCTTACAATGTCCTCTAAGAAGAAAGATAACAGAGTACATATGATATTACAAGGGATTGAGAGAAAGACGTAATGATCCTGATACTAGGAGCAGGGGAAATATAACATCACTTCTGCAGAGTTCTATATCGAGAGCTGACCCACTCTCTATCAGCGTCATAATGGGCTACCATCTCTTACAATGTCCTCTAAGAAGAAAGATAACAGAGTACATATGATATTACAAGGGATTGAGAGAAAGACGTAATGATCCTGATACTAGGAACAGGGGAAATATAACATCACTTCTGCAGAGTTCTATATCAGGAGCTGACCCACTCTCTATCAGCGTCATAATGGGCTACCATCTCTTACAACGTCCTATAAGAAGAAAGATAACAGAGTACATATGAAATTACAAGGGACTGAGAGAAGGACGTAATGATCCTGATACTAGGAGCAGGGGAAATATAACATCACTTCTACAGAGTTCTATATCAGGAGCTGACCCACTCTCTATCAGCGTTATAATGGGCTACCATCTCTTACAACGTCCTCTAAGAAGAAAGATAACAGAGTACATATGAAATTACAAGGGATTGAGAGAAAGACGTAATGACACTGATACTAGGAGCAGGGGAAATATAACATCACTTCTGCAGAGTTCTATATCAGGAGCTGACCCACTCTCTATCAGCGTCATAATGGGCTACCATCTCTTACAACGTCCTCTAAGAAGAAAGATAACAGAGTACATATGAAATTACAAGGGATTGAGAGAAAGACGTAATGATACTGATACTAGGAGCAGGGGAAATATAACATCACTTCTGCAGAGTTCTATATCAGGAGCTGACCCACTCTCTATCAGCGTTATAATGGGCTACCATCTCTTACAACGTCCTCTAAGAAGAAAGATAACAGAGTACATATGAAATTACAAGGGATTGAGAGAAAGACGTAATAATCCTGATACTAGGAGCAGGGGAAATATAACATCACTTCTGCAGAGTTCTATATCAGGAGCTGACCCACTCTCTATCAGCGTCATAATGGGCTACCATCTCTTACAACATCCTCTAAGAAGAAAGATAACAGAGTACATATGAAATTACAAGGGATTGAGAGAAAGACGTAATGACCCTGATACTAGGAACAGGGGAAAATATAACATCGCTTCTGCAGAGTTCTATATCAAGAGCTGACCCACTCTCTATCAGCGTCATAATGGGCTACCATCTCTTACAATGTCCTCTAAGAAGAAAGATAACAGAGTACATATGATATTACAAGGGATTGAGAGAAAGACGTAATGATCCTGATACTAGGAGCAGGGGAAAATATAACATCGCTTCTGTAGAGTTCTATATCAGGAGCTGACCCACTCTCTATCAGCGTCATAATGGGCTACCATCTCTTACAACATCCTCTAAGAAGAAAGATAACAGAGTACATATGATATTACAAGGGATCGAGAGAAAGACGTAATGATCCTGATACTAGGAGCAGGGGAAATATAACATCACTTCTGCAGAGTTCTATATCAAGAGCTGACCCACTCTCTATCAACGTCATAATGGGCTACCATCTCTTACAATGTCCTCTAAGAAGAAAGATAACAGAGTACATATGATATTACAAGGGATTGAGAGAAAGACGTAATGATCCTGATACTAGGAGCAGGGGAAATATAACATCACTTCTGCAGAGTTCTATATCAAGAGCTGACCCACTCTCTATCAGCGTCATAATGGGCTACCATCTCTTACAATGTCCTCTAAGAAGAAAGATAACAGAGTACATATGAAATTACAAGGGATTGAGAGAAAGACGTAATGATCCTGATACTAGGAGCAGGGGAAATATAACATCACTTCTGCAGAGTTCTATATCAAGAGCTGACCCACTCTCTATCAGCGTCATAACGGGCTACCATCTCTTACAACGTCATCTAAGAAGAAAGATAACAGAGTACATATGATATTACAAGGGATTGAGAGAAAGACGTAATGATCCTGATACTAGGAGCAGGGGAAATATAACATCACTTCTGCAGAGTTCTATATCAAGAGCTGACCCACTCTCTATCAACGTCATAATGGGCTACCATCTCTTACAACATCCTCTAAGAAGAAAGATAACAGAGTACATATGAAATTACAAGGGAGTGAGAGAAAGACGTAATGATCCTGATACTAGGAGCAGGGGAAATATAACATCACTTCTGCAGAGTTCTATATCAAGAGCTGACCCACTCTCTATCAGCGTCATAATGGGCTACCATCTCTTACAACGTCATCTAAGAAGAAAGATAACAGAGTACATATGATATTACAAGGGATTGAGAGAAAGACGTAATGATCCTGATACTAGGAGCAGGGGAAATATAACATCACTTCTGCAGAGTTCTATATCAAGAGCTGACCCACTCTCTATCAGCGTCATAATGGGCTACCATCTCTTACAATGTCCTCTAAGAAGAAAGATAACAGAGTACATATGATATTACAAGGGATTGAGAGAAAGACGTAATGATCCTGATACTAGGAGCAGGGGAAATATAACATCACTTCTGCAGAGTTCTATATCAAGAGCTGACCCACTCTCTATCAGCGTCATAATGGGCTACCATCTCTTACAATGTCCTCTAAGAAGAAAGATAACAGAGTACATATGATATTACAAGGGATTGAGAGAAAGACGTAATGATCCTGATACTAGGAGCAGGGGAAATATAACATCACTTCTGCAGAGTTTTATATCGAGAGCTGACCCACTCTCTATCAGCGTCATAATGGGCTACCATCTCTTACAATGTCCTCTAAGAAGAAAGATAACAGAGTACATATGATATTACAAGGGATTGAGAGAAAGACGTAATGATCCTGATACTAGGAACAGGGGAAATATAACATCACTTCTGCAGAGTTCTATATCAGGAGCTGACCCACTCTCTATCAGCGTCATAATGGGCTACCATCTCTTACAACGTCCTATAAGAAGAAAGATAACAGAGTACATATGAAATTACAAGGGACTGAGAGAAGGACGTAATGATCCTGATACTAGGAGCAGGGGAAATATAACATCACTTCTACAGAGTTCTATATCAGGAGCTGACCCACTCTCTATCAGCGTTATAATGGGCTACCATCTCTTACAACGTCCTCTAAGAAGAAAGATAACAGAGTACATATGAAATTACAAGGGATTGAGAGAAAGACGTAATGATACTGATACTAGGAGCAGGGGAAATATAACATCACTTCTGCAGAGTTCTATATCAGGAGCTGACCCACTCTCTATCAGCGTCATAATGGGCTACCATCTCTTACAACGTCCTCTAAGAAGAAAGATAACAGAGTACATATGAAATTACAAGGGATTGAGAGAAAGACGTAATGATACTGATACTAGGAGCAGGGGAAATATAACATCACTTCTGCAGAGTTCTATATCAGGAGCTGACCCACTCTCTATCAGCGTTATAATGGGCTACCATCTCTTACAACGTCCTCTAAGAAGAAAGATAACAGAGTACATATGAAATTACAAGGGATTGAGAGAAAGACGTAATAATCCTGATACTAGGAGCAGGGGAAATATAACATCACTTCTGCAGAGTTCTATATCAGGAGCTGACCCACTCTCTATCAGCGTCATAATGGGCTACCATCTCTTACAACATCCTCTAAGAAGAAAGATAACAGAGTACATATGAAATTACAAGGGATTGAGAGAAAGACGTAATGACCCTGATACTAGGAACAGGGGAAAATATAACATCGCTTCTGCAGAGTTCTATATCAAGAGCTGACCCACTCTCTATCAGCGTCATAATGGGCTACCATCTCTTACAATGTCCTCTAAGAAGAAAGATAACAGAGTACATATGATATTACAAGGGATTGAGAGAAAGACGTAATGATCCTGATACTAGGAGCAGGGGAAAATATAACATCGCTTCTGTAGAGTTCTATATCAGGAGCTGACCCACTCTCTATCAGCGTCATAATGGGCTACCATCTCTTACAACATCCTCTAAGAAGAAAGATAACAGAGTACATATGATATTACAAGGGATCGAGAGAAAGACGTAATGATCCTGATACTAGGAGCAGGGGAAATATAACATCACTTCTGCAGAGTTCTATATCAAGAGCTGACCCACTCTCTATCAGCGTCATAATGGGCTACCATCTCTTACAATGTCCTCTAAGAAGAAAGATAACAGAGTACATATGAAATTACAAGGGATTGAGAGAAAGACGTAATGATCCTGATACTAGGAGCAGGGGAAATATAACATCACTTCTGCAGAGTTCTATATCAAGAGCTGACCCACTCTCTATCAGCGTCATAACGGGCTACCATCTCTTACAACGTCATCTAAGAAGAAAGATAACAGAGTACATATGATATTACAAGGGATTGAGAGAAAGACGTAATGATCCTGATACTAGGAGCAGGGGAAATATAACATCACTTCTGCAGAGTTCTATATCAAGAGCTGACCCACTCTCTATCAACGTCATAATGGGCTACCATCTCTTACAACATCCTCTAAGAAGAAAGATAACAGAGTACATATGAAATTACAAGGGAGTGAGAGAAAGACGTAATGATCCTGATACTAGGAGCAGGGGAAATATAACATCACTTCTGCAGAGTTCTATATCAAGAGCTGACCCACTCTCTATCAGCGTCATAATGGGCTACCATCTCTTACAACATCCTCTAAGAAGAAAGATAACAGAGTACATATGATATTACAAGGGATTGAGAGAAAGACGTAATGATCCTGATACTAGGAGCAGGGGAAATATAACATCACTTCTGCAGAGTTCTATATCAAGAGCTGACCCACTCTCTATCAACGTCATAATGGGCTACCATCTCTTACAATGTCCTCTAAGAAGAAAGATAACAGAGTACATATGATATTACAAGGGATTGAGAGAAAGACGTAATGATCCTGATACTAGGAGCAGGGGAAATATAACATCACTTCTGCAGAGTTCTATATCAAGAGCTGACCCCCTCTCTATCAGCGTCATAACGGGCTACCATCTCTTACAACGTCATCTAAGAAGAAAGATAACAGAGTACATATGATATTACAAGGGATTGAGAGAAAGACGTAATGATCCTGATACTAGGAGCAGGGGAAATATAACATCACTTCTGCAGAGTTCTATATCAAGAGCTGACCCACTCTCTATCAACGTCATAATGGGCTACCATCTCTTACAACATCCTCTAAGAAGAAAGATAACAGAGTACATATGAAATTACAAGGGATTGAGAGAAAGACGTAATGATCCTGATACTAGGAGCAGGGGAAATATAACATCACTTCTGCAGAGTTCTATATCAAGAGCTGACCCACTCTCTATCAGCGTCATAATGGGCTACCATCTCTTACAACATCCTCTAAGAAGAAAGATAACAGAGTACATATGATATTACAAGGGATTGAGAGAAAGACGTAATGATCCTGATACTAGGAGCAGGGGAAATATAACATCACTTCTGCAGAGTTCTATATCAAGAGCTGACCCACTCTCTATCAACGTCATAATGGGCTACCATCTCTTACAATGTCCTCTAAGAAGAAAGATAACAGAGTACATATGATATTACAAGGGATTGAGAGAAAGACGTAATGATCCTGATACTAGGAGCAGGGGAAATATAACATCACTTCTGCAGAGTTCTATATCAAGAGCTGACCCACTCTCTATCAACGTCATAATGGGCTACCATCTCTTACAACGTCATCTAAGAAGAAAGATAACAGAGTACATATGATATTACAAGGGATTGAGAGAAAGACGTAATGATCCTGATACTAGGAGCAGGGGAAATATAACATCACTTCTGCAGAGTTCTATATCAAGAGCTGACCCACTCTCTATCAGCGTCATAATGGGCTACCATCTCTTACAATGTCCTCTAAGAAGAAAGATAACAGAGTACATATGATATTACAAGGGATTGAGAGAAAGACGTAATGATCCTGATACTAGGAGCAGGGGAAATATAACATCACTTCTGCAGAGTTCTATATCAAGAGCTGACCCACTCTCTATCAGCGTCATAATGGGCTACCATCTCTTACAATGTCCTCTAAGAAGAAAGATAACAGAGTACATATGATATTACAAGGGATTGAGAGAAAGACGTAATGATCCTGATACTAGGAGCAGGGGAAATATAACATCGCTTCTGCAGAGTTCTATATCAAGAGCTGACCCACTCTCTATCAGCGTCATAATGGGCTACCATCTCTTACAACATCCTCTAAGAAGAAAGATAACAGAGTACATATGATATTACAAGGGATTGAGAGAAAGACGTAATGATCCTGATACTAGGAGCAGGGGAAATATAACATCACTTCTGCAGAGTTCTATATCAAGAGCTGACCCACTCTCTATCAGCGTCATAATGGGCTACCATCTCTTACAATGTCCTCTAAGAAGAAAGATAACAGAGTACATATGATATTACAAGGGATTGAGAGAAAGACGTAATGATCCTGATACTAGGAGCAGGGGAAATATAACATCACTTCTGCAGAGTTCTATATCAAGAGCTGACCCACTCTCTATCAGCGTCATAATGGGCTACCATCTCTTACAACATCCTCTAAGAAGAAAGATAACAGAGTACATATGATATTACAAGGGATTGAGAGAAAGACGTAATGATCCTGATACTAGGAGCAGGGGAAATATAACATCACTTCTGCAGAGTTCTATATCAAGAGCTGACCCACTCTCTATCAGCGTCATAATGGGCTACCATCTCTTACAACATCCTCTAAGAAGAAAGATAACAGAGTACATATGATATTACAAGGGATTGAGAGAAAGACGTAATGATCCTGATACTAGGAACAGGGGAAATATAACATCACTTCTGCAGAGTTCTATATCAGGAGCTGACCCACTCTCTATCAGCGTCATAATGGGCTACCATCTCTTACAACGTCCTCTAAGAAGAAAGATAACAGAGTACATATGAAATTACAAGGGACTGAGAGATCGACGTAATGATCCTGATACTAGGAGCAGGGGAAATATAACATCACTTCTACAGAGTTCTATATCAGGAGCTGACCCACTCTCTATCAGCGTTATAATGGGCTACCATCTCTTACAACGTCCTCTAAGAAGAAAGATAACAGAGTACATATGAAATTACAAGGGATTGAGAGAAAGACGTAATGATACTGATACTAGGAGCAGGGGAAATATAACATCACTTCTGCAGAGTTCTATATCAGGAGCTGACCCACTCTCTATCAGCGTCATAATGGGCTACCATCTCTTACAACGTCCTCTAAGAAGAAAGATAACAGAGTACATATGAAATTACAAGGGATTGAGAGAAAGACGTAATGATACTGATACTAGGAGCAGGGGAAATATAACATCACTTCTGCAGAGTTCTATATCAGGAGCTGACCCACTCTCTATCAGCGTTATAATGGGCTACCATCTCTTACAACGTCCTCTAAGAAGAAAAATAACAGAGTACATATGAAATTACAAGGGATTGAGAGAAAGACGTAATGATCCTGATACTAGGAGCAGGGGAAATATAACATCACTTCTGCAGAGTTCTATATCAAGAGCTGACCCACTCTCTATCAGCGTCATAATGGGCTACCATCTCTTACAATGTCCTCTAAGAAGAAAGATAACAGAGTACATATGATATTACAAGGGATTGAGAGAAAGACGTAATGATCCTGATACTAGGAGCAGGGGAAATATAACATCGCTTCTGCAGAGTTCTATATCAAGAGCTGACCCACTCTCTATCAGCGTCATAATGGGCTACCATCTCTTACAACATCCTCTAAGAAGAAAGATAACAGAGTACATATGATATTACAAGGGATTGAGAGAAAGACGTAATGATCCTGATACTAGGAGCAGGGGAAATATAACATCACTTCTGCAGAGTTCTATATCAAGAGCTGACTCACTCTCTATCAGCGTCATAATGGGCTACCATCTCTTACAATGTCCTCTAAGAAGAAAGATAACAGAGTACATATGATATTACAAGGGATTGAGAGAAAGACGTAATGATCCTGATACTAGGAGCAGGGGAAATATAACATCGCTTCTGCAGAGTTCTATATCAAGAGCTGACCCACTCTCTATCAGCGTCATAATGGGCTACCATCTCTTACAACGTCATCTAAGAAGAAAGATAACAGAGTACATATGATATTACAAGGGATTGAGAGAAAGACGTAATGATCCTGATACTAGGAGCAGGGGAAATATAACATCACTTCTGCAGAGTTCTATATCAAGAGCTGACCCACTCTCTATCAGCGTCATAATGGGCTACCATCTCTTACAATGTCCTCTAAGAAGAAAGATAACAGAGTACATATGATATTACAAGGGATTGAGAGAAAGACGTAATGATCCTGATACTAGGAGCAGGGGAAATATAACATCACTTCTGCAGAGTTCTATATCGAGAGCTGACCCACTCTCTATCAGCGTCATAATGGGCTACCATCTCTTACAATGTCCTCTAAGAAGAAAGATAACAGAGTACATATGATATTACAAGGGATTGAGAGAAAGACGTAATGATCCTGATACTAGGAACAGGGGAAATATAACATCACTTCTGCAGAGTTCTATATCAGGAGCTGACCCACTCTCTATCAGCGTCATAATGGGCTACCATCTCTTACAACGTCCTATAAGAAGAAAGATAACAGAGTACATATGAAATTACAAGGGACTGAGAGAAGGACGTAATGATCCTGATACTAGGAGCAGGGGAAATATAACATCACTTCTACAGAGTTCTATATCAGGAGCTGACCCACTCTCTATCAGCGTTATAATGGGCTACCATCTCTTACAACGTCCTCTAAGAAGAAAGATAACAGAGTACATATGAAATTACAAGGGATTGAGAGAAAGACGTAATGATACTGATACTAGGAGCAGGGGAAATATAACATCACTTCTGCAGAGTTCTATATCAGGAGCTGACCCACTCTCTATCAGCGTCATAATGGGCTACCATCTCTTACAACGTCCTCTAAGAAGAAAGATAACAGAGTACATATGAAATTACAAGGGATTGAGAGAAAGACGTAATGATACTGATACTAGGAGCAGGGGAAATATAACATCACTTCTGCAGAGTTCTATATCAGGAGCTGACCCACTCTCTATCAGCGTTATAATGGGCTACCATCTCTTACAACGTCCTCTAAGAAGAAAGATAACAGAGTACATATGAAATTACAAGGGATTGAGAGAAAGACGTAATAATCCTGATACTAGGAGCAGGGGAAATATAACATCACTTCTGCAGAGTTCTATATCAGGAGCTGACCCACTCTCTATCAGCGTCATAATGGGCTACCATCTCTTACAACATCCTCTAAGAAGAAAGATAACAGAGTACATATGAAATTACAAGGGATTGAGAGAAAGACGTAATGACCCTGATACTAGGAACAGGGGAAAATATAACATCGCTTCTGCAGAGTTCTATATCAAGAGCTGACCCACTCTCTATCAGCGTCATAATGGGCTACCATCTCTTACAATGTCCTCTAAGAAGAAAGATAACAGAGTACATATGATATTACAAGGGATTGAGAGAAAGACGTAATGATCCTGATACTAGGAGCAGGGGAAAATATAACATCGCTTCTGTAGAGTTCTATATCAGGAGCTGACCCACTCTCTATCAGCGTCATAATGGGCTACCATCTCTTACAACATCCTCTAAGAAGAAAGATAACAGAGTACATATGATATTACAAGGGATCGAGAGAAAGACGTAATGATCCTGATACTAGGAGCAGGGGAAATATAACATCACTTCTGCAGAGTTCTATATCAAGAGCTGACCCACTCTCTATCAACGTCATAATGGGCTACCATCTCTTACAATGTCCTCTAAGAAGAAAGATAACAGAGTACATATGATATTACAAGGGATTGAGAGAAAGACGTAATGATCCTGATACTAGGAGCAGGGGAAATATAACATCACTTCTGCAGAGTTCTATATCAAGAGCTGACCCACTCTCTATCAGCGTCATAACGGGCTACCATCTCTTACAACGTCATCTAAGAAGAAAGATAACAGAGTACATATGATATTACAAGGGATTGAGAGAAAGACGTAATGATCCTGATACTAGGAGCAGGGGAAATATAACATCACTTCTGCAGAGTTCTATATCAAGAGCTGACCCACTCTCTATCAGCGTCATAATGGGCTACCATCTCTTACAACATCCTCTAAGAAGAAAGATAACAGAGTACATATGATATTACAAGGGATTGAGAGAAAGACGTAATGATCCTGATACTAGGAGCAGGGGAAATATAACATCACTTCTGCAGAGTTCTATATCAAGAGCTGACCCACTCTCTATCAACGTCATAATGGGCTACCATCTCTTACAATGTCCTCTAAGAAGAAAGATAACAGAGTACATATGATATTACAAGGGATTGAGAGAAAGACGTAATGATCCTGATACTAGGAGCAGGGGAAATATAACATCACTTCTGCAGAGTTCTATATCAAGAGCTGACCCCCTCTCTATCAGCGTCATAACGGGCTACCATCTCTTACAACGTCATCTAAGAAGAAAGATAACAGAGTACATATGATATTACAAGGGATTGAGAGAAAGACGTAATGATCCTGATACTAGGAGCAGGGGAAATATAACATCACTTCTGCAGAGTTCTATATCAAGAGCTGACCCACTCTCTATCAACGTCATAATGGGCTACCATCTCTTACAACATCCTCTAAGAAGAAAGATAACAGAGTACATATGAAATTACAAGGGATTGAGAGAAAGACGTAATGATCCTGATACTAGGAGCAGGGGAAATATAACATCACTTCTGCAGAGTTCTATATCAAGAGCTGACCCACTCTCTATCAGCGTCATAATGGGCTACCATCTCTTACAACATCCTCTAAGAAGAAAGATAACAGAGTACATATGATATTACAAGGGATTGAGAGAAAGACGTAATGATCCTGATACTAGGAGCAGGGGAAATATAACATCACTTCTGCAGAGTTCTATATCAAGAGCTGACCCACTCTCTATCAACGTCATAATGGGCTACCATCTCTTACAATGTCCTCTAAGAAGAAAGATAACAGAGTACATATGATATTACAAGGGATTGAGAGAAAGACGTAATGATCCTGATACTAGGAGCAGGGGAAATATAACATCACTTCTGCAGAGTTCTATATCAAGAGCTGACCCACTCTCTATCAACGTCATAATGGGCTACCATCTCTTACAACATCCTCTAAGAAGAAAGATAACAGAGTACATATGATATTACAAGGGATTGAGAGAAAGACGTAATGATCCTGATACTAGGAGCAGGGGAAATATAACATCACTTCTGCAGAGTTCTATATCAAGAGCTGACCCACTCTCTATCAGCGTCATAATGGGCTACCATCTCTTACAATGTCCTCTAAGAAGAAAGATAACAGAGTACATATGATATTACAAGGGATTGAGAGAAAGACGTAATGATCCTGATACTAGGAGCAGGGGAAATATAACATCACTTCTGCAGAGTTCTATATCAAGAGCTGACCCACTCTCTATCAGCGTCATAATGGGCTACCATCTCTTACAATGTCCTCTAAGAAGAAAGATAACAGAGTACATATGATATTACAAGGGATTGAGAGAAAGACGTAATGATCCTGATACTAGGAGCAGGGGAAATATAACATCGCTTCTGCAGAGTTCTATATCAAGAGCTGACCCACTCTCTATCAGCGTCATAATGGGCTACCATCTCTTACAACATCCTCTAAGAAGAAAGATAACAGAGTACATATGATATTACAAGGGATTGAGAGAAAGACGTAATGATCCTGATACTAGGAGCAGGGGAAATATAACATCACTTCTGCAGAGTTCTATATCAAGAGCTGACCCACTCTCTATCAGCGTCATAATGGGCTACCATCTCTTACAATGTCCTCTAAGAAGAAAGATAACAGAGTACATATGATATTACAAGGGATTGAGAGAAAGACGTAATGATCCTGATACTAGGAGCAGGGGAAATATAACATCACTTCTGCAGAGTTCTATATCAAGAGCTGACCCACTCTCTATCAGCGTCATAATGGGCTACCATCTCTTACAACATCCTCTAAGAAGAAAGATAACAGAGTACATATGATATTACAAGGGATTGAGAGAAAGACGTAATGATCCTGATACTAGGAGCAGGGGAAATATAACATCACTTCTGCAGAGTTCTATATCAAGAGCTGACCCACTCTCTATCAGCGTCATAATGGGCTACCATCTCTTACAACATCCTCTAAGAAGAAAGATAACAGAGTACATATGATATTACAAGGGATTGAGAGAAAGACGTAATGATCCTGATACTAGGAACAGGGGAAATATAACATCACTTCTGCAGAGTTCTATATCAGGAGCTGACCCACTCTCTATCAGCGTCATAATGGGCTACCATCTCTTACAACGTCCTCTAAGAAGAAAGATAACAGAGTACATATGAAATTACAAGGGACTGAGAGAAGGACGTAATGATCCTGATACTAGGAGCAGGGGAAATATAACATCACTTCTACAGAGTTCTATATCAGGAGCTGACCCACTCTCTATCAGCGTTATAATGGGCTACCATCTCTTACAACGTCCTCTAAGAAGAAAGATAACAGAGTACATATGAAATTACAAGGGATTGAGAGAAAGACGTAATGATACTGATACTAGGAGCAGGGGAAATATAACATCACTTCTGCAGAGTTCTATATCAGGAGCTGACCCACTCTCTATCAGCGTCATAATGGGCTACCATCTCTTACAACGTCCTCTAAGAAGAAAGATAATAGAGTACATATGAAATTACAAGGGATTGAGAGAAAGACGTAATGATACTGATACTAGGAGCAGGGGAAATATAACATCACTTCTGCAGAGTTCTATATCAGGAGCTGACCCACTCTCTATCAGCGTTATAATGGGCTACCATCTCTTACAACGTCCTCTAAGAAGAAAGATAACAGAGTACATATGAAATTACAAGGGATTGAGAGAAAGACGTAATAATCCTGATACTAGGAGCAGGGGAAATATAACATCACTTCTGCAGAGTTCTATATCAGGAGCTGACCCACTCTCTATCAGCGTCATAATGGGCTACCATCTCTTACAACGTCCTCTAAGAAGAAAGATAACAGAGTACATATGAAATTACAAGGGATTGAGAGAAAGACGTAATGATACTGATACTAGGAGCAGGGGAAATATAACATCACTTCTGCAGAGTTCTATATCAGGAGCTGACCCACTCTCTATCAGCGTCATAATGGGCTACCATCTCTTACAACGTCCTCTAAGAAGAAAGATAACAGAGTACATATGAAATTACAAGGGATTGAGAGAAAGACGTAATGATACTGATACTAGGAGCAGGGGAAATATAACATCACTTCTGCAGAGTTCTATATCAGGAGCTGACCCACTCTCTATCAGCGTTATAATGGGCTACCATCTCTTACAACGTCCTCTAAGAAGAAAGATAACAGAGTACATATGAAATTACAAGGGATTGAGAGAAAGACGTAATAATCCTGATACTAGGAGCAGGGGAAATATAACATCACTTCTGCAGAGTTCTATATCAGGAGCTGACCCACTCTCTATCAGCGTCATAATGGGCTACCATCTCTTACAACATCCTCTAAGAAGAAAGATAACAGAGTACATATGAAATTACAAGGGATTGAGAGAAAGACGTAATAATCCTGATACTAGGAGCAGGGGAAATATAACATCACTTCTGCAGAGTTCTATATCAGGAGCTTACCCACTCTCTATCAGCGTCATAATGGGCTACCATCTCTTACAACGTCCTCTAAGAAGAAAGATAACAAAGTACATATGATATTACAAGGGATTGAGAGAAAGACGTAATGATCCTGATACTAGGAGCAGGGGAAATATAACATCACTTCTGCAGAGTTCTATATCAGGAGCTGACCCACAGTCTATCAGCGTCATAATGGGCTACCATCTCTTACAACATCCTCTAAGAAGAAAGATAACAGAGTACATATGAAATTACAAGGGATTGAGAGAAAGACGTAATAATCCTGATACTAGGAGCAGGGGAAATATAACATCACTTCTGCAGAGTTCTATATCAGGAGCTTACCCACTCTCTATCAGCGTCATAATGGGCTACCATCTCTTACAACGTCCTCTAAGAAGAAAGATAACAAAGTACATATGATATTACAAGGGATTGAGAGAAAGACGTAATGATCCTGATACTAGGAGCAGGGGAAATATAACATCACTTCTGCAGAGTTCTATATCAGGAGCTTACCCACTCTCTATCAGCGTCATAATGGGCTACCATCTCTTACAACGTCCTCTAAGAAGAAAGATAACAGAGTACATATGATATTACAAGGGACTGAGAGAAAGACGTAATGATCCTGATACTAGGAGCAGGGGAAATATAACATCACTTCTGCAGAGTTCTATATCAGGAGCTTACCCACTCTCTATCAGCGTCATAATGGGCTACCATCTCTTACAACGTCCTCTAAGAAGAAAGATAACAAAGTACATATGATATTACAAGGGATTGAGAGAAAGACGTAATGATCCTGATACTAGGAGCAGGGGAAATATAACATCACTTCTGCAGAGTTCTATATCAGGAGCTTACCCACTCTCTATCAGCGTCATAATGGGCTACCATCTCTTACAACGTCCTCTAAGAAGAAAGATAACAGAGTACATATGATATTACAAGGGACTGAGAGAAAGACGTAATGATCCTGATACTAGGAGCAGGGGAAATATAACATCACTTCTGCAGAGTTCTATATCAGGAGCTGACCCACAGTCTATCAGCGTCATAATAGCTTGTCATCTCTTACAGCTTTCTCTATGAAGGAAGATAAAGAAGTATATACGATATTACGACCAACTGAGAGTAGGATACAATGATGCTGATACTGGCAATAATGAAAAATTGTGCCATCACGTGTGCCATCCGAAGGTGTGTCTACCTACCTCCTCTAAGCTCTATTGCTAAAATACTGGTACATGGAGATCTGTACACGTCTTAAGTCTACTTATCCATTGGAAGTCCTGCTATATGGATCTAGTCTTGCAACTCAGACCCTTGGAAAAAGATGGGTAATGTACTACAATAAAATGTTTTATTTAAGCCTTTTTGCTATAGTCATGTTGTTTTCTTTTTAAAGTTATATGTAAAACATTTAATGTACTTACGCTCTGATTAAAATTATCTATACATTCTTACTTTTCACTTTATTAATAACCATATAAAATCTTTAAAACTGCAGACCTACAAGCAAGTAATCGTTTCAGTGTGGCCTATACAATCCGTTACTTGTTAGCTGAAGCCTCTCGGCAAAAGCATCTAAGTAACTGCAAATTGGAGCAATTACAAGCAGACTGCATTCGAGTGTTCGTATCGGGAACTGGGACTGTCAACATGCCACGAGACAACACTTCAACCCGGATAAAACGTCAGAATCAACACTGAGATGAAAATAATTTAGATTGGAATTTACACTTATCTGTGAGAACGTTCTCCTATTGGAAGGAAAGATTTTAGATATTTCCACTGTCGAGTTTTATCACTGGCGAAGAAATTAAAATGTGTTGTTCAGTGATTGGTGTTCAAAACTGTATTCAAATCGTAGGGATATTTTTACTGACGCAACAGTGCTTATGAACGAGAGAAAAATATGAATATTCGGGCACAAATCTGCAATTCTAAATATTTGTGAGGGCTTGAAATTTTAAAAATCTTCTACGATAAAGATTTTTTTCTAAATTGTTTACATCATTTAATCTTTTATAAAAAATAAAATATAATGCAAAAATTTAAATATACAATTTATAACTCTGTAGTTTTTAAAGCGACAAAGTCCTTAAGCACTCATAATACTTTCCAAGATGAAACCTCTATGGGCGTAATAAAACCAAGTTTTTTGAAGACGAGGGAATGTTCCGAATTTTACCGAATGCTTATAACGGAGACGATTAACGCCAACCAACAGTATTCACATTCACTTAGTGGTTACTTAGATGTTATGTTTAAATCCAATTATTACTGTTTAAAATGAAATTATTTTCAAATGCGATTTCCTATGTAACGTATTTTATATTTGAATACATTATGTGATAACCTACAATTTTATACAAAAACTCTCTTGGGGCTATTTTGTTTTGTTCATGTTTGAATTGTACCTTAACAAGTAAATACGTTATTACTCAATTCTAATTATCAGTTATTAAAAGTGATAATTTCATTTCGAAAAATAAAACAACAAAGCTTTTATTATAAAGTTAAAGTTTTATTCAAACTTTCAATTAAACACTTTTTTACTATCAAGTGTATCCGACACTATATAATTAAGCTCAATAGAATTTCTTAAATTCATTTTTCGATTGTTGAATTTTCTAACATCTATATAAAACTTTTATATATTATTTGTTAACTGTTAACATATTAACTGTTATATAAATATGTAAAAACTATATTAACAAAGTAAATGAAGTCTTATTTGTTAAATCATCGATAAAACTGTAAACATTTAAATCAGAGTTATAAACTCTAATCAATAAACTTACAAAATCAATAAACCTTACTATAATCACTGACATGCGTAAATTCCGATCTTCTCTTAAAAAAGTTCACAATTCGCGATTGATTTAATAATAAAGATGAACTGAAATCGTTAAATCAATTACTTTAATTATTCTTAGTGAACATTTTATAAAACTATGAACTACATTTTCCAGTCGAATTTCCAATTGTGTCGACCACGCCCACAAACGTATCATTATTTCCACAACATTGGGTTCCATTAGATTGACGACTACAAGAATTACAATGCACTCGCCTCTACAGAAATAGCAAGCAGCACTCATACTCGTACAGTTCTATACAAAAATAAAATAACGGATAACGGATAGAGACCTGTATCCGACTCCGTTACAGAATGAGTGACTTTAAATTATTGTATATCCTCTTTCCTATTATTCCTTATTTTGATCGAGACTTCAGGATAGTATGAACCTCATATGATCCATGATTTCTATTCCAAACAACGTCATGTAAGTTTCATATATCTCCTTTAATTTTAATCATGATTCACTATCCCTTAAATTCCTACACAATCCCTTCATACACTTTCCGTTCATACGCCATCCCTTTATACACCATCCCTTCCTACATTAACCCTTCATATCTAATCTTTTCTTAAGCCATCCCTTAATAAGGTATCCCTTCATATACCATTATTTCATAAGACATCTTACGTCATCATTTCACGGCCCGTCCCTTCATACGCCATTATTTCATACGTCACCACAACATACGCCATCCCTTTATACATCATCCGTTCCTACATTAACCCTTCCTATCTATTCCTTTCTCACGCCATCCCTTAATAAGCTATGCCTTCATATACAATTATTCCATAAGTCATCTTACGTCATCATTTCACGCTACGTCCCTTCATAAGCCATCATTTCATACGTCACCACAGCAATCACCATCTCTTTGTACATCATTCCTTCCTACATTAACCCTTCATATCTATTCCTTTCTCACGCCATCCCTTAATAAGCTATGCCTTCTTATACAATTATTTAATAAGTCATCTTACGTCATCATTTCACGCTACGTCCCTTCATAAGCCATCATTTCATACGTCACCACAACAATCCCCATCTCTTTGTACATCATTCCTTCCTACATTAACCCTTCATATCTATTCCTTTCTCACGTCATCCCTTAATAAGCTATGCCTTCGAATACAATTATTCCATAAGTCATTTTACGTCATCATTTCACGCTACGTCCCTTCATAAGCCATCATTTCATACGTCACCACAACAATCACCATCTCTTTGTACATCATTCCTTCCTACATTAACCCTTCATATCTATTCCTTTCTCACGCCATCCCTTAATAAGCTATGCCTTCTTATACAATTATTTAATAAGTCATCTTACGTCATCATTTCACGCTACGTCCCTTCATACGCCATCATTTCATGCATCACCCCAACAATCCCCATCTCTTTGTACATCATTCCTTCCTACATTAACCCTTCATATCTATTCCTTTCTCACGCCATCCTTTAATAAGCTATGCCTTCATATACAATTATTTCATAGGTCATCTTACGTCATCATTTCACGGCCTGTCCCTTCATACGCCATTATTTCATACGTCACCACAACAATCACCATCTCTTTGTACATCATTCCTTCCTACATTAACCCTTCATATCTATTCCTTTCTCACGCCATCCTTTAATAAGCTATGCCTTCATATACAATTATTTCATAGGTCATATTACGTCAACATTTCACGCTACGTCTCTTCGTAAGCCATCATTTCATACGTCACCACAACAATCACCATCTCTTTGTACATCATTCCTTCCTACATTAACCCTTCATATCTATTCCTTTCTCACGCCATCCCTTAATAACCTATGCCTTCATATACAATTATTTCATAGGTCATCTTACGTCATCATTTCACGGCCTGTCCCTTCATACGCCATCATTTCAAACGTCACCTCAACAATCACCATCTCTTTGTACATCATTCCTTCCTACATTAACCCTTCATATCTATTCCTTTCTCACGTCATCCTTTAATAAGCTATGCCTTCATATACAATTATTTCATAGGTCATCTTACGTCAACATTTCCCGCTACGTCTCTTCGTAAGCCATCATTTCATACGTCACCACAACAATCACCATCTCTTTGTACATCATTCCTTCCTACATTAACCCTTCATATCTATTCCTTTCTCACGCCATCCCTTAATAACCTATGCCTTCATATACAATTATTTCTTAGGTCATCTTACGTCATCATTTCACGGCCTGTCCCTTCATACGCCA
>JBAIZL010000004.1:8567449-8654949 GCA_036971475.1 Prosapia bicincta | reverse complement strand
ACGAAAAATGCGTGCAACGAAAGATGCATACAGCGAAATATGCGTACAAGAGGAAACAACAGCAATTGACGAGGGTGGGTCGTAAATTTGACAAACAAAAAAAGCGTACAAACCAAACTCCAGTTGTCAACCGAGGTCATCTAAACCTAAACTATTTGCTAATAACTTTCAAGGTTTTGGATTCTAAAAGTCAAAATGGGTCAAAAAAGGGATTCAACTTTGTCAGTGGTCACTTTGTTTTTAACTGTCGAGGTGATGAGCTCGACTTAATCGAAAAAGGGTGAAACTTCGACTCCTATGCACATAAGGACTGGAGGAAAGAGAAGAAAACAAAATATAATAAATAGGACAAAAAATGTAATAAAAACAAAACTAAAAAAAATATCTATAAACTGGAAACTAAGCTCTTGTTTGGAATCTCTTTCCAAAATCGAAAAAATGGATTAGAATAGACCCAAGAAATCAGATGGTAAAATCAAATAAATGGGTCAAGTTGTAATATAAACTAAAATTTTGTTTAAATGTAAAATGAAAAAAATGTATATTGAAAATTTAAACAACAAAATTAAAGAGGCAACAAGATGATTTTAAACAAGCCAAAATGAAAGCGCAAGATATCTCTATCATTTTGCCAGACCAAAGCCTGGTAACGTGTGATATAAATCATGTATAATAGATAAAGTTTTATAGGATCTCCAATTCCGAGAAACTAAGCGATACATATCTTTAGATCAGAGTCGAACTCATTTATGTAGCTCAATGATTTTAATAGATCCGTGTTCGTGTAAAAGTTGTACGCAAATTTCGCCAGTTACAATGCTCTGACGCCGTAGGTTACGATCTGTCAAAACTTGATCGTGTACGCATCTTTCGCAATAATCCTGGTGTACGCATCTTACGTGCACGTTTACTTCAAGTACGCGACCCTGCACTTGTTACACGCTATACCTTCTACCAAAGGCTATATGTCAATAACTTAATCCTACAAGTATTTGCAATTCTTTACCATCTTCTATAAGCGATAATAGTCGCACGAATCTGTTTTCTAAAAACTTCAAAAAAGCAATTAAATTTAAACATTTTTCCTACATTGTAATATTTATTACAAAGAGAACCAATCATCTTACGTATAGGAATGTATAAATTCAGGACTCTATAAAGAGTCGCACAAGACTATGTAACTTGCATTTACAAAAGAAATACGTTCTACAATAAGTCAGATACTCGCCCTGGGCTGCCATGAGTAAATACTTCACTTGAAGACTTCAGTTATTACACGTTTTTACAGAATCTAGTTAGTAAAAAATTTGCTAGATGTTGAAAAATTACAGAATAAACATTTTAATTTAGAAATTTAATTGCAATTGGTTCTTGAAAAGTGTCAGATGTTCGTAAGAAAGTTCAAACAGTAATATAAACAATATTTTATAAAGTCAATTCCTAATTAGGTCAATAAAGAAAGATTTTATTTGAGTGTTTTTTTTTTTTACATTTTTAAATTTTAATATACATTTTATTAAATAATTAAAATTAATAAAGTAACAAAACCTATGCGTTAAAACAGCTGTCTGTCATAACATCACTTGTTTTATGAAAGCATATGTTTTCACTTATTTTAAGCTAAATAGAAAGAAATAATTATATTGCATACCTAGCTCCTTTCATGAAAGGTTTTTCTCCCATATTAACTAAAACTAATTTATTTTTTATTTAATTAATTAATCTATTATTCTTTTTAAAAACTGTATTAACATCAAGTGTCAAGCACTACAAGTTTAAAAATATGTATTTGAGCATGAGTGGATGAATAAGTAGTATTTTTATAACGATTAAAAATTCGAACTATATATATATATATATATATATATATATATATATATATATATATATATATATATATATATATATAATACTGAAATTCATTAAGCTAGGAAAACTGTTTGTAAAAATATTTGAGCTTGTGAAATCGTAGCACACCTTCGCTATCTAACAAAAAGTAGTCTATTGTAAATCTTTCGGCCAAACACTGTTACTGCACCCACCTGTAAGCCATAAATAATAATATAAATCGAAAAGTTTCAACGTGTCTCGATCACTGGAGAGGCGCTATTGTGAAAAAGCTCTAAAAATGCGGAAAAAGTGCGTCTGCGAACACCTGCACCTTCGAGAAGCTCTCACCCAAGCCAAAACGGAAGCTATGAAGAATGGCGTCCAAATAGGCTGGAACAATTTTGATGCCCATAAGGAAGCCAATCAAATTTGAAGACGGGATGAAACCCGTACGGAAACGATCCAAAGGGAAACACGAAAGTCAGTCAATGTTCAAGACTCAAAGGAGTCAAATGCAGGACTCGAGGGAGAAATACGTTAAATTTTAGTAAGAAATAAGTGAGATAATTAAATAGAAAGTGCTGTAATGAGGGAGATTAAAGGGTAATAAGTGAGATTAAATAAGGGAGATAATTAAGTAATGAGTTATATTAAGTGAGGGAGATAGAAAAGTAATAAGTGAGATTAAATAAGGGAGATAATTGAATAGTAAGTGGAATTAATAACGGAGTGATTTAATAAAGTCAGTTACGGCATAGAAGTATTTCGAGTGAAAAGAGAAAATGATATCGAAGAGATCAGTGAATAAGTGATTTTGTGAATGGTGAAGTGAAACCAGAAACCTCGCAAGTAATCAGTAATAATTTATCCTAAATTTAAAGTCGACTGTTTAAAGGCAAAAATATTCATAAATTCACTAACTTTCATTAATTCTTTATACAGTAATAAGTCATTCAAATATGAAATTTATCAAACCAGGTGCAGTAACCTATACACGCCTTAAGATATGTAAGGACAGTTTAATAGAATTGTTAATTTAGTAATAAATATAAGAGTTTTGATGCCTCCCGGCAAAATTAGACTTAGTTAAAAACTGATTAGGCCTATATGTAACTATCTATGATACTGCCGTTTGAACTCGGTATTAAAATAAATCAGTTATTGTAAACACAAGTAGCTGCGTATTGATTAGATTTCCTAAGATCTTGAAGGATAAAATTGAGTAGGTACGTTAAATAAAAATGGCGCCCAACGTAACTGCTTTGGTTTGATAAATTTTAATTCGTTTTAATTAAATTGTTTTTTATGCTGTTTGTAGTACTTTTAGTAAATTGTTAATTTTGATAAGGTCGGCTTAGCAATAAGAAACTAATTATTAGATAAGTAGAATATAAATTTAGAACTCTGTTCATATAAAAAGTGATAATAATAAATTTGTATTAATAGCAAAATTTTAATTAGTAAACGTGTGCTATTGTTAACCAATTGATAACTAGAATATATGTTTAGGCGTAACCAGAGAGGTAAGAATAAATTGGACAAGTTACTGACAGAATAAATATTTAGAGGATGATAGACGTAGAAACATTAGGATGGATAAAGAACAGGAAACTCAAACACGAGATCAGGGAGCGTCAATAAGAGTCCAGCACAAGCGAAAGAAACGAAGCAAATAGTTGTAAATTCTGAACTTATTATAATAAAAATGTTAATTAAAATAAATGCACACTGTGTGAAACAAAATGAACAAATTGCAGAAATAAAAGCAAGTTTCCAGGAATGAAATGCACAAATAAATGCAACCTCTCAGGAACAAATAAATCAGTAATTGCAAAAACAAGTAGCTGCTTATTAATCTGATTGAAGGACAAAATTAAGTAGGTACGTTTAAATATATATATATATATATATATATATATATATATATATATATATATATATATATATATATACAAAATATTTTCTTGTTTAATAAAACAACTAAGGTTATTGGAATACAAGAACTATTTATTGATTTATATTCAAAGTGTTTCGTCGATAAATAGTACAAACATCAACAGGAATGAATAATACAAGATATAAAACGTATTAATAAATAATTCTTGTATTTGAATAAACTTAGTTGTTATATATATATATATATATATATATATATATATATACAATATGTTTTCTTTTTTAATAATTTAAAACAACAATCATTGTATTTTTCATTCCTGAAAAGCTTTGAATATAAATAAATAATATTCTTATATTTGAATAACCTATGTTGATTAATATATATATATATATATATTTCGCAGTTCCGACGTTTCGCTAGAATCGTTTCTTCACTCGCTCTTTTCCCTTCACTAGCTCTTCTATTGTTGTTGGGTTCACCTCGTCAATGCTGGATGAGATTCTACCGAAACGTCGGAACTGCGTATTTATAGACTGCAGAATGAACTGATGTACTCCAGATAGTAACTATTCATCATATTTTTCCATCCTTGAAGGAATTCCTTACAGCATATATATATATATATATATATATATATATATATATATATATATATATATATAATACGTTTTCTTGTTTAATAATTTAAAAACAACACATTTTGGATGATGTTGGTAATGTTTACCAACGAAAAGCTTTGAATATAAATTAATAAATATTCTTGTATTTGAATAACCTATGTTGTTTTAATATATATATATATGTATATGAAGTTGATAAATTACTATTGATAATTTATTGCACTTAGTGGTGGATAAACGTATTTACAATAGTAATTTATCAACTTCATAAAGTCAATGCAACGGAAAAATAATGGACAACGTAAAATATCAATATATATATATATATATATATATATATATATATATATATATATATATATATATATATGTATATATATATATATATATACATATATATATATACATATATATATATATATATATATATATATATATATATATATATATATATATATATATATATATATATAAGGACAGTGTGAAGAACTAATAGAGTGCATTGAAAAATAGAATAAAACTATAAATCCTGTAAGGTTTATTGAAATATAAATAATTATATTTATTAACTGATAAAACATATTTAGTATTAACATTTTAACCTAATAATGTACAATAAATAAAAAAAAAGTTACACAGCCTACGTGTTTAAACAGCTGTTCTACAACGTAACCTACGAATCAGCTATTGTATGGAATCATATGTTATCACCTTAATATAAGCTAAAATAAGAAGAGCGTCCCGTGACGACTCATAACGTAAAACGTAATGAAGATGATTTTTCTCCCAACCAAGCATTTTGTTATACCCAGGGGAAAATGTAAACACTTTAAAAATAAATAAATACTAGTCACAGGTTATCTTGTGCCATTCATTAGAGATCTGATTTTATGAAGGCCGGAGCACTTCCTCCGCTACGGGAACAAATGACTTCTTTAAACGCTCAAGTTACGGTTTTAACAAACACGAGATCCAGGTTACGTAGCAGCTTCCTGCCTTACACAACAGTATCGCTTTCTAAGTAGCTTCTATTTAGATTAGCATGAGGCACGCGTGGGCAAGACGAGGTCGTCAGGAACACGTCCGTTGCATTTTCCGCAATCTAGAATATTTCTATCTAGCTAAGTTGCACGTTTACACACACAATGACGTTATAAATACAATGGCATCCATCTCTCTGATATACTAATTAGCTAAGCCAACTTTTAGGATGGATCATAATCCGTTCTACCACCAACAAAAACAAATAAACACAACTAAACATTTGGTTGCCAAATTACTGAAAGGAAATTGATTAATACTATATTCAATCTGAATTCAGTAATAATTTAGTTGTACATTGCTGTCAAGAACGTCAAGTAACTATTTTATCAAAATTCCATTCGATATAACTGATTGAAACAACCACAGTACTGCGAATAAAATCGATAAACTCAGATTAATTCAATCACAATATCAAGCATTAAACATTTCACAGATTAACCAATCAATTATAAAGGCGAATCACTGATGAGTTATTTTATATCATCATATATTATTCCATTCCGAAAATTATCGATTTATCAGAGTATCACGAACTAATTTATTTATATGTTATAATTAGATGACATTCAACGTATCACATATTAAATTCTCCACAATATCACGTATTGATTTCATAGAAACGATCACAGATTAATTTATTTCCCATATCACACGTCAATTATTAACTCGAATCGCAGACGAATTATTCCATAACATCATTTATTAATTCATTCCGAGAATTATAGGTTTATCACGAACTAATGCTTTTATATGGTTACAATTAGACGACATTCAACGTATCACAGATTAAATTCTTCACAATATCACGTATTGATTTAATAGAAATGATCACAGATAATTTATTTCCAATATCACACGTCAATTATTAAGGCGAATCACAGATGAATTATTTCGTAAAATCAAATATTATATCTGTATTACAGGTTTATTCCATCATGTATCTCACACTAATTCTATTAGAGGAGTGGTTCCCGACCTTTTTCCTCCCGTACAACTTTGTGCATTTTTAACTAAAATTGTACCCCCAAAAATGTAACCACCATCATCACTCCAAAACTGACGTAACACGTATGTTTTCTGCTTCAATTTCTTATTCCCTTAAACCACGCAAGCAAACACACACACACACACACACACACACACACACACACACATACACCAACCCACACCCACACCCACACACACACACACATACACACACCCACACCCACACACACACACACACACACACACACACACACACACACACACACACACACACACACAGATTTATACTAGATTTTTTGTTTTAAACTTGCACTTATAGCTTACTTTTTATAGTTTGTTGCTTCGAGTATGCATACTTTTTTGTTTTTGTTTTTTCTATTCTTAGAAAAACAAAAGACAACATATTATATTTGAAGTATTTATTTTAATTAAATCATAACATTTCTGGCATGGTCCTAATTTTATAGCTAAATTCTAATGACAGATGTAATGTAGGTCTGATTATAGTATTTGTAAGTTAAAATAGTTTTAAAATCTGCAATTAAATGACATAGAATACATAATGGTGTAAGAGATCTAAAAAGACGATAAATATCATGGCGAATAGTGACGGAAAATGGGTATTATATCTGCAAAAATGTTTTCTGTGATTTCATTTTGAAACCAGTGTTCGATTTTACCTCAATAAATTGATCCCTTTTCACTTCATTTCTTTTATTTTTTCACAAAGTCCGACCTTAGCCATTATTTTTGGCGTACCCCTAACGAGTTTGTCACGTACTCCAGGTTAGGTTTCACTTTATTAGAAGACAAATTGTACTGGATGTACAATTGAATCACATTCAATTAATCAGAGTATCGCAAAATTAATTCAATCACGAACTGATTTTATAAAAATTATTATAGATTAATTTATTCAAATATACCGCACATCAATTATTACAGGGAATGTTGAGCTATTTCATAGGATTACAAATGAATTTTTCCCGATTATTATAGGGTTATTAGATCACAATCTCTACCATTATATCATTTAAAGGATCAATATTAGTTCATCAAAGTATCACACATTTTTATTTTCGGAGTCTGTCAGATGAATTCATTCAGAGACTTGCATATTTATCGAGAATAGTTTCAATTGTTGGATCATTTAAGGAATCACAGATTAAACCATTTTGAGTATAATCTAAGATTTATTCATTCACAATATTACTGATTTGATTGAAATTCTTTAGAGTATCGACGACTAATTTATTCAGTTATCAGGAAATAATGCATTCTGGGATTCAAGGATTAACCCATGAAGAATTTCACGAGCTTAATCAAACACACTATTACAATATTTCTCTTTGATTATAAATGGTGGAATTAACTCAGAATCTCACTGGTTACATTTTTCAGAGTGGCACTCACTAATCCATACAGATATTTACGAAATAACTCATAGTCTTTCAACTTGCAAAGTATCATGAGTAAATTAATTAAAAATATCTCTGAGTTATTCTTTCAGATTATCGCACAGTCTTTATTAAATAATTATATTAAAGAAATTATACTCGTTTTATATGCATATAAATATTAAATAAGAAAGAGTGTTTGTAAAGAATATTAATATATGGATATTGGAATACTTTTACGGGAACTTCAGTAACAGAAAGGCAATCGAAATATAAAATATTGTTTAATACTTTGCAAATTAATAATTGTTTATACTACAAATTTACTTTACATCTAATAGTTAAATAGTCCTATCTACATTTACTGAAACTCGCTAAAGTAACTTGAGCAAAACATAACACAAGCTAAGCTGGGTAGCTTTCAAATGACCAAAATTCAACTAACCAAAACGTACGCAACTTTCAACTAACCAAAATACGCGACATTCAACTTAACGAAAGTGCACGGACTTCAACTAACCAAAATGCACGAACTCCAACTCCAAAGTACACGGACTTCAGCTGAAAGAAATGTTATGCGTTATCTTATTGCCGTTCCGACTATTTACAATTACAATAAAATACTTTACGATCTATGGTCCAAACAAACCGAATAATATTGCTGCATTACTTTTACTTTATTAACGGTGAAGTTAAACCTCAGCATTTTGAGAAATAATTTGAAGGTAGTAATAAAACCTACTAAGTTTAGATATTTACAGAAATATTACTTCACATTTATTAACTCAAGTTGTGCGATGAACGCCTGCGGAACGGCAAAACTATAACCCGCAACATTTCTTTCAGTTGAAGTCCGTGTATTCTGGTTGGTTGAAGTCCGTGCCCTTTGGTTAATTGAAGTCCATGCACTTACGATTTTTTGAATGTCACGTAATTCGGTTAGTTGAAGGTTGCGTAAATTGTGTGCGTACATTCTGGTTAGTTGAATTTTGCCATTTGAAGTAGCTCCAAGCTTAAAGCATTAAGTGTTTTATGTAGGGGGTGTAGGGTAGTGGGGAGTGCGCCATCTGAGCGAATAGGAGGTTCACATCTTGCTGCGTATGTAAGCCTTGTTGCCAAATCGATGTTAAACTTCCGTTCGTTGCTCAGTTTCATAGTAGCTGTGGTGGAGTAATTTACTAGTGTTGTAGCTTGTTTCGTTCGCCGCTGGCGATGGCGCGTTGAGAGTCACTGCGTTCGAACTGACAACTCCGCATCTCTACTCTGCCACAGACCCATTCCTATTCTACTTTAAATCAAAGTATAGTCCCGTCTCACTTCTTAGTCAACTGTGTTCCGTTTTGATCCTTCAATCTTCTTTGATTTTAAATAATCAGAACTCAGATGAATATTACAATACAATCATTGAAAAACTTTAATTTATTATTGAAAAGAGACATAAAACCATTAGAGTTTTACCATATTAAAACTGTATGTTTCAATCTTACATAAAACATAATTTTACAAAAAATACATCGAGAAATGCGTTTCCAATTAACACACGAGAGTCCCATGGTTTTCAAATTTTTCCGCTCACTGCGCAAATTAAAATATTTTCTAATAATTTCACATCAAACGTTCATGACTTAATTGGTTGGCGAGCTAATGGAGTTTCATTTAGTAACTTTGACGTTTTTATTTTACATTGAATATTTAATTTAGTGTTTTCATACAATGGCAGTGTTTTTTTCTGTTAATTGTGTTAATTGTTATTTTGAAATATGAATGTATGAATTCTTTGTAAGACAACACATAAATATAAGTTAAGTTTTTACCTGCTGAAAAGGACTTCCGTTTTTTAAATAAAACTAGAGATTTTTTAAAATCTAATTAAAGGTCGGTTGAAATTTTCTGGTCTATAATTGGTCGTAACCAATCAAATTATTTCTGGATTCAGCATATTTTAGGACCAACACACCCCCAAAGATCCCTTCGCTCAGTGAAATGACATTATAACACAATTATATCTTCAACAATCGATAAATTTTAGAAACATTTGTTTACGACAAAACAAATAGCAAGAATTTATTAACTAATTTTCTCTAAACTAGAGGGCACTCGGATCGTTTTACGGGTTCATTACTCTACTGAAATCGACGGGCGTTAAATTCCCCTTCAAACACGTAACAACGGCATTATGATCACGCCCACACCAACAGAAGCAGTAAATTATTATATACCCACACAATGGGTTAAACCTTTTTAATTTCCACGATAACAATGTGACTTGAGTATTCCATTTCTGAGTTATATAAAAAAAGAATTTAATTTAGGTTCTGCCCCGCTTTAAATGTCACTCAACGTAAAACTCTTTTATTTTCCTCGGTTATAAAGTGTCACTTCTCAATTATTCTCAGCCTCATAACGTTAAGACATTTTACACCTTTTTCGAAACAGCATAAACTAAAGGCATAATTATGGCGGGGTCTTACATTTTCATTGGTATTTAAGTTTATAAATTTACGCGATGATGCTATCACGATAATATTTTTCATAGAGTAATGAGTAGATTATAAAGATAAGGAAACGTATGCCTCTTGAGTGGTCATAAACTATCGTACGGAGCTTTAATACAGGCTATACAATGAAAAGTACCTAAAAGGAAAGGACTTATACGAAAAATAACTTGAAAATGAGGGCACGTAATTAAAGCCCTCGAAAGATAACTCGTATGTATACCAAGCAAGATTCTTGTTTAAGTGCATTATAATGTAAGTGATAAGTGAATACAAGAAAACTTTTACCGTGGTGAAAATATTATTAGATTTAAGACAACCATTAATTTTTAAAGAGTTATAATAGAGTAATATTTAATCATAATAGTGATCAATATAAATAAATATTTGTTTATATTTTATTTCGTAAAATATCAAAAGCCATGTGGTGTCAGAGTTGGCGAACAACGCGACGTCATGTCATAGTTGTGGCCAACTCAACAGCATTAATTGTAATAGGCTTGGTCTTGATTTTAGAAAATCGACACTTCATATCCATCCCTAGCGCTGACCTTGAAGTAGCGTCAGTATGTCGTGGTATAGTGTCCGCACTACAGAAGACACTTCCTTGACACACACACAAGATATGTCAAAGGACTTGTTTATGTACTTCCCTTACCCCGTGACACTGATGAACTAAAACAGAATATTGTAGTAGCTTTAGTAGGAGAACCACTTTGCACGTCGTTTGGGATGTATTCAGTTATCGACTAGATGTCATTCGCACAGAACATTTGTATGACACACATTCGTAAACGTCATTTTTACACGAGTATTTCAATCTCGATTCTATTGTGTAGAACATTTTTGTAATAAATATGAAGTTTTATATTACAGAACAGAAAATGTGAGAAAAAATAATGATTTCTTTATTTAGTTGAAAAGTTGCTAGCCCTAGAAATGAAATTTACTCATGTTTTCTAAAAGGGAAAATTATGATATATATATATATATTTTTTTAATAATGTAAGACACGAAAACCGTTTACGAACAGCATCCTTTTTTTCAAACAATCGCGATTCTTGCACATTTTTTATAGTTTTTCTATATTTCCACCTACAGTTATTATTAACAGATAGACAGAACGGATCTACTCCAAGAAAGTTCCGCTAAAGGGCACCGTAGTTTCTGATATGCCAAGTGAAAATTAATATCCTCACTACGTCTTCTTATCAACTCAGCCTCACATTTTTATAGGGACCATCTTCCCGAAGCGTTAACTATTTATCCTTCCTAGTAACTGAAGAGATCCGGCGATATATGACTGCATCAGGAGTCAAGGATCAGCCACATACTACGGTCGGGTTGCATTGGGGGTGATTTTTAGAAGAAGGCACTCCAATTGCACAGGCGACCAGATTTAACTAGACAGGCGAGGTAACAGTAATGGAACATTAAAAAGTAACAGTTACCTAAGTAGTGCATAGGTATAATTCCCAATACATATCAAGAGACGTGAAATGGCAAGAAGATGGATACTAAAAGTAGAAGGCTAGGGACTGTCTACCTCTCTCTGCTATCTAGACACAGTGGTTGTGGCAGGTCTATACGTATAGGTTCATCTAAATATTAATGGGCATCTGTGCAAAGGTCGGGCAAGTCCCTTGCTATGCCTTGAGAGCTATAAATCTTACACGACAAAGTAAAGCTCTATATGTATGTATATATATAGGGTATATATATATATATATATATATATATATATATATATATATATCGCAATATGTATTCTTGTGTATTAATAAAGAACTAAGTCAAAATACAAATACAAGAATTATAATTGAATTTACAATTCAAAGCTTTTCGTTGGCTAACATTACCAACATCATCAGGAATAATTATTTAATATTCCTAATGATGTTGGTAATGTAAATTGAATGTTTGAATTGTAAATTCAATTATAATTCTTGTATTTGTATGTTGACTTAGTTCTTTATATATATATATATATATATATATATATATATATATATATGATGAATAGTTACTATCAGGAGTAAATCCGTTCATTCTGCATTGCATAAAATCGCAGTTCCGACGTTTCGCTAGATTCTCATCTAACATTGACTCCCATTTCAACTGCTGTTTGGTTCACCTCGCCACTGCTAGATGAGATTTCTAACGAATCGTCGGAACTGCGATTTTATGCCCTACAGAATGAACGGATATACTCCGGATAAAACTACTCATCATACGTGAAGTAATACGTATCAGCATATATACCAAGATACGACAAGTGCCTTAATAATAATGGAAATTATGTAGAGAAGTAGAGGAAAGAATGCTCTTTGAGGTAAATAAAGTCTTGTTTGAAAAAATTTACTTGTTCATTTTTTATATCAAAACGGTACTTACTTTAAAAACATGCCTCGTATATTAAATCAATTCCTACTGAGGTCAAACAAAAAAATATTCAAGTTACTTTTTACTTTACAATTACAATTATTATAAATAAGTACATATATACATATGACAGAATCGCAATATTAAATGCCAAAACAGTAAGCGAATTTCGTTGCGATTTTCCATTTTTCTCTCTATACAATATATGGTGTTGGACTACTATTTTTGTTCGTTGCTGTTTATTTGCTTATTTTTCGTTTCTAATTAATGAAGCTGGTGCCGGTTTGTAATTTCTCATTCTATCCATCTCTTCAAATGCTTCATTATTGCAAGGAACCTTTCCTATACATCTTTAAGTAACTATTTTTAACCCAGGAAAGTTGGCTCAATACCAAAGTAATGGAATTTCAACATGTAGTCATTTATTTCGAATATGACTGAGACATCAGATTTTTTAAATTTTAGTTATAGAATAAATATTTTCTTAAATTAACATCAATTGCCACCCACTACAGGTAAAAAAAACTGTATTTGAACTTGGTTGAATGAATAAAAACGTATTTCATTAACGATAGTAAATTTGTACAAAATAAAAGTGGGAGCTAATAGAATGAATTAAAAACCAAAATAGGTACTTATCGTGTGTTTTAGTAAACCAGGTGTTTTAGAAAGACATAAAGAACAAGATGGAGATGATAGAATTCGGCGATATCATTTTTGTTTAACCTTAGAAAAAATATTATCAGTTGAGAAACACACGAAAACTCAAGCATTTAAATATAAAACAGAAGAATGTGTTATACTACACTACAATAATGCACGAAAGCGTACAATAATGCAAAACGTCATACTGGATTTGAAGAAAGCATATTCTTTGAGAACAGTTCTGTTTTAAACCCGTGTGGTCTTTGGCTTCGTGCTTGGTTGCCTGGCAAACAGAAAAGTCAAGCAATTGTGAAATGTTTCACTTCTGTTAACTTTTACGGCTCGATTAATGCTCAATGCACGATAAACGGAAAATTACTGTAATTTCATAACGTTTAGGTCGTACATGAATAGCTTTATAGGTTAAGTTTTCT
Organism: Prosapia bicincta; assembly: GCA_036971475.1. Lineage (NCBI taxonomy): Eukaryota > Metazoa > Arthropoda > Insecta > Hemiptera > Cercopidae > Prosapia > Prosapia bicincta. Next base: position 8,641,215 of record JBAIZL010000004.1, on the reverse strand, counting down.
TGGACTTAACAGTTCTGTGGTAGGCCTACAATTGGTATATTATGTAATATTACAATGTGGCACAATATTATTATTTCTAGAACTTCAACTTTTTATTAATTAAATAATAACCAACATCAACCCCAATCAATATTTTAATTGTTAGAGTTGAAATTGTTCAGTAGTCTCGCCGAAGATGACATAGGCCATTAAAACGCGAGTGAAAAATTGTTTATGATTGAGTTTTTGTCCAGTTATTTAATAACCATAACTCACAATCCAGCTGAAATACTCCAGCCAGCGGTAGGTTAACAGTTCTACAGCACAAACCGTAACTTCTGTAGCGATTAACTACTATTATAAAGGAATAAATTCGAAAGGGATATTATCATATCAGTTAGGCATGTTTCAACGCTCGCTTAATGTGATGGCCTATGCTGCATTACAGAGTACAACCACCGTATGACTGGATTTAAGCTGGTTCTGACATGTTTGACTCAGAGTAACGTATGAACGAGCCAAATGTTTATGTACTTAAACATCGGTGAACGTGTTTTATCGTGTAACATAAACATTGGTTTATGTACTTTATCGTGTAAACAAAGTATAAAACGTTGTTTCATATAGATACGTAGTGACAAATGGCAACAGACGTCCTATTGCACTTTCCAAATTATCAGAATAAACACTCTTAAATGGGAACCAAAACTCTAGCAGTGCTATAGATGGAAACATTTTCAAACTCGAACCAAAACGTCGCCCTTCTCGGAAGTTCGTATACCAAGTATATAAAGCGAGTTTGATCCAGGTATTGTTCCAGGACAAAAAGGAGAACACAGAAGTAGCTGAGACGCTAATGATTTTGTTCAATTATTCTTTCGCTGGAAAGGGGTTGTTTACGAGACTTAATCTAATCACTCAGTGTGTAAAAGGAATTGCATTTTCCTTTCTGGAATCGGTTCTGCCACAAAATACACTTAGTTTAAGTTGCCTCTATCTTGCCTCGCACAATAACATATACGCCTTGAAGTATCAAGTTAAGAATAATCAAAAGCTAAAAATGTGCGTTGGGTAAACAAGATACAAGATACATTTGAAATAATTTTATAAAAAAGTTTTATAAAATAAAGTTTACTCAAGTTTTGAATCTTTGAGAAAACAACTTCTCCACGTAGCTCAAAACACCGCCCCGTATTTCCAAAAGCAATAACAAGTATCAGTGACCACTTCCCATTCCATTACTCAACCTTTCCCGCCTGCCCTTTACAAAGAAACATACACAAAGCATCGAAATGGTCGATCATTCATTTCTCCTTCACAAAGCCGTGGAGCATCGGCACCAACATTTGTGTAAAATATTACTTTAACCAATTTTGCAAAATCCCTACAGTAAAAGTCAAAATTTGCAGTAAATGTTAGGTTTACTGGAAATACATTACCAGCGAACCACAGACTGGAGAAAGAGGTCCATAGTGTTTAGCCATAGGCCCCTGTAGTTATATTATCTAATCTCTAATGCGACTTACAGCAACAGAAAAGTGGGAAATTTCCTTTTATAGCGTTATTACAAATTTAAAACGGAATTACACAATATATATGTTTTAACAAAGTCTTACTTGTACAAACGTGTGTGAAATTCACCAGCAGTATTGTGAACTAGAGCTTTGTGTAGTAAAAGTGTAACACGTAACTCTGTTTGTAAAGTAGAGCCGTCATTGTGACAGTTGTACTCTGACCAGATCGCTGCATTGTACTTGACACAGGTCATGGTTCACTGACAACAAAGCAATCTGTCTACAGTACACACAGTACAATCGTAAAATGGAAACGTTTAAGACAATCTTCCGACAACGCATTGTAAACATTGCGCCACGCTGCAATAACTGTCTCCATGTGTGTCCTTATACAGAGTGTGCCAACAATACTGTTCTCTCCCAACGTACAGTGCGTTCTCCCTCTCGTTCTGCTCTAGCATCAGACTACTAACCTAACTGAAAACATTATACAATACATATATAGTCTCTTTCGTAATCGCGTCTCTTTCTTTGCAGAAGCAGAGCAACACATTTAAAGATCATGTCTACATCAAACTATTACAGTATTATCATTTAGTTAATTGGAGCAGTTTACACATTAAACACGACACTGATGTTTTCTGAAGTGATGGGGTTTGACCCCGCATGCAGCCCAGTCCAGCCTAGCGATCTCAAGGACAGAGACACTGTTAAACCTCAAGCACTGTAACCGCCGATGCACGAAATGTCCAAAGTCGGGCTCGAGAGGCTTCGTCACGCCGTTAGATATTGGAATTTATTTTATGAATTATTTTTATATAAGGTGTCTTATATTTGTTAAGTAAAACGTAGTTGATCGCAAACAAAATCGACGTATTAAAATATGACGACATATAAAAAAAAGCATATGATAATTACCGAAATGTAAAAATAAGTAAAATAAAAAGTGTAAAACACATAAGGTAAGCAATCGAAAATAAACACGAAAATAAATCGAAAGTAATAATGTAATAAATAATTATTGGTTATCCAAATGTCATCAATTGGAGGAAGGCCAATAGGAACAATAATATAACTCGATGATAACGAGTTAAACAATAAAAACTTTAAAGAAAAAAACATTTAACCTCACATTGAACACAAACAAAACTATGGCATCAATATATAATATCAAGAGCATAATATATTACTATAAAAATATTGGAATACCCCAATATCACAAAAATAACTAATAATAAAAGTTACCTACGATTGATTAAAACCTAAATTTTAGAAAATTTAATCCTACGTAATTTCTATTAATTTCTTGTTTTTGTGGTATTGTGGTTTTTCCAATATATGTGTTGTAATATGACATCAAGGTCTTTATAAAACAGAACTCAAGTTATACTACACTAAAAAGTAGCTACAAAGCACCCGGTTAGTATATACTGCACGGCGCAAGGTAAACGTTGAACCCTAAGGTCTTTGTTCCTTGCGCAATGCAAAACCATAGACCAAAATGGAGAATCAAACCTAATTTTTCTATAAATAACATCCAAACCAGATACTTTGTAGTTATTTCTAATGTAATATATTATAATGATCATAAAAAAATTTGTTGTATAAAAATTTAAGCGTTTTGCAGAAAGGTTATTTTTGTCTTTTTTATTCAGTATTTAATTTTCAAGGCGCCAGCACTGAGTTTTATTATTTTCCCAGTCTTCTTGAGGACTTTTTACACCACGAAATAATTTGTTTTTGCGATCGATTGCGTCTGGCTAGCTAATAATTATAGAAACTTTAAAGCAAATAACAAGCTTGATTTGATAAATATTTTTGCATTTCGGAAAAATAACATAAAATGCGCGTAAAGGTATGATATAACTTGCGAGACATAGCAAGAGACTTGACCGCCTGGCACACGTGACATTTAGAATGATAGGAGATACCGCTAACTCAAGGTTTGTTGAACCTCGCTGCTATACGTACTGGTACCCCACTGTATCTTGTTCACCACCGTGCTTAGATGCGAGAGAGGAGAAGACAGCTGCCTGGCCTTCCACCTCCCCTAGACCCCCATCAAGTTGGAGAAGAGGGAAGGAAGTTAAATGAACGGTAAAAAATTGAAAATAAAATACGTCTAGAAAACTGTGAGAACAAATGCTAAGATCATAACGAGAAATTAGCCAGTAATGGAATACTTGACAAAAGACAGTCAAGTACTTTTTCGTTTTTACATATGTTATTAAAAATACATTCGAAGCTAGAAAAGAGTCGTTTCAAATATCATAAACCATAATTAGTGGTGTAAACACAATCAATATCGTCATGCAAACATAACCTTACAAACACACTCTTTTATTAAGTAATTCTTCAGAAATTACTGCATTATGATGTACTAATTTACACAGTGTAGATAAAATACATTAAAATAATCCTACAAGGGATTCAGTTAGGCTAGGTTAGGTTGGAAAAAAATTAAAGTTCGTAACGTAAACTAATCGATTGATGAAGTGAAAAGCACAAGAATTGTGCACGTTATAATTCAAGAATTGCGAACGTTATAGGCCTATTAAATTACTATATAAGACCAAAATATCTAGCTCTGAAAGATTGGCGTCAGTTAACTGACGTTCTTAATTAAAATTTAAAATAAATCGATGTTTCTACTCTCTAAACTGACGCTTTTATCTAGATTTACGTTTTCAGCTAAATTTGCTTGTTTTAATTGCGGTAAATGTAACAAAATATTTGTATTACTCTTTAAATTTGCTAGCCTTTCTCGGTTCAAGAATGTTGTGTTGATTTCAAACGTCTTCTGCCGATTAGAAAAGTGATCTATATTGACGCGTATAAGAACCATCGTGTACTACAGAAATTTAGAGGATATATTGTTCTACAGTAAATGATCTTGCTAACTTTTCTGTAGTCTGCATGGTCACATTGATTATAGCAGAAATATAGAAAACTACAATTAGAAATAAATTAGTAATTGTTTCTGTCTTCTGCTTCATCTAGACGCAGATTTTGCATTGTTGGATTTTAATATTCCTTAAGTTTGTAATGAAAAAACAGTGCGGAGTTATTAAAAGTATCTTTTTATTAAATTCCTTCTCGCAGTGCTTTAAATTATGTGAAATTATTCTAGATGTTCACTAATTATATAAGGTATCAACATTTCACCGCTTTGTTTAATCAAAGCTTGTTTGTTTATAGTGCCTTTTAATTAAATCAGACGACTACAGATAGCGCAACGTTCCCAGTCAAATCTTATAATCCTGTCCGTGTTTGATCTTTGGTACCAGAAGTACAAAAGGAATTTAATCATACAGTTTCCTTTTCATAAGACGTATCTTATATTTGATTTTATGAGAAAACTATTATTCCCGTTTTAAATTTCCATTGGAGTAACGTGGTTTTAGAAAGGGGAAAATTACACAGATCGTACGATACGATTTATTACGGTTTTAATTTCAAAAGTTGTTTTTAATTTCTAAAACAAGAGCAAATACTTTTATTTTAGTACAAGTAAAAAAGCATAACTTCTTAAAAATAAAATACTCAAAATAAGTAAACTATATATAATAAAATAGTAACATATAATATGAGGAGAAGTAATAATCTCAAGAAATATTCGGATGGGAACGGCAAACCACCTGTAAGGACCGTATTCTGTAACTGATACGGTGTATAAACACAATTTCACAGATCCTCGACCACTGACAACAATCAATAAGACAAGCAGTTCCTACGGATAAAATTCACATCAAAAGCAGGTATAGAGGTTAGCTTACGCGGCCCGACGTTAGACAGCGCTGCTTGTCATTATCAGTGAGCGAGTGTGCGATAAGGATGGACAACGAAAGTATGAGAGAGCACTATGGCTGAGGCTATTCTTGACGTTATTTATCGCGCTGCAAAGTGTGGTCGGTAAGTCTGAGGAATGGGAAGGAACGGAGGTGGCTCCACCAGCGACAACCTTTTACTGCGCGCTGCAGAGTGAAGTGTAGCACGAAAATGTAGGTTATATTTTATATTCGCGCTACCCTTTGCCGCCAACAGGTCGCTTCGCTAGCTGTAGACTATAGTGTCGCATCTGCACCCAAGGCGGTCTCGACTCACGTCTACCGCCACAATAAACAGTACTGAAGCCAGGCAGCGTGCGACGACACTGCATATTGTGGTTGGTATTCTGTTGCCTGTGGAGCCACCCAACTGTCGCGCTTAGCGCACAAAACTTACGGCGCGATAGACTGCGGCAAGTGCAACTCCAGCTGAGGGCGACACAGCCTCACGCCTTCTCAGAACAACAGTAACCACTTTTCCCTCCCAAATTTGTTATCGACTATTTGTAGAGCTTTACAGACATCAGCTGGCTTATGGGTTTTGCACTGACAGATATACAAAGAGGTTGGTTTTGTTATTATGAAGGAAGGACTCGTCCAACTGCTGGGCACTGTTTCTAGTAAACACTATTATACTTAGGAATATTATTTCATTGCACTTTTTCACCTATTAACTCTAAAAATTTACTGTCGTACGCTCTTTAAATTGATTTTACAAAGCTATTACTTTACTTTAGGTTTTTTAGCAACATTAATTCCCTAGTTTTGTTTGAGCAGGCAAATGTATACGATTTTATCAATGCTGTTGAGTAAAAATACCTTTTAAACCTAGTATATATGAATTAATGTCATGAATTAATAATGAAAACTACGTAAAATCTCATAATAAGAATTAAAAAACACTTCCTATACTCAACGATTCATTAGGTTTTTCCAGCAGCTCAGTGTTTGCTTTTTGCATTTTAGTGGAAGCATACTAATAAGAGTGTAGTACAGCCGAATACACGAAAGATGCGTACAACGAAATAATGGTACACGAGGAATATAGCGAAAGATGCGTACAGGATTAAGTTTTGACAGATGCAGAGGGTAAATTGACACATGCAGAAAAATGATAGAGATTTGTTACGCTATCATTTTGGCGTGTTTAAAATCAGCTTGTAATCTCAGGTAATTTTTTGTGTTTTATATTTTAATTTTATTTATTTTTTAATTGTATTTATTACAACTCGACCACTTTAATTTGATCTTACTATCTGCTATTTTGGGTCTAATCTAATCCAATTGTTTAATGTAAGAAAGAGATCTTAAACAAGACTTTAGTGTCCAGTTTCTAGGTATTTTTTATACTGTATTATTTTGAATTCTTTCGTCCGGCTTAATATAATTTGTTTTTCTTCTCTTTTTTATTTTACAGATTGTTTTCATTTTAATCTATATTACGACTCGACCAATTTATCTGATTTACTATCTGATTTCTTGGGCCTATTCCAATCCAATATTTGAATTTAAGAAAGATATTTTAATAAGACTCCAGTTTCTAGGTATTTTTGTACCTAGAATTTAACTAATTTTCTTTTATTTTAAAAATTTTAATCTATATTACAACATTTATTTGATCTTACAATCTGATTTCTTGGGTATAGTCTAATCCATTTTTTTAATGTAGAAAAAGATCTAAAACATTAGTTTGCAGTTTCTAGGTATTTTTGTACTGTTTTTTTTTTTTTTATTCTTTCGTCCAATTTATTATACTTTGTTTTTCTTTTTTTCCTTCTAAGTGTAACTCCAGTCTCATGTACATAGAAGTCGACGTTTCAGCCTCTATTGATAAGTATCTTTCGATTAAATCGAACTTATCACCTCTACAGTTAAAAGCAAAGTGACCACTGACAAAGTGCAAACCCTTTTTTGATCCATTTTGACTGGAAAACCCTTTAAAGTTATTAGGAAACAGTTTAGGAGTAGATGCCTGGGTTGACAACTGGAGTCTGGTTTGTACGCTTTTTTCGCTTGTCAAATTTACGACTTACTTTCGTCAATTGCTACTGTTTCCTCTTGTAGTCATTCGCCTTACGCATCTTTCGTGCCACCGTATAGCCATATCATAATAAAACCATACATGTTAACTAAACGTCTGAACAAAATTGGATTGAGAAATAAAAACTTTATATAACTATTAAGCAATAACACGGATTTTACAATTGAGACAACAAATTGAGTAAATTACAACAGGTCAATTAAACAGTCGCATCTAATTTGCTCCTAGGAATAGAATAAATAAATAAGATTAACTTTTAAAAACACTAACTGCACACAAATTATAATAAATATGATAAAAATAAAACTACATAAATAACAACTTTAATTTAAAAATTTTAAAAATAACCCAATTACTTAGCAAAGCGTTGATCATGATGTTATGTGCTATTTATCGTAATCAATGCTAGTTTTTGTATTATGTTTATTGTACTGTTTGTATTTATTGCAAAGTGTGGTGGATTTTATTAGCTACATCAGTCTGTCGGTAACATTGTTGGCTTGGAAACCTGGATAGTTACGCGTTCGAGTATGTCCTGTTATGCGAATGTCACGTTAAGAAACGTTGCCGTGTTTGGACAAAGCTTCACAATTTTAGTGCAGTCATTATTCACGGAAATACACTACCACAAACCCAATTAAACTATTTTAAATGTTGTTGAATATCTAGATAAGAATTTAGAGTTTAAAACTGTCATCTTGAACACGATGTTATCTCGATTATCACCAAGTTTATCCTTGGCTCCACTTAACCGAAACATCCTGCGAAAGATGGGCAATCTCAAACACTTGTGACGACTTGCACGCAACAAAGATGAACTGATTTGGGACCGCAATGTCACAGATAGGGCATCGCGTGACCGGCGCCTGGCAAATGGCTTCGCAGTGATTGAGTACGTCTCGCAGTAGCCACCGGTCAGTTTTGCTACACGATGTTTATGCTAAAGATTTTAAAACACCTTGATTTCAGTGCAAGTGGCGAGATACTTTCGAAGGACCAATCACATACAATTGGAGGTTACGATTGGGAATAGGTTGTGCTAATATTTAGAGAAGTGAACTATTAAGTTTTCTTAGCGTTAGGAATTAGTCAAATCTTGTAAACCTCTGCCAGTAACAAAATGATCGAAAGTACGAGGACTGCCCAAAGAAATTGTTTAGATCAAACGACCTCTTACCATTTTCAACTTTTGTCAGTCACTCACATTTGCCCGTTTTTGCAAATTTTATACGTACATATGTTGTACTCACAAAACTCGCACATTTGCTAAAACTAGCATGTTGTATACCAATGGCAGCTAATAAAGAGGAGCTAGTACATTGTGATGGGCCATGTCACTACCACATATGAACTGCCCTACATTTTACATTCAAACCTCACTGCATATACACTATGAAGCATTAGTGCCATACTCACATGTTTTCAGGACAGACTTATACTTATATGCTCTCTGTTCTGAAAACATTGCCGTGCATAATTGTTCAGAGTTCTGGCCGACCGGCGCGACGCTGTTAGAAGAAAGTCGATTTAGTTCTACAAACGATATTAAACTATAAAGACACCCTGCGTTGAAGCAATCGATTAATAAATGAATCCTAAGCAATCGTTTCTCGTTCAGCTGAACCCTACAGAAATACATAAACAATTGTGTTTTAGTATTTTTCACTACAAATAAAAGACGTACACGAATATTCACAAATTATTCCTTTCTTTACTCATACGCGTTTCTATGCCAGTCACCATTATCAGCGAGTGTTGCTACTACAAACTGAGTAAATAAATGATTAATTTGTGACTATTGTGTACTTTTTTTATTTTAATCCACAAAGAAGGGGAATTGTGATGCTCGAAGTAGTAGGGAATCGATATTTTGTATTTACTTCTGTAAATACGTAACTTTAACATTTCCATGTGCTTAACGGGCGATATACTCAAGCAATATCGATGGAAGGATTTCCTTCGTAGTTTTAAGCCGATCCGGTTCCACTATTATCCCCTACGAACTAGAGGAAGGGATTATGGTTATAAGCATTGCTAAGGTAAGGACATAATACACTCTGATACAGGATATACAAGAGATATTATAGCATCACGTGTGCATTGACACGAACCTTTAGACCGACTCTCTATTGGAGTCATGAAAAGTTCTGCCCCATAATATCAAGTAATTTTGTAAGCGCAATGCGTTAAACGTTAAAAGATAATAGTACATTTGAGTACATTTTCCCGTTCTTCCTAGCATTACAATATTATTTTGTGTTGACGCGTTCTCCATTCTCAAAACCTATTTGAGTACATGTGCATAAATATTCCTAGCAGAAGTGAAGATGAGTATATTGAAAATTAAAAGTTATTACACTTTGTTAAAGCTAATATACTGGAATTAAATTAAAATGAGTCTGATTGTAAAGTGGAACTGCGAGACGCTCCAGTTTACACTCTTCTGAGCAATATATTTCGCTTTTCTTATAGTTGGCAGGGTGTATTTGATTATTATTTCTCTTTATACAGAACTTTAAACGCGCAGCCTTATCAAGGACAAACAGTCCTTTTAAAGCAGAACAAATGGTTCTTTCTGGAAAATAAATGAAGCTTAAATAAATTTATAAGCCGTATAAATTGTAGAATTTAAAGAACACGACGCGACGTAGACCTGTGTATGCGTAATTCTCATAAATTCTCAGAAAACCATTCTTTACCTCTACAAACAGTTTGAAAACATTTTTTATACAAAATTACAAACGTAAAAGTTTCGTCTTTTTATACTAGCGATTTAAAATAATAAATCCTGTTTGTTATAAAATGCTCTTTACGAAATTTTAAAATTAACCACAGTGCTACCTTCCCATACTAAGGAGCTGTCTTCACAACCTACTTTCTTACAACACAGCTGACAATAATTTCCATATGATTCAGCTGACTTTCCCTTACAATAGAGAAGTTATTCGCATACCTCACAGGTGTTTACCATACTTTAAATCTATTTTCCCATACTATACTGCAACTTTTCCCATATCATACACCTACCTTTCTCATACATACTCCACTGAATATTTCGCAAAGTATAGCTGACATTCTCATACTCTAAATCTGACTTTCCCAAACTACACAGCTGACTTTCCCATATCATATACTTGCCTTTCCCATACATACTCCGCTGAATGTTTCGCAAAGTATAGCTGACATTCTTATACTCTAAATCTGACTTTCCCATACTACACAGCTGACTTTCCCATATCATATACTTGCCTTTCCCATACATACTCCGCTGAATGTTTCGCAAAGTATAGCTGACATTCTCATACTCTAAATCTGACTTTCCCAAACTACACAGCTGACTTTCCCATATCATATACTTGCCTTTCCCATACATACTCCGCTGAATATTTCGCAAAGTATAGCTGACATTCTCATACTCTAAATCAGGGGTTCTCAACCTTTTAGGCTCTGAGCCCCCCTTCACACTTTGGTGTGAGGTCACGCCTCCCTTCACAGATTAGGTTAATTTAGACTTATATATGATCAATTTACTTACAATATGTTTAAGTAATAACCAGAAAAATGTTCGCTACTTTTGTAGTGCTAGTGTGAGGGCTGGCACTGTTTCTCGTTAACTACTTTTTGTATGATTGGATAAAATTTTGACAAAGAACACCGCAGGTCACTTTCCACATTTAGTCTGGCTCGATATTTAGATTTTATATTAGCCAGGGCTGAAAATCCTGTCTCGCATAGATAAGTTGATGAAAATTGTACAAGCAACTTGACTGCCTCCATTGCTACTTTTGGGTAAACAGGAAGATATAGTAGCCAGAAATCTGCGAGATCCATGTTTGGGAAATCCAATTTAGCTTTGGAATCACATTGCAAGTCAATTGTTTGTTCTTGAATGTGATCAGGAGGTATATCAATGTTGATTTGAAAGGGGTCTCTTGTTAACGTGAATTCCCAGTTTTCCGAGCTTATATCTGGTAAATATGCTCCAATTTTGTTCTTCAGAGACAACAAATGCTCAGATATTAGGTCCTTCATTTCATTTACTAGGTCTTTTGGAAGACTTTGGGTATCATCGACGAGATTTTGGAAAGGAAGAAAAGTTCGTTGAGTAAAGAAATAGAGCTCTATAGCTCTATTAAGCTATAAAGAAATTTCAATGATTGTGTGTTTGTGTCCAACATCAAATTCAATTTTTTTAAAAATTTGTTGACGCCTCCCCTGGAATTCTTCTACGCCCAGGGGGGCGCGCCCCCCAGGTTGAGAACCGCTGGTCTAAATCTTGACTTTCCCAAACTACACAGCTGACTTTCCCATATCATATACTTGCCTTTCCCATACATACTCCGCTGAATATTTCGCAAAGTATAGCTGACATTCTTATACTCTAAATCTGACTTTCCCATACTACACAGCTGACTTTCCCATATCATATACTTGCCTTTCCCATACATACTCCGCTGAATGTTTCGCAAAGTATAGCTGACATTCTTATACTCTAAATCTGACTTTCCCATACTACACAGCTGATTTTCCCATATCATACACCTACCTTTCCTATACATACTCCACTCAATGTTTCGCACGGTAAAGCTGCCATTCTCATACTCTAAATCTTACTTTCCCGCTAAGTATAGCTGACATTCTCATACTCTAAAACTTACTTTCCCGCTAAGTATAGCTGTCATTCTCATACTCTCAATCTTACTTTCCCATTCTACACTACTGACTTTCATGCCACCTCACTAAAACTCTTATTCTTTGGATGTATTTATTATTTAGGTTTAGAAATAATTTTATCAATTTCGTTAAATTAATGTAAATCGCGTAATTATTGCATATATATTTTGTGTTACTAAAAGAGTTTGTGATTGCCGGCGTCAAGTGATGATATTACTGGCGGTTTGACAAAAACCCGACCGTGAATGATGTGTCTAATCAGCACAAAACCTGCACATATCGACCAGACCTGCGTGCACCTCTGCCGACACGCACGGGGGCAATGACCTTGATAACAAACACTTGCTGCTAACTTATATGCACGTTGTTCTTATCAAAGTAACAAGACCCCCTTCCAAAGGTAAGACAAGACGTATCGACAAAAGTAACAGAGGTAGCTGACACTTAATTGTAGTCATGAAATGTATAATATTTAAAATTTCATATTTTCTATGTTTATGCAATTGATTTATTACAGAGCTCTCCTCTTTGTTCTATAGATAGCTCATTTGGCAATCTTCTGTAAAGCCGTTACGGACTAGTCAAACACAGCCTCCAAGCGGCCAACCTAGAAACTAATAAAGATCGCTTACATCCAAAAATCCATGTTTCAGTACGTTTTCTATAAATTTACTTCAATTATAAATTCCGAAGTCCTTAATTTGTTTATGGACAATAGAATCCACGAATACAAAATTTGTTTGAAGCAATAAAAAAGGGGTCAAAAGATGAACAATTTTTAGAGGTATTTTTCACTGGTATACTATACACGTGTTGTAATAATTACGATGCAAAAGGCGGTATTACACCTTTCCTAGGCAAACATGCAACACTGTGAAGAGCATACGAGTGAATGTGCTCAAATAGTATGATACCTAGTTATAAGGCCTGATCGACAAAAGTTTTCCTGACTTAGATTGGGATATCCTGGTAAATATGGGCTCAGTTTAGTACATACACCGACATTGCATAACTGTAAGCGGGAATATCCCGGTATCCTGCAGTACTCTCGAGAGGTTGGTGGTCTGGTTGGGCTTCGATCAATCCCTGTCACCAACTGAAGTCTATTCTGAGGGCCCGGTAGAGCTTATCTTGAAGTGTATAAAGATCTAATTCATAAAATCCAAAGCGAAGCAACCGAACTGGTATTTAGCTGACCCCGAGTAATTCTGGAAATGCGAAACAGTTTCGAGCATTCGCCTCGCCAGTAAGTCTTCGGAGCCTTGTAGACGGGATTGTGACGAGAAGCCTCCCTAGAAGAGAACTGAAGCCAGCCACCCGAGCGCGGATTACAGGAGTAGTGGCTCCCTTTCCCTATCACACACACAAACACACTTCGAGCACTCGCATCCTCTTCCACATACACACACACACTCTCCTGCTTTGCGCTCTCAACTCCCCTTCTCCAAACTCATTCACTCCCTGTCTCGATTCTTGCTCTCCCGTATTCTATATCATAATCACTTCCCCTCTCTCTCCTTGCTTTCGCCTCACCTCTTTCTGATCCCACATTTATTCACACACTCAACTCTTTACTCCAGTAATCATTATGTATTCTCTCCTTCCTTGCTTTCACCCCACCCCCTTCTCTCTCATTGCTTTCACACCGCCCCTTCTCTCTCTTTCCGATTAAGCAATAAAAAAGCAACCAACAGCCACTAATTAACACCTTGCTAGAAACATATATTAAGACAGCAAGAAAACTTAAAATTTGTTGCTTATGTGTTACATCCGAAAGAGAAGACCAAATAACAGAAGTTCAAATTATCCATCATAAAAATACTGAAGCTTAGACAAGATAAGACACTGGACCATGAGGTATATCACGATAGGGTAAGATTTACTGAATGGTTGCACGAACCTTCGAACACTTAGGAAACACTATGAATCTAATCAGCAGACGACGGTGAAAAGTGGCGAATGCCAGGGCCATTAAGAAATATTTTACGCTATTTAATTTAGCACGTTTACCACTAGTGATATAAGTTTAGTAAGGTTTAGAAACCTTGTGGCTAAAAGTAACATTGTAAGATAAATAGCAGAAACAACGATCCCATTGTGAAAATCGACAAACAGAAGAAATGACGGTAAAGAATTTTACGAAAACGTTCAATTAGCCTTTAGTTAAATATTAAGAAAATCTGTTTTTCGATTCCTAATATAAGGCTACTGACACTATGCACAACCTGTTAGCAAAACTGTAAACTACGAAAACTTCTTATAAAAATATGCTAAAGAAAGTACAATAATCTTTACGATCAGAGTAAGTATTAAGACTATAGTAAAAATATATCACCGTTGAAAAATGAAAATTACCTTTCGTGTGTTTACAATGGTGGTTTTATATACTGTATAATATAAAGTGTGAGAGGTTGCCCTTAGTAAATGAGTTAACGCCCGATGGTTAGGCAAGCCTCCGAGGTTAAGCTACATGTATGTATTGTTCAACTAGCTCCTTGTTTTGGTTAAGGCAGCGGGGAATACAATGGCTATACTGTTAACTAACAAGCCCACCCCGTCTACATTGTAAGATAGAATAAACAATGAGTGATTAATAGTACTGACGATTATTTCACCGAAAACCTTCAACACTAACACTACTTACTAATCGATAAAGCTACGGACTGATAATCAACGCTAATTGTCGGTTTTGTCAATGTTAAAACATGTCTTTATATGTTTTAAGTCGTTAAAGTGTTACGAGATTTTTGAGAGAAAAACGAAATATTTGAATTATCGTCACCAATAATTGGGTGCCACCTACAAACAGTAACACCTAATTAAGGTAACAACTACCAACACGTCTCCTGACGCCTATAAACCTTAATAGATAAGTGGCCTAGAAATGAGCAAGTGACCTCAAGTGATCGTATATGAGACAGGTAAAATAACCTTATTCAGTATTACTGTATAACTTTATTAAAATTTAATTATTTAACTATTTCACATATTTATTAAATTTTATTAAACAGGCCCAATAAATGAACTTCGGTCAAATAGAAAAATGAACGCCCCTAAACGAATCTGACACTGTTTAACAAAATATCAATATTCCCAAGTATAAAAGAATTATTCATACGTTTCAGATAACTTTGAAAAAAGAGCTTTTGCTCGAATAAAACAATTGAAACGATCTGCAAGATTGGCCGATTCGTGTACGACATCAACATAGGCAATTATCCAAAATACTATTGCAATTATTTTCAAACCGTGCAAACTTTCTGCTCAATTGAAAGTCGGGTATTTAGTGATTACAAGACTTAAACTACGTTAACTGAAATTATTAAATTCATTAATAATGAGTGACCCGTATAATTTCATCGAATATACCCGGCTAAGCATATTATGTGCACAGTTAGACACAGGAAACTGGGCAAAATATCCGATACAAATTTGTTCCGAGCGGACAAAGCGAGTTAAATAAAATGATTAAAATAATAACAAACAGAAAATTTTGCTTTTAGATTTAAAATTAATAAAATGAAACGTTGAGACATAATCGAAAACCGTATCACATGTCAGACTTTAATGAAATTAAATAAATATCCGAAATCTACTCTGAATAATATGAGGCCACCCCAGTGCTTGATTCCTGGGTTAACTGAATAAACATAAGAATCAAAAAACCTAACCTACGATACGATTTGTAAGCTGCGTAGTTCGGCACTAACCCCGACTTACCCAAGTGCGCACTTCGACCAATTACGGTAAACTTTGAGAATGACCTTGCGCAGTTTGACCAGAACGTTACACAATGAGACAAAACGGGTAGAAGCAGAAGATGAAAGATGGCCGAGTGGCCTAGTGGGTAGAAATTTTTATTGCTAACCTAATAGACCTAAGTTTTGATTTCTAACACAATCTCAGTGTTTACAGATCTCCTCAGTCTGTAAAAATGAGTACCTCAAGTCAAACTTTAAGTGATATTGTGAGGTTTTGATTACTTACTTTAATATCGTTCGGCCCACGTAAGGCAGCTCTAACCCATGCCTCCTAAGGCATCTTACTTAAAGGTATAAAAGGGAGATATTAGCATTATGATTACATAGAGGTGTTAAAAAAATCGATTACATAAGTATAATGTAAAAAGAGGAGCAGCGAAGATATAAGCCGGTTCAGGGGTCTAGTCCGTAGAGCACTAGACTACAAACCTAACCCAAAGATCATGAGTTCAATTCCCAGTACCGCTTAAGAGCCTTGTAGTGGAAAGCGGTCCTTAAGGTTCTAGAACTAAATATCCATTGAAAATAGTAGCAAGGGAAAAGCTAGTAGTAATAGTGGAAGGTTGAAGCGTAGTACTGGGAACATTGCCCTCCTTGAATATGGTTTTAGTGAGGCAACTGTACCTCCCAAAATATCTTAATTATTATTTCTGTGGAGATATAAAATAAGTCGATTATATGTAACACGGGGAGATAAGATGTAAGAAGGAAGTGTGGTTTATTGGGTAATAAACTATAGGGTTTGGCTTCGTTCCCAGGTAGCACCACAAATATTAAGCTACAGTTTGATTCATTTTATGAGTCCATGAATAGTACCCAGTCTCAAACCTAGGGTAATAATGGGCGATTGAAGCGTACTGCTGGACACATTATGCCTAGGGATGGTCGATCCAGTGACATTAACGGTGATTTTAGTGACAGGTTTTGATAAGTGACTTTTACCGGTGACTTTAATACCGGTGACAAGGGATACTGAGACTGCTCTGTACGTGGTAATAACAGGCAGGCATACCGCACTGGTGGAATGATTGAAGCGTACTGCTGGACACATTATGCCTCGGGATGGTCGATCCAGTGACTTTAACGGTGATTTTAGTGTCAGGTTTTGATAAGTGACTTTTACCGATGACATTAGTACCGGTGACAAGGCATACTGAGACTGCTCTGTACGTGGCAATAACAGGCAGGCATACCACACTGGTGGAATGATTCCACATATCGCTTATTTTTTTAAATAAACTACGAAATTAAAAACAAACTACCGAGTGGGAAATAGCGTCTACTGTACACATCACTGTCACTATCTTGAAACCTGACTCAAATCGATCACACGATGTAAATGAGTAGAACCAGGGACAGCGACAAATCAACAAATAACACCTGTGGTAAATTATCAGTAATTTTTCAGTCACGACAGCGACATTTTGCCCAATCACAACAGAGACAATCACGACCCCTCCCCTCCAATCAACGACACTGCATGATAATCGGCGCCGTGAGCCGAGCGGTGAGAACCAAGCCAGAGGCAACAAACAATCACAACAGAAGCAATTCCCGATACAATCGATCCAGTGTCTCTGGAACTGGCATTTTCTATATCTTGTCACTGGTACTACCACCGACAAACGAATATCAGTGACAAGTCACCGTGACAGAAAATATCGATCATCCCTAATTATATCTCTTGAATATGGATGGCAGCCCTACCCTATCTCTAATAATTTACAAGCTATGTTGGTGGTATAAAAAAGAGGGGATATTATTATTATTATTATTATTATTATTATTATTATTATTATTATTATTATTGAAAGCATGAAGATAAAACCATTGCATGAGATAAAATGAGAAGTTCCGTAAACAAACGACAAAGTCACTGTGAAGTAATACAAACTTCAACTTAGGCAAACGACCGTACAATAACCTCCGACTAGTGCAGTACGCAACCTTTATAACAGGGCACTTATTTAGTCGTGGTTGGTCCGCCTGAGAGCAAACAATCTTCAAACATTCCATCGTTCTAAAATTAAAGTAAATTAAACATTGTCTTCAAATTCACTGCAGGCTGAGTTATTTCTACACGGAGATAGAAATTCCAAAGATAAATAAAACAGAGCGCACTAAATACATAGAATCTATTTACAGCCGACGCATCTAAACTCAATAAAGCCTCTGAAGCATTTAGTGCCACTCTTAGAATATATGGAATTAGGTGTTTCTGCAACTCTGTGACGCCATCAGGAATGTATGTCTTATTTACACGCCGGGAACCTATCACCGTTTAAAGCGCATAATTGCATTATAAATACAAAAACCCCTTCGCTACAAGCAACACAAATAGTTTTTGTTAAATAAAAGCGGTGGACTTGCGAGTCAGGTACAACTATTTATTTATACAGGCGACGTTTCAACAACGGGTGCGTTATCGTCTTCAGGCCTACAATATATAAGCACACAATTAAAAATAACAACACCTGTTGTAGAACAGTACCTGTGGTAGTGGTTAGAGTTTATTCATGTTGTTTTTACAATAAAATATTTAATAATTTGTAATGCTTATGTAAATAATGTTTTAAAAAAAAATTTTCTGACCTTACCAAGTTTAGTGATGTAGCCTATGTATTGTTTTATAATTACAGAAATTTGATTGTGCTTCGGTTATTTGTAAACTGTGTTAGTATGGTAGGTAATTCTAACTGTGCACTTGTGTATTATAGGCCTGGAGACGATAGCGTAGCTGTTATTGAAACGTTGCCTGTGTAAATATATAGCTATACTCGACTCGCAAGTCCACCGCTTTTATTTAACAACAATCTCTGCGAGTGTAAACTTGATTAAAAAATATTTTTTATCTAGATTTAGTAAGGAAGTCTTTAGACCGATAATGATGAGGTAGATTTAATGAAAAGAAACGACGTTTTCGGGCCAGTGACATTTAGGGCACGGTAGGGTGGAATGCGAATTTAACATAGTTTTTTTAACCAAAACTTCGAGTGTAATTTTAAACAGTCGACAAATTAGTACTACAATTATTATTCCATGTTCTTGCACTATATGCGGATGAATAACACAACCTATAGCTATAAATATTAATTATTCACTCTATGAAAAAATTACACGAAAGTACGAGGAAGGATAGGCTGATTAGGTAACTTAAGGCAAAGCATAACAATCTGGCAATGGGAACTGGAAATGGCGGTGGGAAACAGGTGCAAACGAGAAACTGTGTAAGCAAAAGTTGATAACAGAAGCAGCGGGAGATGGAATAAACGATGGTTGGAAACAGAAACAGACGACAGACGAAAAATGTGATGGTTGGAAACAGGAGCAGCGACAGACGGAGTGGGTAATGGTTGGAAATACAAGCTGCCAGGGATGGAGTAGGAGATAGTTGAAAACAGATGCGAAGCAACCAGAGAAATGGAGTAGGCGATAGTTGGAAACAGAAGCAACCAGAGCCGGAGTAAGCGATAGTTGGAAACAGAAGCAGCACGAGACGGAATAGGTAATGGTTGGAAACAGAAGCAGCCAGGGACGGAGTAGTAGATAGTTGGAAACAGAAGCAACCAGAGCCGGAATAGGCGATAGTTGGATACAGAAGCAGCCAGGGACGGAGTAGGCGATAGTTGGAAACAGAAGCAGCCAGGGACGGAATAGGCGATAGTTGGAAACAGAAGCAACCAGAGCCGGAGTAGGGGATAGTTGGAAACAGAAGCAGCACGAGACGGAATAGGTAATGGTTGGAAACAGAAGCAGCTAGGGACGTAGTAGGCGATAGTTGGAAGCAATTGTTGGAAACAGAAGCAACCAGAGTCGGAGTAGGCGATAGTTGGAAACAGAAGCAGCCAGGGACGGAATAGGCGATAGTTGGAAACAGAAGCAGCCAGGGACGTAGTAGGCGATAGTTGGAAACAGAAGCAGCACGAGACAGAATAGGTAATGGTTGGAAACAGAAGCAGCCAGGGACGTAGTAGGCGTTAGTTGGAAGCGATTGTTGGAAACAGAAACAACCAGAGTCGGAGTAGGGGATAGTTGGAAACAAAAGCAGCACAAGACGGAATAGGTAATGGTTGGAAACAGAAGCAGCCAGGGACGTAGTAGGCGATAGTTGGAAACAGAAGCAGCACGAGACAGAATATTTAATGGTTGGAAACAGAAGCAGCCAGGGACGTAGTAGGCGTTAGTTGGAAGCGATTGTTGGAAACAGAAACAACCAGAGTCGGAGTAGGGGATAGTTGGAAACAAAAGCAGCACAAGACGGAATAGGTAATGGTTGGAAACAGAAGCAGCCAGGGACGTAGTAGGCGTTAGTTGGAAGCGATTGTTGGAAACAGAAGCAACCAGAGTCGGAGTAGGGGATAGTTGGAAACAAAAGCAGCACAAGACGGAATAGGTAATGGTTGGAAACAGAAGCAGCCAGAGACGTAGTAGGCGATAGTTGGAAATACAAGCTATCAGGACGGAGTGGGCGATAGTTGGAAACAGAAACAGTAAGAAACAGAGTAGGTAATGGTTAGAAACAGAGGCAACCAGAATCGGAGTAGGCGATGGTTGGATACAGAAATAGAGAAAAAGAGAAGAGATAGACAATGCAAATAGACTCTCTTTTTATTGACAGTGATTCAATGTATTCTGTTTTGCCCGTACGTTTACGCCGAACTTGGCATTCAGGTATCCATTCATGATTATAGTTCTGACCACACGAATCACTAACGGTCGAACTAATATCGCGAGAGTACGAATGTTTATTGCTGCAATCTCCCTTTTGAGTTCATTTCCTTTATTTAGTTCATCTGCAAATGTTTGAAGCAAATCTTTTCATGTTTTTCAATCAACTTATACCTCAAAACCATTATTTGTCTAGATTAAGGTAGTTGCGAACTATATAGCGTTTTTTAAGTTTAAACCATGATAAAAATTTTTTAAACTGTATTAAAATATACTCATATAAACAAATATTCTTTGTGCTTAGCTTGTGAGGTTATGTTAAAAATAAATAAAAACAAACACAAAACTCACAAATTATTCATTTATTTACTCATACGCGTTTCAATGACCCGAGTCATCATCATCAGTGAGTGTTACTACTACAAACTCTAACTTACAACTCACTTAGTTGGTACGGAGTTGTAAGTTAGAGTTTGTAGTACACTCACTGATGATGATGACTCGGTCATTGAAACGCGTATGAGTAAATAAATGAATAATTTGTGAGTTTTGTGTTTGTTTTTATTTATTTATACTCATATAAAATAATATTTATTGGGAAAATATTTAAACCCATGCCCAACATTCTATATTTAATTGTGGATATAGACATAACGTTTTAAATCATAAAAATATATTCAAATATCGATATTCAAAATTGTAAACTAAATTTTACTATAATGTCTTTTAGTTAGATACATGAATAATTTTTTTAGTACACACGTATTTAGAAACGTAGCCACGGCCAAATCAATAGAACCGATAGTTTATCACTAGAGTGACATTGGCCAGACCTTGGACATACACAAGCGCCATATGACCTCTAAGTAGGTAAACAAGGCTAGTTATTCAGTTATAGATCTTTCGGTGACACAAACAGCTTCTACTTGATATTAACGACACCCTGTGGGACCTTGGTTCAAAAACAAAATGTCCGAGGTCAACGAGTCTCTATGAACAAAATAAAGCCGACTACTATAGTCTATCCATTTTGGGAAGGCGGGTAAAAGATTAAGTCACCGCCCGAGCTCCCAACAATAGCTTGGGTCAGGCGCTCGGCGGCCGGCCGCCCGCGCTAATGAGGCGTAAAAAGCACTCCACTCCAAAATATTATCACATAAAAGTAAGCGTATTTTTTAATTTTTTATTACAGTTTTGATGTCTACGTGTGATTTCATGAAAAACTAGTCCAAACACGACGGAGTTATGTCAATTAGTAAAATTAGTGGTTACAAAAAATTGTAGTGAGTACAATTTTACTAATTGACATAACTCCGTCGTGTTTGGACTAGTTTTTCATGAAATCACACGTAGACATCAAAACTGTAATAAAAAATTAAAAAATACGCTTACTTTTATGTGATAATATTTTGGAGTGGAGTGCTTTTTACGCCTCATTAGCGCGGGCGGCCGGCCGCCGAGCGCCTGACCCAAGCTATTGTTGGGAGCTCGGGCGGTGACTTAATCTTTTACCCGCCTTCCCAAAATGGATAGACTATACATGCTTTTAACGAGCAATAAAAGCTCCAATAAACACTCAGTGCGTTAACTCCAACACAACCATGCAAATTTACAAGAACATAGCGCCGTAAGGTAGGAGCGGATAGCATGATACTAACCGGTTGATAATCGATTAATATCAGCAATGAATATGACCAAGCATAATCATATTATACGTTTATTATTTACATAAGAATTATAATAATTTAACTTATTACAATCTACATTACTTAGTGTAATCAATGTACAAACTTACAATCACATGGCAACTTGAATACTTCCAAATTATTCAAAGTGGTAATACTTGATATGAAATCAATTCCGACTTTTTCGATTTTACATAGTTAATTAAAAAAAACATTTTAAAGAAGAAAAACTATTTTGAATGTTCCAAATGACAAATATGGTTAAGTTTGAAAAATCCGTGAATTTACATACATACTCAAAACTATATTAGCTCAATGGTTCCTAATAAACTAGAAAAACTACTTTGTTATACGTAACATAGTATATACATTACATAATATAGTAATATATTGCACGTTATATAATTGCTGTAGAACCCCTCAGAAATCCGAACATGATTTGATGAAAACCAAATTTTAAAAAGTATCTAAAATTTAATGAAGTACGTACAGAAAGTTTGCTCCTTTCAGCCTCTCTTGTGCAAACCATAAAAATACAGCCTCGTCAAGTTTTTCATTCACAGAAACTTTCGCGTGATGGCGTTGTTTTTAAGCCTTTTCACTTGTAGCACTGCAAAACTGTTCAATTTTTGATACAGAAATATATAATGAATGATCTAATATTCTTCGTTAATAAAACAACGCAATTCTGTCAAATGCAAAATACACAGCAAATCGGAACTTTTCCAAATCCGAACAGACTATAGAACCAATTAGTTCGGATATAAGGGGCTCCACTGTATATACCAAAACAAAGCGTTTTGGATAGGCTGTACAAAAAAGCACGGTGTTTAAAACAGTTTCATAAATTTACTTACGTGAGTTGTAGCCAAGGAAAATGGAGGTCACTGGTTCAATTCGGCAATCGATTAGTTTCCGTTAGAAAATATAATATTTTCTTTTTTTATAACCAAACCTAACCTTACCGGATCTTTTGTAGCTATAATGCATAGTATACGAGCATAGCTAATTTATAATAATGTATAATGTATTGTAGTAAATCTTTAAGAACGAATTGTTAGTGAAGTGGAGGTTATATTTGTACGACGATATAATAAATGCAAGCTTTGACCTCTATTTTCTTGTTTATAATGTATTTTTTAGATGTTTAAACTGAGTTGATCCAGTCTTTGTCAATTATTAAGTTGTGTAAGTCCAGGACGATCTCGTCAAAGAACACCACTTAATGCATAATGTATAATTTCTGCGTGAATACTGATATATATGTAAACGTTCATTTTATTAAATGCAATTTTTATTGTAACAATTTACTTATGAACATACTTGTTCTCTTTCCAATAGAATCCTAGGTTCAGTGATTTAATTTGATGCACGAAATATTAGCTACGTGTCAGTTTTGTGGGTGGGAGATGACTAGGATTGTTTTCCCGATTTGGATAAATTCGGTTTGCGCAATCTGGATGCGTACGAGGTATGGTCAAACAGTAAGATGACTTTTCAAATTTCAAAGGCAACGTGCATTCATATATATATATATATATATATATATATATATATATATATTTTTTTTTTTTTTTTTTTTTTTTTTTTTTTTTTTTTTTTTTTGGTGCTACTTATGTTCCGAACATATGTTTACAGTTTCTATATTATATTTGGTTTTTTTGACAGATACAAAGGTTAGAGGTGTGTTCAGCTATTTTCTGCTGGAAAAAAACAATTCATCAAAGAATTTGCATAGCAGACTTGCCACTGTCAACATTTCAAAAGTTTTTAAGCTCTTTATTCCATTTTTTGCATAAAATGTGTAGCAGTATATTCTGAACGAATTTTTTATAACATGAAATACTAGAACACACCAAAACACGTATAACTTTACTATCTGTTACAAACAAACGAAATATGTTATATTGTTGAAACAGTAAACGTATGTTTGAGACATGTGTACCGACACAACAAAACAGAACAAGAAAACAAAATTATAATGTAATTTGTCTTTGAAATTTGAAAAAGCGCTTTACTTTTTATCCTTCTTTCCCTGCGTCAATTTCTAAGACATTTTCAAATAAAATGTTGAAAGCATATTTCACAAACAAACAGCATTTAGATTGCCTCTCAAGCAAGGCGCAATAGTTCAACAGTGAAAACCTACTTCGGCGTTTCTCCTAAAGCTTTTTTTAATTTTTATTTTAAAGACAAAATTAACCCCACTTTACAAAACACAAAACTATAAAATTAAGGTTTTTCATACATATGTTATACTACATTACTACAAAGCTGCAAATATCAAGTTAACTTATAAATAAATAAAACCTCTGGATATCAACAAGTTATACCGCGTTGGATGTAACACACATCAGCGTGTTTGTTACACATTGCTTACGTCTCGCTCAAATGACTTTATGTTAGCAATAAATTATGCGGTAATCTAAAGACAGTTCGTTTACCATTGGTTACTTTGAACAAAGCAGAAAGTTTATACCCGACGCGAAAAGCATACAGCTATTCGTAATAACTTGAAGGAGGATTCATGTCATTCCTCTCCTCGCTTCTCTGCTCAACGCTTCCTTGGCTCGCCGCTTCTCTGCTCACCGATTCCTTGCCTCACCGCTTCCTTGGCTCGCCGCTTCTCTGCTCACCGCTTCCATGGCTCACCGCTTCTCTGCTTGCCGCTTCCTTAGCTCTCCGCTTCTCTGCTCACCGCTTCCTTGGCTCTCCGCTACCATGGCTCACCTCTTCTCTGCTTGCCGCTTCCCTAGCACACCACTTCCTTGGCTTGCCGCTTCTCTGCTCACCGCTTCCATGGCTCACCGCTTCTCTGCTTGCCGCTTCCTTGGCTCACCGCTTCTCTGCTCACCGCTTCCTTGGCTCTCCGCTTCCATGGCTCACCGCTTCTCTGCTCACCGCTTCCATGGCTCACCGCTTTTCTGCTTGCCGCTTACTTGGCTCTCCGCTTCTCTGCTCACCGCTTTCATGGCTCACCGCTTCTCTGCTCGCCGCTTCCCTAGCTCACCGCTTCCTTGGCTCGCCGCTTCTCTGCTCACCGCTTCTCTGCCCACCGCTTCCTTGGCTCTCCGCTTCTCTGCTTGCCGCTTCCTTGAATCTCCGCTTCTCTGCTCACCGCTTCCTTGGCTCTCTGCTTCCATGGCTCACCGCTTCTCTGCTTGCCGCTTCCCTAGCTCACCGCTTCCTTGGCTCTTCGCTTCCTTGCTTGCCGCTTCCCTAGCTCACCGCATCCTTGGCTCGCCACTTCTCTGCTCACCGCATTATTGGCTCACCGTTTCCCTGCTTACCGCTTCCTTGGTTCACCGCTTCTCTGCTCACCGCCTCCTTACCTCACCGCATCCTTGGTTCACAGCATCCTTGACCCACCGCTTCCTTGCCTCACCGCTTCCTTGACTCATCGCTTCTTTGGCTCACCGCTTTCTTGGCTCACTGCTTCCTTGGCGCACCGCTTCTCTGCTCCCCGCTTCTTTGCCTCCCCGCTTCCTTGGTTTACTGTTTCTCTGCTCACTGCTTCCTTGGCTCACTGCTTCTCTGCTCACCGCTTCTCTGCTCCCCGCTTCCTTACCTCACCGCTTCCTTGGCTCTCACTGCTTCTCTGTGAGTAAAAGAGTGGATTTACTGTAGACACAACGATGAACACGCGAGACATGATATGTAACAATATTCATAAAGAAAAGATACTTTCATAGAGAAATTAAAATAACCAGTTACATTTTGACGCTATCAAGCAGGTAACTTTAAAAAGTAAGCTAGCTAAACTCCCATACTAGGATAATATAAATGTTAATTATAGGTTTCTTTTTCATCTGGTATTCTCTAAAAGTGTAAATTTAACGTCAATTTGTTATTAAAAAAATGGAAAAGTCAATTGATTTTTACCATTTGTTTAACTATATCGACTTTTACCATGTTATAAAAAAAAAAAAATGTCACAGATCCAACACAGTGTGATGGTACTGTTGTCGCAAGGTGTAGTCCTCAGTCACTCTATTTAGGTCTGCTTGTGTTATTGAGAGTCTGTTCTGCAGAGGAAGGTTAGGATCAACAATACTTACAGTGGTGGCATCGCTGAATTAAAGCATTAATTCTGTGTCAATAAACGGGACTACAATACATAATTTGCCTGTTCGTGAACAGCCTCAACACCTGTTTCCTAACCCTACTTTGTTTGGCCAGCTTGTCGCACACTTATCACTACTTTAATACTCAAGGCAACATGTATCAACTTGTGGATTGTCAAAACTTTAAACACAGGTGAGATATGAGTCAGCTGACACCAACCATTCGTAATTTTACTAAACATTTATTAAAACAGTAGCCATTTGATAGAATAACAATTTGTTATTATTTTTGTAGGCCTGTCGGTAAGGAAACTTCGGAGCGATGACTTTACTAGGAATCGGGCCAATGTCAAATCACGGCTGCCTCAAATAGGTGCATTTCCTCTTTCCTTTAACACATTTGGCTATTCTGTACATTTTATTTATGGTGTATGCTGGTCAGTCAGAGAAGGATAGGGTTCGACGGTCCCCGTATTTACAGCACCTATCAGGTGACACTGGATGACGGGAAAGAATTAGGGAACGGGGATATTAGTGTTAGGGCGGCCACAGAAGGAATGGGATCTCCTTCTCAGGCAGGAGGTTAAGCCTTCCGCCTCGGCCTGACGCTTGTCACCCGGACGGGACTCGCGAGTTGGATTCGTGGTGGCAGAGGTATCATTAACTGGGCAGTAGATCTCCAAAACTTTATGGCTAAACCTGTGTGTTTTGGGAAAGGAGATGAGAGCTGAGTAGCTAGGTGCTCCTATGTTACAATTTTTTTGTTTCACCGTCTATCTTTTACTTCTGGTTTCACAAAGGACAACCGCACTTGTAAGGAGCAACGGTGTCTATGCAAGCCAATCCCCAGTAAGAGAAGATTCATGACCTAACTCATTACCCTATTTAAAATCATCTCACAATTCTACAACCTTATGTCTTCACTGGGATAAACGATCATACCGATCAATAGAGATGGCTATAAAATCCGTTGGCTATCCCCAGGTCATGCCGGCTATCCTTCAGGGCATGATTCAGCCACATATTTCGCTCCCACGCCCCAACCACGCCTTTTTCTTGAACCATTGCAATTTTCTTGAACCTCTGCCTTTGTCTTGAACCTCTGCCTACGCAAGCCATAATAGTTATACATTATAAAGACAATGGATACCCAAGGTCACTCACATAACCAAAGATATGGCTTGCATTAAGCGTATATTCTTCACTTTCGTAAAACGTAAGCAAATAAATCTACACAGTATCAATGTTAAGCGTTCGAAGCTCATATGTTTTAATAATAACGATCTTTTACATTGAACGCTTTTTAGGAGACGTGGTGGAACTGCCCTATTTAGGGATTACGGTGTTCAAGGACGTTCCCCTTGAAAGATTCTGTACATCCTGAACTAGGAGGTTGTATATTCTTACCTCAATCCAACCTAAATCGTTAAACCTTTCCCATCTATCTTGGGCGATAATAGTTAAACCATCCTATCACCTTGAAACCACAAATAACTCCACTGCTCTCGCCACCCATGTGGAACAACTTGCACTGTTCGATTGGTCACCATTTGCAATATTACTGTCAAATACTTTTGGAGCTCGGTGCAACGTGAGATAACAATTTCAAGTACAAGAGAATAAATAAAAAGGTTTAACGGTATTTCGATTTCACAAAGTGTAACTGAGTGCAGCTATCAAGTTGAGCACTTTTGAGCGCAAGATCAAAACCATTGCCTTCTGCTACAAACCATTCTTATGAGCATTCCTACCGCTGATATGAAGCCGCAAGTAGTAGATCTCGTAGCAAATGGATATAGAGCGAAAATTTCGTAGCAAAACACTCCTCGGGCTAAACTTGGGAAAGTTCGAAATTTTTCAACTAATTTTCCTTTAACCTAAACTTTTCTTACGTTCTACTTGCATGTGGTTAATTTTATATACTGATCTTGGCTACTTATATATATATTTTTCATTCCTGATGATGTTGGTACTGTTTACCAACGAAAAGGTTTAAATATAAATAAATAATATTCTTGTATTTGAATAACCTATGTTGTTTTAAATTATTAAACAAGAAAACATATTATATATATATATATATATATATATATATAATATTTGTCGTAATAATATTAATAATATTTTTCTTATAATGATTTTCTTAACTAAGATTATCCTGTCAAACTGATCATAGGATATTTCAAAAACACACATTAACTTGTCTAGAAAACAATTAGTAGTATGAAACATGTTTCCGCAACTAAGTTGCCATCATCAGTGACAATCATACACTAACTGTATGATGCAGAATAATATAATAATTGTACAATGATAGCGACTAGTTGCGGAAACGTGTCCGATATGAATTTATATATTTGTGATGAGAATTGAGATGTAATATTACGAAGTGTTTCCTACGATGCGTTTATCCCAAGAGCTAAGTCCATAACCATAACGTAAACTGAGTTATTAGCAGTGTGCACACATTCATCTTACCCAGCTTTAGAAACTTTTACCGTCTGGCAGTGTCAGAGGAAACGCCGAGGGAATTTGTAAAGCGGAAAGTTCAAACGTGCATCGAATGAAAAATGAACTCGTTGACACGCATTGTATTGGGCTAAAGTAAACGATTTCTTGGGTTTCACATTACTTGTCTGAGTCTATGAATATCCAATAATATTGACAGGTTGCAGCGGAATGGCCTTTACTCAAGGAATAAATTTCAAAAATTTAAAATCGTTTGAGAGGTAAAATACTGTTTTCCTTCTATACCAAAGGCAGAATATAAATTTTGTATCTTGCGACTTAAAAACGAGTCGGTTGCTCTTGATCGGTAGGACGATGTTGTACAAATTTCTTTTTATGTTGGCTGTAAATATGCCCTTTTTGGTTATTTACTTAACATAATTTTCTTCCGCCATCTTGTACGGCTTACCATTAAATCCTGCAAACAGGAAGTTGTATTTAGCTATATCGAAATTTTTTTTTTTTTTTTTTACCTTTTGTTATATTGACATATCTTTATTTCTGGATCCTTTTCTCAATAAAATCTATTACAGCTAGCCCAAATGTGACAGAATGTAAATTTTGTATCTTGCAACTTAAAAAGGAGTTGGTTGTTCTTGATCGGTAGGACGATGTTGTACAAATTTCTTTTCATGTTGGCTGTAAATATGCTCTTTTTGGTTATTTACTTAACGCAATTTTCTTCTGTCATCTTGTACGGTTTACTATTGAATCCCACAAACAGAAAGTTGCATTTAGCTAACTATATGGAAATTATTTTTTTTATTATTTTTTGTTATATGGACATATCTTTTATTCTGGCTCCTTTTTTTAGTGAAATCGATTACACTTAGCCCAAATGTGAGAGAATGTAATGTGACTTAAAAAGGAGTAGGTTGCTCTGAATTATTTCGATTTTTAACCGACTCCACACAAAAAATAATGAAGGGGGACTACCTACTGTCTAGCACATCCACTATCACCACGACACCTTTTTCTGCTCGGCAACCATAGCCAGATTGGCTATAGTGGACCCTCACGAACCCGCAGTACCAGTATGGCCGTGACCCCTAGAGGTTCGACTGGTCACAGATCCACATGGGTAGCCTCCTACGTCTTAGGCTCCCCTTCATGTGACACGAAGGACTCGATGACACACTCCTCATCACCTGGTATTTCTATACTGAAGACAAACATTTATTGTTTGTCATTGACGCTATTTTTAGAAAAGTAATGAAAGGTATTTGTTGATTTTTTTTATAGATTTAAAACCATTAGCAACTTAGGAAAGGATTATTATTATTATTATTATTATAAATAAAATCAAGGTAGAGACCTAGAACCCTCTGGAGGAGAATAAAGGATGAATCATAAAGTCACGTGTGCAGTATCGCACCTACGACCTAGACCTAACCGCTATCGGCTTCATAAAAATGTGTCTTCCTATTGATAGTTCCATTTTTTAAAAAAAGGATAATGATTGGTAGATGAAACTATGTATGTATAAAGCGAGGGTAGGATCGCTTAGCTAAAATAGATTAGCTCTCAATAACATTTTGTTCAGAAAACTACAAAATAAATTTATGCAAATTTGAGATACATTTTGTTGTATAAATTGCGCTTATAAAGGCAACAGCTTTCATGGTTTATTTACTGTTTGTATTGTTATTATATTGCTTGAATATTACGGTTTGATTTTATTTTGAATGAAAGTTTCCAAAATCACTGAATTAGTTTGCCTAAAGAGCTACAACGCTATTGTTTGACACGGGGCAACGTTTTGAAACGGCGACTTGAAGATTATTATATAAAATAATAAAGTTTGACCAATCCAGACTTGCAAAGTTATTTAATTACCTAATGGACACTTCCTGCATACGAATGTAACAACTTGAATTGATTGGATTTTATTCCTTACAAATATACAGTATTTTTAACACATAAATAATAACAAAACTGTAAAGCATTTGAAAAATAAAAGTATAATGCTAATAATGAGGGTAAAACAAATAAATATACATCTCGTCGAATGACACTATGAAAACTGGAAGAATTGTGTTTTCGAAAGAATGGAAAATCTCCAATCGGATTTGGAGCACTGTAGGGAAATCACTGCACCATTTCGGAGACAAAATATGTTTCTATAAAGAAATAATAGATGAACATATTTTTCACTTTAAGTTCACCTCTAGCTCCCTCTTTGTCTTTATATTGTCTAGTAATTCAATAATGTCTCATGAAATTATTATAACAATCATTAATTGTTATACTATACAAAGGGATAAAAATTCTCATCGTATCATTTGTGAAAACACTAATAGTTTTTTCAAATCATTTAATGACCACAGATAGACTTCAACAAAAGGCCTGAGAAAATTAAACCAGATTTCATAAAGACAACAATCGGAAATTGAAACCTGGGACGGTCATCTAAGAAGGGACAAAATTGACACAATAGTTCCTCACAAAGAACCTCAGAGCCTAGCTACAGCTTCATGAGATCAAAGAACTCAATAATTGGCTTCTATGTAACGTACTTGGTCTCGTAACGTCTTATTTCGAAGTCCCTTGTTTTTTATACAATTGGGGAAATCGAGGCTACTCTTCTGCGGAGAAACTTTTTGAATATACTAAATATAAATTTCTTAACCAGAAGTGAGGTTAAACAGGTGAGGAAGTTTCGTGAATAGAAATCTTTGAATTACTTCCTTTCACTTACTTTCTGTGACGGCCTCGTTCTGTTTTATACATATAAAACTTAGTTTGTAAGGCGAAGGTGTTGATTACATGAAGTTTAATACAAAGTACCCAACACTGCTTCACTGAAATACAAAGTATTTCTGTTGTGATATCCCAGCTTAAATATCCCATAATTTACCAAGGCATGTTAATTACCAGGAAAATAAATCTGAATGTTAAACTACGATTGCTCGAGTTACATGTTGATTATCGTGTATACGTCATAATTTATTCATTGTACGACTGTCAATAGTTTCCTCCATTACCTTGTTTCACTGCCTAGAAATACTGCCAGTTTTAGTACTTCCTGCATTACATAGTCTATTCAATAAATCGTTGTAGTTGGGTTTTTTTTAATTGCAAGTCATATAATAACATATTCAAGTGTTTAACACACTCAAGTGGTTTATTTTATGAATGGGAAAGTTTCAGTTCAAGTCGATCAACCAGCGTGATCACTATTGGCTCCAGAGTGTAGGAAATGACTGTGTACATTTAGGAACATAAAACCGTCTCGTATACGATAAAGGGTGGGATCATATCACTTCTACCGTGTCGAGTATCTAAAATCCTGTCTCCGTAAAGACTTACGCCTCAGCGTTAGAAGAATGATATGAAAGAGAAGACGTAATCAAGTAGAAAAGACATAACGATTAGTGCGGAGCACGTAACCGTGCACTTGGCCTTGAGAGATCGCAGTAGGCGAGCCGGGAGGTAGAGGGTCAGTATAATTACTTTCCTACAAATGTGATAAGGACTGTCAAAAACTGATGTGCATGAGACGATCGATATTTGATAAATACGATATTAAATTAGCTTCTGTATAAAATAACAATCTTGAAATATGTGTAGATATCGGATGTAGAAGCTGTTGATGAATAGAACATTCTGAATATGTAACATGTTTTTAGAAGTGGTAGTACACGAGAATCTTTTGTGATCTCTCACGGCCAAGTACACGGTTACACTATATTGAGAGTTGAAGGAACTCATGGCATCACGAGTAAAGGGCCGTTTTTATGACGTAACCCAGTTATCAACCGCGGTAAACCTGTTAACATAGACACTAATCTAAAAATCCTACACTACATAAAAAAGTAGCAACAAATTTAACACAGAAAACTATGAGATATACAAACACCATAAATACTATCCACAACACATTATAAATGACAAAACACACTCACAATCAAACACTATATTTGAGCACATAATTAACAACTACTTTATGAACAATTACACACCACAGAACACAAATACACCACAGACTCACACCAACACAACACACCTGAGCAACAGTCTTGTCAGTGATTCACAGCATTGAATAATGCGCTGACCTAGCGTGAAACGCGTCTGCTGAATAAACAGTAAGTAGTGGTTTTTGCCAAGTTAATACAAAAAACAGTAATTTATACAAAAAACCACAAGATGTACAACACAAGAACTGCAAGTTTAAAAATATATTTAAAAAATGAACTTAAGATTTATACCATGTTTGATCGAAATTTTGTTATCGATACTAGTTACTATCGCGAACCGATCGATACAACCTTAAAATTCCCCGCAGCAACGAGTTTAATGTGGCAAGTCACGTGTACCCGTTAATTTAATAAAAAAACCCAAAGCTAACGAACCGTCTCCAAAATGGATTGTTCTTTTAATAGCCCAATTTTAGATAATTCCACAATTAATAACAAACAGAGCCATTACTCCAATGATAACGGCCCCGGATATAGTTAGTGTGGTATCTTGTCTTTTCTAATGATAACATACAATTGTATAAGCTGAAACGTGAAAAATTAACTCTATCAGAGGTTTTTTACGTTTCTGCTTCATTACGTAATTAATTAGCTAATCTGCTTACTTGCTATTTCGTCATGTGTTTGGCATTTGCCAGTTGCGGTGGGAATTCTTTCGTGCACTATTCTTGCAGCTTTGCTTTAAACTTTTACGAAAAACGTATGTCCTTTTGAAGCAAAGTTCCCAACCTTTTCTGTCACCTTGGTATGTAAACCAATTTAAAACGCATCCTTACACAATACCTATACCTTATAGGATAATTTATATATTTCCATTACAGGTTAAATCTTGAAAATGTCAAGATGTGGTATTTTATCCCCACAAGTAATCATAAAACCAGCCACACTGAGAGTTCTAATTACATCGGATTTAAACGTTTCTTCTTAGGTATACGAAAGTAAATATTATTACACCAACAAACGTATCAGACAGTTTTTATTATAGACAATACAATGTAAGAATAATCAGTGCGCAGTACACAAATTATTGAGGTTGATGAGGCAAATAAAATGTTTGCACTACTGTCCTCATACTGGGGCAGTGAGCAAGTATTGAAGCCTGATCTCTTGATACCCATTTCTGAATTTTGGTTTTGACGATGAATAATGCAACGCAGTGCTAGTGCTGTCACCGGCGCACGAGAAGAGCCCTGGTGTAGAAATGACATTTGGTACCACTTGTTTATGGAACCTTTACGTCCCCCTAACATCGCTGGCGCACCATCAGTTGCCCCTGACAAAATGTTGCCAATAGGAATTCCTTTCTCTTGCAATAAATTATCTAGAGTGCTAAATATTGATTCTACTGTTGTGTCAGTTGGCTACACATTTTGGCAAACAACCACTCCTGATAAACCTTTCCTCTTTTATGAATCGAACAAGTGCTAAGAGGATGGATTTATTATTAGGCAGAGTCGCTGTACCAAGCTGAGTGGAAAACTGGTAAGTCCTCAAGTAATCGCACAACATTTCAATTTCCTCACCTATTTCGTCAATTCTTCTTCGCGTAGAATTATTGTCAATCGAAATTTGTCTAGCGATATCTGATGTTTTATGATGGAGAACAGCTTCTAATATTTCTTTATTCTTGGCACAATCAATTCTTCACCAAAATTGTGTATTTCGCATTTCGCAATTAACAACAAAATATAAGATTAAGGTCGTACTCCACCATTAATGGACACTAAAACGGCCATCGTTTGCTTTTCGAACCTTCCCCAAAGGGAATCCATGCCTTAAAGCGTTTGAATCACATTATTCTTGTATTACTTTATTTTCCTCTTAGAAATTATGGAAGATAATATCAGTTGGTAAATAACGTTCAGTTATATAAACTCCATGCTGTGACACTTCTTTTGCTAATAGCTAATAGCGGATATTGGGTATCCCATATCGTCCCCCATACGGTGGCACGAAAAGTGCGTACAGCGAAATATGTTGGGTATCCCATATCGTCCCCCATACGGTGGCACGAAAAGTGCGTACAGCGAAATATGTTGGGTATCCCATATCGTCCCCCATACGGTGGCACGAAAAGTGCGTACAGCGAAATATGCGTGAGGATACAATAGCAATTGTCGAGGATTAGTAATAATTTTGACAAACGAAAAAAGCATACAAACCCGACTCCAGTTATCAACCCAGGCCATCTATCCCTAAACTATTTACTAATAACTTTCATGGTTTTGGATTTTCCCAGTCAAAATGGGTCAAAACAGGGTTTCCACTTTGTCAGTGGTTACTTTGCCTTTAACTGTCGATGATAGGTTCGATTTGATCGAAAGAAAATTATTAAAACTGGCTGAAACTTCGACTCCTATGAACATGACACTGGACTTACACTTAGAAGGAAAGAGAAGAAAAATAAAGTATATTAGGTCGGACGAAAGAATTAAACAAAACAAAAAAACGGTAAAATATACCTAGAAAGTACAAACTAATGTTTGTTTAAGATCTCTTTCCTACATCAAAAAATAAAAATGGATTAGATTAGGCAAAAGTAATCAGACAGTAAGATTAAATAAATTAATCAAGTTGTAATATACATTAAATTGTTTTAAGTCTCTTTAGTGCAAAAATTTTTAACTAAAAATATAAAACAAAAAAATTACCGAGGCAAAAACTCATTTAAAATGATAGCGCAACATATCGATATTATTTAGCCACTCCAAAGCCTGTAAACGTGTGATGGAAATTAGGTATAATAAAGTTTTAAAGGATCTCCAGCCCCGAGAAACTAAGCGACATCTATGTTTAGCTTAGAGGTAAACTAATTTATGTAGCTCAATGATTTTAAATGATCCGTGTTCCACTAAACGTTGTACGCATTTTTCGCCTGTCACAATGTTCTGACGTCATAGCTCACCCTCGTCATCTGTCAAAAAAAGATTATGTACGCATCTTTCGCAATATTCCTGGTGTACGCATCTTTCGTGTATTCATCCATACAGGGCGATTACAAATAAATCTGTTGCGTTAGCGTTGTCCCTTCTTAGATGCCCGTCTCTCGGTATTCAAGACGGATTGTTATCTTGCTCACTTAAATCTTGTAAGAAGTATGTGTCAGGCTTGATGTCTTCAAAGATGATCTTCGCAGAACCGTGATCATTAAGGTTATAAAGAGAATTCGAGTATGAAAACTTAATGTATATTTAGAACAATTAATGTCAATTACTGTGTTTAAACTGTCATTAGTGTTCTCATAAAATATATGCAACCACAATATTGGCAATTAAAGAATAATAGGGTTGCGTAAGTGAGTGTGTGTACGCGTGGTAGTCCGAGGGTATATTAATCCTCTGGGACGCTTCCTTGTACCGATGGTGAGGTCAAGGGTATAGGGGAGTGAAACGTCAAGTTTCAGAAACTATTTGCATAATTTAGAGAAACTTGCAAAAGTTTTAACAAATAATTACCTTCTTCTGGTTTGTTTTTGAAGTTCACTTTCTTATTTACCTAAAGGAAAACGTATTGAACAGCCAAGCAATTAATAGTTTATCAGCCAAGACAGGAAATGTAATTAAAAGTTTTGCCAAGCTATGCGACCGCATTACACTTGGAGCAGGTGTTGATAATTCAAAATGACAGAACACGTTCACAGCTTGCATAGGTATCCAACCTAATTAGGGATAAAGTCCATCATGGCTCGCGTTGGCAAAAGCTCTTTTCCGCTGCTGTCATTCAAAGACTCATAGAGGCTGCAACTATCTTCAGAGCTGTTTGGATTGTTTGAAACCCAGAAACGTGACCCCGAATTCTTAAATTTGGCCATGTTAACGCGATCAGCTAATATGACTACTACCGCCTAGGAAGGATAAGCGCGTATTGTAACTGTATGGGGGATTAGGTTAGGGGTCATGGCAGCACAAGTGTAGGGTGACATAACTGAAGTAGATCTACTCTCTTTCGGTGTCATAAAGAGGTGTCTACTTGTTACACACTAAACAAGTATTATAAAACGTTTTTAAAGTCAATTCCTACTTAAATCAAAAAAGAAAAATTTTATATGAGTCTCTTTTTATGTTATAATTACAATTAATATAAATATGTATATGCATATCTTAGAATAACAATATTAAGTAACAAAGTAGAGAGCGAATTTCCTTGCAATATTTCATTTTTCTTTCTATGTATGGTGTTAGACTATTATTTTTCTTTGTTACTATTTATACGCTTTCTTTCTTTCGTCGCTTGCATTATGTTGTAGTTTCTTTCGCTTTCCTTTCGCATTGTACATTTGTTAAGCAAGGTTCGATACCGTTAATCCAATTTTTTTAGATTTTATTCTTTTCATTCATTTTTAATACTATAGCATTATTTATTATATGGTGTAGTAACCAAGACAATCCTATTGAAGGATGTGCAATCAAGGTTTCGACGACAGCCAGATAGGGCAAAAGAAAATTAATATACATCTATGAGAAGTAAATTTCTAACTATGGGAAAGACTTCAAACATGAAGATTCTGAGTTCGAATCCGACCTAGACCCTCAAATTTTTATAATTTAATTATTGAATAAATATTTGAAAAACTGTATTAATATCAATTGCCATCCACTATAAGTTACAAAATGTATAGCACTTGATTAGATGATTAAAAACGTATTTTATTGCGATTGAAAATTTGTACAAGATAACTATATATTAGGAGAGTGTGAGCTAATAGAAGGAATTGAAAACATTTTGTCACAATAAATCGATTTATATAATTACTAAGTATTGGAAATAAGGAACAGCATTTCGTGGCCAGTCACTTATACGAATTACACATGTTTTACACAGTGAACAGAGGTATCTACCCTCCACCTGGACGTAAGCTAAGCACACTGTCGTAGTTTTCCTTCCACTGTTTAAACTTAAATAAATAAAAACAAAATCAACTCTTATAAAAGAGTTACTCTAGTAAAATGTCTTTATACACACTTTCTGAATAGTTTTACTTTATAAACTAGATAACAGCTTTCACCCCCGACAGTTAGATGCGTTTTACTAAAAAACCAATAATTATTTATAAAAAACCTGAAAACACTCAGTTAAATACTACGTGGAATCACAAAACGCAAAACAATGTATTCCGTTTGTACTTGTTTCTCTAATTCTCAGTAATGACCACGTGACAAAATCGTTCCAGCTTTGCGATAATGCCTGCAGTTTGCTAAACGTTGTCGTCAATACAATATTAGTACAGCCCGGCCTCTATAGTTCGTTCAACATTAAGTGACGGCTGAGTGTTCGTACTTAGTTGCAAAAATAGTAAATCAACGCTAGAAAGAAGTAACATTAGTTGCTTGTGAGGTCGTTCCTTCAAGCGTTGTTATTTATATTATCGTTCCGTAAATCAATTAAACCAGTTTATTCGTTATATTTTTATGTCGGTGGACAGATGGCAAACGTGTCATTTATTTGATAGCAAGAGTTGTCATTATTGCATATTATAAATTTTAAGACAGATGGAAAGTAAAAAAAGACGAACAAAAAACTTACAAAATGAAAATTTTAATGATAATATATAATATTAAAAAAATAATAAATAAACATTTTAAGTAACGTACATTTTAAAGCTTGTCTCCTTTACCTAACATGATTATACTAATAATATCTTCATTTTAAAAAACATATTTTTAAAAATATTCAAATATTTCCCTTCTAATTATACTTTCAATTGTTTCTTATATACGCTCGTATGTCAAACGTACGGGTCTGTTAGATTTAGATCGTGTGGTAACGGGATTAGTCATTCATTGCAGGTAGTGATGTGTGTGATGAAACTCTTGAGAGATATAGTAGTATAAGAAAAAGTTTATTCAGCGGAAAATTACTCCTAAAATTACTACCTATTGGTTGTAGATCATTTTTCTATCAACTGAGTCAGTTGCTGACGTGTTACGTGACAACGATGGCCCGGGCATCCTGAATACATCAACTTTACAACACTAAAATGTTTTTGGAAAGACCGTAATACTAACAACACACTCTGAGACATAGAGCTGAGAGTTTATTTGGTCTGATGAGTTGTTCTGCACATGCGCCAACCTAAATCGGGCGGGTGACCAAAAATGCAGCGTTGCCACATGGCTCGTAGAACGCAGAACAACCCGTATGTGCTGCTATCCTACAAGTCTCATTTACACGAAAATTATATACTGAATGCTTATAATAATGCTTTTAAATAATGTCGTTTTGTAGTTCCCAATTGGAAAGGTAAATTTTACATATTAAACTGAAGTATAAAAAATGGTAAATAACATGTGTTACCAAGATTACAAGCACAGTTTAGGCTGTTTCTTATGTTAAGTTTATTGGAAAAATCATTCATACAATTATCCCAGCTCAGTTCGTTTAGTCAAAATTTTAATTACTAAACACATGAAATAAGCCAAAATTGGTGGAGTTCGTGTATTATTGTTGAGAATATCCGAATCTATAATCGACAGATTAAGAAGGTTTCTAGTTGTCCGAAAAAATTTATGAGATGTTTTAAAGCTTGTTGAAATATATACCTTTATTTTCCATTAATACCTACATTGCAAAAATAAATAAATTTAACGGACAGGCGATAGACTGACAGCCCGACTCCCGAACACTGTTCGCTCAGGGTTACCAATTACTGATCAGTGGTAAGCGACTTTCGACCATACCTCGCGAGGCCGGTACCAAACGTGGCAACAGCGCTGAACAAGCCACCCACCCGGTTTAATGCAGTGGACTATAGTCTTTGCCCCAGTCGTTCCCAAGAGTTTCGTCTATCGTTTCACAAGGTATAGCCTTTTCAAAAAAGGATCGCAAAAATCAAATAAGAAAAAGAAAACGAAAGATAAAATAATGACGTGCATCACACAATTAAAAGTTATAGTTGTTTAAAGGGAAGTGCATAAAACATACTTGTTGGAAGAGGATATAGCGAGGAAAGACAACTCCGCAATAAAACTCCTTTAGCCTATACAGTCCCAAAAATACAGTACTTAAAGGCACCCACGTTACAACTCCGCAATAAAACCCCTTTAGCCTATACAGTCCCAAAAATACAGTACTTAAAGGCACCCACGTTACAACTCCGCAATAAAACCCCTTTAGCCTATACAGTCCCAAAAATACAGTACTTAAAGGCACCCACGTTACAACTCCGCAATAAAACCCCTTTAGCCTATACAGTCCCAAAAATACAGTACTTAAAGGCACCCACGTTACAACTCCGCAATAAAACTCCTTTAGCCTATACAGTCCCAAAAATACAGTACTTAAAGGCACCCACGTTACAACTCCGCAATAAAACCCCTTTAGCCTATACAGTCCCAAAAATACAGTACTTAAAGGCACCCACGTTACAACTCCGCAATAAAACCCCTTTAGCCTATACAGTCCCAAAAATACAGTACTTAAAGGCACCCACGTTTTAATACCAATATGAGATTATTACAATGCCAGTTAGCTAATATTGTAATGGCAGATTACAAAACGTAGTCTGTATAAATTTGTCACGTGGAAGCCCATATTGAAACTGAAAGATGATAGTTTACCACCACTTTTGTAAGACAAGCACTGTCATTTGGAAGGGCACGCTATGTTGATGGGAAGTCACGTTGGGACGAGCTCATCTCTGCTACGCACTGCAAAATGACATCATCAATCAGAGCTTGCGACACGCAAGTCTTGTTTACTTTACATTTCGCTTCGACACGTTCTCTGTTACTATACACTGTAAACCGTTAGTGAGATGTCTTTAGAAAATTTGTATAAACAGACGAAGATCATTTTAACTGCATCATTTTGAAAAAGAAAAAAAACGATAAATGCTGTTGCATTTATAAAGATAAATTCTCATACTTTAAATCAGACATATTGCTAATTGTATGTTTACATGTGTATAAAGTGCGGTGAATTTTCGATATGACAAGTGCAAGTGTTTAAATACATTATAATGCATTGTTTAGAGCACCTAACGTAGAGTAGGTTGCTTTAGTGAAATTGTGGGAAAAGGTAAAGTCCCTTCTCCACTCCGTACGAG
Source organism: Prosapia bicincta (assembly GCA_036971475.1). Classification (NCBI taxonomy): domain Eukaryota; kingdom Metazoa; phylum Arthropoda; class Insecta; order Hemiptera; family Cercopidae; genus Prosapia; species Prosapia bicincta. The sequence goes on along the minus strand of JBAIZL010000004.1, from coordinate 8,600,473 downwards.
AGCTGGTATATTTCAAGTATGAAACCCTTATCAAGCAATGATATAATTTGTCCACTATTGCCAGAATTCATCAGCTTTTTATGACCCCGTTAGAAGGTAGATCCACATTAGGTAAGCGACCCTATCCACCAATGCTATATCTCTCCCCCCCATCTTACCAGTATTAGATCATTACGCCCTTTGCGTAGTCGTATATACGAGTGTAATGGGTAGCTTTTTATGATCCCGATAGAGAGTAGGTTAATTGTAAATACGCAACTCTGCAAACGTGATGCCATAACATCTCTCCCATTTTTTTTCTAATCGAAACACTTTTTATATTTACAATTCTTTACTATCCTTCTTACGCGATAAAAGTCACGCTAACTGATCTCTTATAACTTGATAATAATGATTTGCACACGCGCGCACATCTCCAAGTGTGCTCATACACGCACACTCGCACGCGCACGCACACACACACACACACACACACACACACAATTATTTTAACAAAGTTTTTTATAAAGCATTATTATACAAGGACAAAGAATTTTAAATTCAAATAACAAATTGTTTTTAATGACTTGGAAATGCTTCACATAAACAAGCAAGGAACCGGAAGGTATGAGAGGAGGACGTTGACACGTGTTTATGGATTATTTTTGGACCGGATCCAAGAGTTATTTAGTTTATATTTAGTTCCCTTTTTGTCTGCTGACCAACTACTACTGGTAATATGGTCGGGAAGTCTACCAAATTGCATGTTTAACGTTCTGCAGTGGTTACCATTATTATGATATAAACTCATCATTAACTATATGCATGGTAGTGTTGTGTGTGTAACAGAGCAAAGCGCACGTAGGACTACGTAATATTCTGAAGAAGTCGTTTTAACAAGAGAAAATCTAACATTTTGTAAAAAATATAACATCGTACGTTTGATAATAAATACAAAAAAACTTCTTAACCATAAACTTTCTTTATTTTACCCTCATGCAGATTTCAGTTACTAAGTAACCAATCTTTGTATGTTATCCCTCTGAGGATGGTTACTTGGTAATAAATAGTAATCGTACATTTGTTTCTTTCAGTTTAAGTACAAATAGGAAACATTCTCAGGAACCGTTATACAATGAAGATAGAACCATCGTTTAGAGACCAAATAGGAAACATTCTCAGGAACCGTTATACAATGAAGATAGAACCATCGTTTAGAGACCAAATAGGAAACATTCTCAGGAACCGTTATACAATGAAGATAGAACCATCGTTTAGAGACCAAATAGGAAACATTCTCAGGAACCGTTATACAATGAAGATAGAACCATCGTTTAGAGACCAAATAGGAAACATTCTCAGGAACAGTTATACAATGAAGATAGAACCATCGTTTAGAGACCAAATAGGAAACATTCTCAGGAACAGTTATACAATGAAGATAGAACCATCGTTTAGAGACCAAATAGGAAACATTCTCAGGAAGAGTTATACAATGAAGATAGAACCATCGTTTAGAGACCAAATAGGAAACATTCTCAGGAACAGTTATACAATGAAGATAGAACCATCGTTTAGAGACCAAATAGGAAACATTCTCAGGAACAGTTATACAATGAAGATAGAACCATCGTTTAGAGACCAAATAGGATAGCTACTTACTGGCGAAGCTAACTTTCGTTTTTAAAACACACTTCTGCTTTCTTAAATCCTCTGGCTAAAACAAAATTACTTTATACTTTTTAGTTATAGTTTAAAAACGTGTTTGCTTAATTCTATTCAAACAATGATTATCTAAACGGTAACTCTAGTATAATGGTTTGAAATGTATTATCGTCTAGAATGTTAATTAGTGGTCTTGCCTGTGTCGTGTAAGTCATTAACCTTGTTAATTTGTGTTCATGTCAAAGAAGAGACGAGTCTAAGGCTCGAAAAATATATTTTGTCTCTAACTGTTACAGTTACGATTAATAAACAAAATCCTTACTTTCACATATAATTCTGCAATCAACATTCGACTATAAACAAAATCCTTACTTTCACATATAATTCTGCAATGAATATTCGACTCTAAACAAAATCCTTACTTTCACATATAATTCTGCAATGAATATTCGACTCTAAACAAAATCCTTACTTTCACATATAATTCTGCAATGAATATTCGACTCTAAACAAAATCCTTACTTTCACATATAATTCTGCAATCAACATTCGACTCTAAACAAAATCCTTACTTTCACATATAATTCTGCAATCAACATTCGACTCTAAACAAAATCCTTACTTTCACATATAATTCTGCAATAAACATTCGACTCTAAACAAAATCCTTACGCTATATAATTTTGCAATGAATAATCGACTCTAAAAAACATCTTTACGCTAACATATAATTCTGCAATGAATATTCGACTCTAAACAAAATCCTTACGCTCACATATAGTTTTGCAATGAATATGCGACTCTAAACAAAATCCTTACTTTCACATATAATTCTGCAATAAACATTCGACTCTAAACAAAATCCTTACGCTATATAATTTTGCAATGAATAATCGACTCTAAAAAACATCTTTACGCTAACATATAATTCTGCAATGAATATTCGACTCTAAACAAAATCCTTACGCTCACATATAGTTTTGCAATGAATATGCGACTCTAAACAAAATCCTTACGCTCACATATAATTCTGCAATGAATATTCGACTCTAAACAAAATCCTTACTTTCACATATAATTCTGCAATGAATATTCGACTCTAAACAAAATCCTTACGCTCACATATAATTCTGCAATGAATATTCGACTCTAAACAAAATCCTTACTTTCACATATAATTCTGCAATAAACATTCGACTCTAAACAAAATCCTTACGCTCACATATAGTTTTGCAATGAATATGCGACTCTAAACAAAATCCTTACGCTCACATATAATTCTGCAATGAATATTCGACTCTAAACAAAATCCTTACTTTCACATATAATTCTGCAATGAATATTCGACTCTAAACAAAATCCTTACGCTCACATATAATTTTGCAATGAATATGCGACTCTAAACAAAATCCTTACGCTCACATATAGTTTTGCAATGAATATGCGACTCTAAACAAAATCCTTACTTTCACATATAATTCTGCAATGAATATTCGACTCTAAACAAAATCCTTACGCTCACATATAATTTTGCAATGAATATGCGACTCTAAACAAAATCCTTACTTTCACATATAATTCTGCAATTAATATTCGACTCTAAACAAAATCAATATGCTCATTTTTAACACTGCAATAAACATTCGACTCTAAACAAAATCCTTACGCTATATAATTCTGCAATGAATATTGAACACTAAACAAAACCCTTTGGGTTGCTTATAATTCTGCAATGAACATTCGAGTAGATACAAAATCCCTACGCTTACATTTAATCCTGCAATGATCATTTGACTGTAAAAAAAATCCCTACACTCATATATAAATCTCAATGAAGATTCAACTCTAAACCAAATCCTTACGCTCACATATAATTCTGCAATGAACATTCGACTCTAAACAAAATCCTTACGCTCACATATAATTCTGGAATGAACAGTCAACTCTAAACAAAATCTCGACGCGTACATATAATTCAGCAACCCATATTTGACTCTAAATAAACTCTTACGCTTTTGCACAATTCTGCAATAAACATTCAACTCCTAAACGAAACCCCTAGGCTTAGCCACAATTCTGTAATGAACATTCTAATAATAAATTTAACCCCTACGCTTTCACACAATTCTTCAATAAAAATTTCAACTCCTAAACGAAACCCCTACGCTTTCACACAATTCTTCAATAAAAATTTCAACTCCTAAACGAAACCCCTACGCTTTCACACAATTCTGCAATAAACATTTCAACTCCTAAACGAAACCCCTGTGCTTTCACACAATTCTGCAATAAACATTCAACTTCTAAACGAAACCCCTGCGCTTTCACACAATTTTGCAATACACATTTCAACTCCTAAACGAAACCCCTACGCTTACGCATAATTCTGCAATAAACATTTCAACTCCTAAACGAAACCCATACGCTTTCACACAATTCTGCAATAAACATTTCAACACTTAAACGAAACCCCTGTGCTTTCACACAATTCTGCAATAAACATTCAACTCCTAAACGAAACCCATGCGCTTTCACACAATTTTTGCAATAAACATTTCAACTCCTAAATGAAACCCCTACGCTTACGCATAATTCTGCAATAAACATTCAACTCCTAAACGAAACCCCTACGCTTACGCATAATTTTGCAATAAACATTTCAACTCCTAAGCGAAACCCCTACGCTTACGCATAATTCTGCAATAAACATTTCAACTCCTAAACGAAACCCCTGTGCTTTCACACAATTCTCCAATAAACATTCAACTCCTAAACGAAACCCCTGTACTTTCACACAATTCTCCAATAAACATTCAACTCCTAAACGAAACCCCTGTGCTTTCACACAATTCTGCAATAACATTCAACTCCTAAACGAAACCCCTACGCTTACGCATAATTTTGCAATAAACATTTCAACTCCTAAGCGAAACCCCTACGCTTACGCATAATTCTGCAATAAACATTTCAACTCCTAAGCGAAACCCCTACGCTTACGCATAATTCTGCAATAAACATTCAACTCCTAAACGAAACCCCTGCGCTTTCACACAATTTTGCAATAAACATTTCAACTCCTAAACGAAACCCCTACGCTTACGCATAATTCTGCAATAAACATTCAACTCCTAAGCGAAACCCCTACGCTTTCACACAATTTTGCAATAAACATTTCAACTCCTAAGCGAAACCCCTACGCCTACGCATAATTCTGCAATAAACATTCAACTCCTAAGCGAAACCCCTACGCTTTCACACAATTTTGCAATAAACATTTCAACTCCTAAGCGAAACCCCTACGCCTACGCATAATTCTGCAATAAACATTCAACTCCTAAACGAAACCCCTGCGCTTTCACACAATTTTGCAATAAACATTTCAACTCCTAAACGAAACCCCTACGCTTACGCATAATTCTGCAATAAACATTCAACTCCTAAGCGAAACCCCTACGCTTTCACACAATTTTGCAATAAACATTTCAACTCCTAAGCGAAACCCCTACGCCTACGCATAATTCTGCAATAACATTCAACTCCTAAACGAAACCCCTACGCTTACGCATAATTTTGCAATAAACATTTCAACTCCTAAGCGAAACCCCTACGCTTACGCATAATTCTGCAATAAACATTCAACTCCTAAACGAAACCCCTGCGCTTTCACACAATTTTGCAATAAACATTTCAACTCCTAAACGAAACCCCTACGCTTACGCATAATTCTGCAATAAACATTCAACTCCTAAGCGAAACCCCTACGCTTTCACACAATTTTGCAATAAACATTTCAACTCCTAAGCGAAACCCCTACGCCTACGCATAATTCTGCAATAAACATTCAACTCCTAAATGAAACCCCTACGCTTACGCATAATTCTGCAATAAACATTTCAACTCCTAAACGAAACCCATACGCTTTCACACAATTCTTCAATAAACATTTCAACTCCTAAACGAAACCCCTACGCTTTCACACAATTCTGAAATAAACATTTCAACTCCTAAACGAAACCCCTGTGCTTTCACACAATTCTCCAATAAACATTCAACTCCTAAACGAAACCCCTGTGCTTTCACACAATTTTACAATAAACATTTCAACTCCTAAACGAAACCCCTACGCTTACGCATAATTCTGCAATAAACATTCAACTCCTAAACGAAACCCATGCGCTTTCACACAATTTTTGCAATAAACATTTCAACTCCTAAATTAAACCCCTACGCTTACGCAAAATTCTGCAAATAACATTCAACTCCTAAACGAAACCCCTACGCTTACGCACAATTTTGCAATAAACATTTCAACTCCTAAGCGAAACCCCTACGCTTACGCATAATTCTGCAATAAACATTTCAACTCCTAAGCGAAACTTCTACGCTTACGCATAATTCTGCAATAAACATTTCAACTCCTAAGCGAAACCCCTGCGCTTACGCATAATTCTGCAATAAACATTCAACTCCTAAGCGAAACCCCTACGCTTACGCATAATTCTGCAATAAACATTCAACTCCTAAACGAAACCCCTGCGCTTTCACACAATTTTGCAATAAACATTTCAACTCCTAAACGAAACCCCTACGCTTACGCATAATTCTGCAATAAACATTCAACTCCTAAGCGAAACCCCTACGCTTTCACACAATTTTGCAATAAACATTTCAACTCCTAAGCGAAACCCCTACGCTTACGCATAATTCTGCAATAAACATTCAACTCCTAAGCGAAACCCCTACGCTTACGCATAATTCTGCAATAAACATTCAACTCCTAAACGAAACCCATGCGCTTTCACACAATTTTTGCAATAAACATTCAACTCCTAAATGAAACCCATACGCTTACGCATAATTCTGCAATAAACATTCAACTCCTAAGCGAAACCCCTACGCTTTCACACAATTTTGCAATAAACATTTCAACTCCTAAGCGAAACCCCTACGCTTACGCATAATTCTGCAATAAACATTCAACTCCTAAACGAAACCCATGCGCTTTCACACAATTTTTGCAATAAACATTCAACTCCTAAATGAAACCCCTACGCTTACGCATAATTCTGCAATAAACATTCAACTCCTAAGCGAAACCCCTACGCTTTCACACAATTTTGCAATAAACATTTCAACTCCTAAGCGAAACCCCTACGCTTACGCATAATTCTGCAATAAACATTCAACTCCTAAACGAAACCCATGCGCTTTCACACAATTTTTGCAATAAACATTCAACTCCTAAATGAAACCCCTAAGCTTACGCATAATTCTGCAATAAACATTCAACTCCTAAGCGAAACCCCTACGCTTACGCATAATTCTGCAATAAACATTTCAACTCCTAAACGAAACCCATACGCTTTCACACAATTCTTCAATAAACATTTCAACTCCTAAACGAAACCCCTACGCTTTCACACAATTCTGAAATAAACATTTCAACTCCTAAACGAAACCCCTGTGCTTTCACACAATTCTCCAATAAACATTCAACTCCTAAACGAAACCCCTGTGCTTTCACACAATTTTACAATAAACATTTCAACTCCTAAACGAAACCCCTACGCTTACGCATAATTCTGCAATAAACATTCAACTCCTAAACGAAACCCATGCGCTTTCACACAATTTTTGCAATAAACATTTCAACTCCTAAATGAAACCCCTACGCTTACGCATAATTCTGCAATAAACATTCAACTCCTAAACGAAACCCCTACGCTTACGCATAATTCTGAAATAAACATTTCAACTCCTAAGCGAAACCCCTACGCTTACGCATAATTCTGCAATAAACATTTCAACTCCTAAGCGAAACCCCTACGCTTACGCATAATTCTGCAATAAACATTCAACTCCTAAACGAAACCCCTACGCTTACGCATAATTCTGCAATAAACATTTCAACTCCTAAATGAAACCCCTACGCTTACGCATAATTCTGCAATAAACATTCAACTCCTAAACGAAACCCCTACGCTTACGCATAATTCTGAAATAAACATTTCAACTCCTAAGCGAAACCCCTACGCTTACGCATAATTCTGCAATAAACATTTCAACTCCTAAGCGAAACCCCTACGCTTACGCATAATTCTGCAATAAACATTCAACTCCTAAACGAAACCCCTACGCTTACGCATAATTCTGCAATAAACATTTCAACTCCTAAGCGAAACCCCTACGCTTACGCATAATTCTGCAATAAACATTTCAACTCCTAAGCGAAACTCCTACGCTTACGCATAATTCTGCAATAAACATTTCAACTCCTAAGCGAAACCCCTACGCCTACGCATAATTCTACAATAAACATTCAACTCCTAAACGAAACCCCTACGCTTACGCATAATTCTGCAATAAACATTTCAACTCCTAAACGAAACCCCTACGCTTACGCATAATTCTGCAATAAACATTTCAACTCCTAAACGAAACCCCTACGCTTACGCATAATTCTACAATAAACATTCAACTCCTAAACGAAACCCCTACGCTTACGCATAATTCTGCAATAAACATTCAACTCCTAAACGAAACCCCTACGCCTACGCATAATTCTACAATAAACATTCAACTCCTAAACGAAACCCCTACGCTTACGCATAATTCTGCAATAAACATTCAACTCCTAAACGAAACCCCTACGCTTACGCATAATTCTGCAATAAACATTTCAACTCCTAAACGAAACCCCTACGCTTACGCATAATTCTACAATAAACATTCAACTCCTAAGCGAAACCCCTACGCTTACGCATAATTCTGCAATGAACGTAAGTCTTCTAAAACTTGTAATTGTGACTCGGAAGCAAAACAGTACAGCTGAAAGACCTGTCAATGTACACTGTCGGCGCTTCGTTGAGCGAGAACGTTAACCAGCTCCTACGCGTCTTCCCCCCCCCCCATCGCTGCGGAACCCTATTCTGACTTTTAGCCTGATTGTATAATGTAAACATAGACAGTACTAGGCGGTTACAAATGTGGCAATTATCTCGTAAACCTATGCAACGGTTGATGAGTATTCTTAGCTTCCACCCATGGCTGCGGAACCCTATTCTGACTTTTAGCCTGATTGTATAATGTAAACATAGACAGTACTAGGCGGTTACAAATGTGGCAATTATCTCGTAAACCTACGCAACGGTTGATGAGTATTCTTAGCTTATCTAGTCTTGTGAATATTCCGATATTATTATTACGCTCGATAAGTCCGCTTGCCGTAATCTACACCGGTGATTGTGACATGACATTGGCCAAGCGTAGATGACTGTGCTACAGTGTTGCCGCTTCTACATGTTACCCAGAGGTAAGGAGCTGTTCGGAACCCGGGCCGGCCGGTGGCAGCTATGATTCACCTACTAGGCACTGAAAATTATCGTTTTTTCGAATTATACATAGGATATTAAAAAGCAAGGATCTAAACTTAAACAAAATGCTTTATAAATAAATATAAATATGATTATAAATAATGATTTTATGTAGCGTTTGTGCATTGAGTTTTTGCTTTATAACACGAAGAATTTTGTTTGAGTTTGGGCACGTTTCCTGTAAAATTTCGAGTATAATTTTATTTTAAGTTTAATTTTTAATTTTAATACAAATATTACAGTGTTGTGGACAGTGAGCAGGTGAGTCGAGTTTCGAGAAGCCTCTTAATTTCCTTGGTATCTCCTTCGGTAAGAGATTATAGTATTTACACACAATCATGGGCCTTTATAACTTTCCATTTAGCATTTACGCGATCCCAGCAGTTGCAGACAAAGAATTTTAAAGAATGTACTTTTACTATCAATTAGGAATATACTGAGGTTGAATTTTTAATAATAAATACATAAAAACCTCTTTTCCAAAAAACTTTCTTTATTTTACCCTTATGTACATTTCAGTTACCAAGAAACCATCCTAAGAGGGATAACATACAAATACTCTTGTACAAAGACAGCTGAAATGTACATCATAAGGGTAAAATAAAGAAAATTTGTGGTTAAGAGGTTTTTGTGTATTATTAAAACGTACTTTTCTACTAATAATTCAAAATCGTGGTGGAACCGAGCAATGTAATGTAAACACATGCTTCTAACTACATGTTAATTAATATAATAGGCTAATTGCTTAGTTTGACGTCCAGCACTAGACAAGCCCTGATTCAAATGCTGTTTAAAAATAAAATATTTTTTACTTTCGATCACTTATCTTCTAATTATTTTCAAGGCTGAAATAAACAGTGTCCAAGAATTACTCGACCAATGCTTCAACAGGTCCATTAATATCTAAAGTTTAATCTAATCATGATTAGTTCCCGCCTGTTGTATTTTTAAAAGTGTTTATCTTAAACTTAAACCAAAGTACCTAATTAAAACATTTATGAAGATCACTTGTTATTATATGATTTTTGAACTCCTTCTTTACCACTTGGAATTGGTTTTATAATTTTTTATTGAATTTTGAATATTTCCGTTATGTATTGGGGATGAAATAGTGTTTTTCAAAACTTAAATGTTCAAAAATAACTGTTGGAAAAGTATTCGTGTAAAATACAGTTAAATAAGTTAGAACGATGTAACATATCGAACGCGTATTGGGAAATAACTAATACAGGAGACCCGGGGAGGCTACAGAGGTCCGTAGCTTGCCCCAGTGCGAACCCTTATTAGCCCACCACCTCCCCCCATCCTGTCGATGCTAAGCGCGCATTGCAGGAAAATACAGGGAGGTCGCCCCCTTTTTACGCTCTAATTAAAAGAATACAAATAATTAGGAGGGAAGTCTTACATTGTAAGGGTTTAATGTAGTGGCCTGAAGTATTCCGTAGTTTACTTGTAGAGGATTGTCCCCTATTAGTTTCCAGTTATCCGCCAAATTTGCAGTGGATTCTTAGTTATTTAATTTGAATCGCTTCTTTCCACATGTTAAAGAAGTATTATAAAGAAGCATTGTTTTCTACTTAGAAAAGAGACTAACGTAAATGAAAAGTAAATTGTTACTTAGGTCAACAAAGAAAATATTATTTTAGTTACATTTATTTAATAATTACAAATATTATAAATAAACCAACATAACCTATGCGTTAAATTCAAATAGAACCCAGTTCTACCACAAAACCTATAACATAAAATAAGTTATTTTATGAAATCATATTCTATCACTTATTTTAAGCCAAATAGGACGAAATAATTGTTTCGGATAATTTGTCCCTTTTGTGAAAAGTATTTGTCCCATATAAAACTAAAATTAATTCTTTACATTTAATTAGTATTTGAAAAAACCTGTATTGAAATTAAGTGCCATCTACTAAAAGTTTAATTTTATTTATACTTGAGTGAATGAATAAAAAAAATATAATTAATGATTGAACATTTGTACAAGAAATATATTGCAAGAGTGTGAAATACTAGAAGGCATTGAAAAGGGATAGCTGAATCTATTTTGTAAATATTTATGTCCCAATCTTCGTGGTTTTGTCACTTTGTGCAGTGAGTAATAGTGAGCTTTACACTTCAGTTATGGCCGCTGAAGTCTTCAATATAGCGTAGGCCTACGGGCATACGTGTGCAGCCGATACGGAATTATGCGGTGTATTATGTTGATGGCTGCTATAATTAAGTTAAAATGAAGTTACTTAGATGAAAACTTAGATGTATTAAAATTACTCAAATCTCTTCATCACAACCTTTATTGGCGGTCTCGGATTCGGGTGGATCTGAAGCGTTCTGTAGCTTTTCTCGATATGCCGTGAATCCTATCTCTAAACGCCGAAAGTAATGTTTTACAAACACTATATCATAAAACATTGCAATTAACATACAATGCAGTCAGGTTATGTTTTACGGTAAATAAAGAAAGGATTTCTAAAGTAAGCTAACTGGTTGATGAATGATGATCCGTTTATATTGGAGTTTTAATGAAATGACAAGCATTGCGTGATTCCCGGCTTAAAATCGGAATATTGCAAAATGTACCTTTGAGTCCATATAATTTCGCGTGTGTTATATAAAGTGAGGTTATTTTTCCAAGAAAATGAAGGAGCCGATATTAAAGTCTCTGAGGACGCCATTGATGGTATTATTTTACATTCACATACAGTACAGTCTCATAACTATGAGTCCCAATTTTTCGAGCTTCCGTTAAATTTCAGACTATTTCTATTTGAGCCTTCTTCATGAATTTGAAAGAAAATGATGAGTCGGGCTTCCAAAAAATGATTATAGTCATACGGCATGCGAAGAAATTGAGTCGGGCTTCCAAGAAATAGTTATAGCCATCCGGCATGCGAAGAAATTGAGTCGGGCTTCCAAGAAATAGTTATAGCCATCCGGCATGCGAATAAATTGAGTCGGGTTTCCAAGAAATGCTTATAGCCATTCGGCATGCGAAGACATTGAGTCGGGCTTCCAAGAAATGGTTATAGCCAAACGGCATGTGAAGAAATTGAGTCGGGCTTCCAAGAAATGCTTATAGCCATACGGCATGCGAAAAAATTGAGTCGGGCTTCCAAGAAATGGTTATAGCTATACGGTATGGAAAGAAAATGAGTCGGGCTTCCAAAAAATGTTTATATCAATACGGTATGCAAAGGAAATGAGTCGGGCTTCCAAGAAATGTTCATATAAAGTTCTATGAACTTATTTTCTGCATACTTAATTAATTATAGTATTAGGATTCATTAGAACTCCTATATTTTATAATACAGGAACGTATTTCCGTGGGGGGGGGGTACCATCTACTTCGAGTTATCGGGACTCCACTGTAAGTACTTGCTTTCTCGATATAAATAACCTTTTTTCTAACAATTTCATACAAAACAGCTCAAAATAAGAATAATTACAAGTGCTTATAATAATTGAAATTAAATTGTCTTTTAATAAAACATTTTGTGACCATTGCTACAATCTCTAACAAATTACGCCTCCCATGAGCTATCGCACTGAATGTCGCTGTGTACGCTACTGATAGCTCCAATAAGACTGTTACAGGCCTAGTAGGGTCAAATTACAGCATTACGTGTGGTTTCCTTACATAACGCAGGGCAGTAGATAGGTGGAGGGGGGAACCAGTATTTGTACGTCTCAGGAACACAGTTTTGTTTTCATGTACAAGTAAATAAGTAATCAATGGGTACTAACAATTCACTTATCCGAAAACTGAACTGAAAACGTAAACTAGGTTAATTAAGGTAGTGAGTTAGTAAAATAAAGAGCAGGACTATAAGAAAGTAAATAGGTTGTTCAGGTTATAAAATATTATGTTTTGTGTATTGGTAACAGTGTCGTGGCGAGGAACAAACTACTTTCACCACCAATCTGATTTCAATTTATGAAGATAAACAGCGTTAAATACGGTTTAGATAATTAGTGGCAAGTTTCTGTTGGTTAAATATTCCAGTTGATTAAAACAAGTTTTGATGAATTCACTAACTGTAATTATAAGTTAGCATAAGGATTTTGTTTAGAGTCGAATGTTCATTGCAGAGTTGATTGTAAAAGTAGGGGTTTTACTACAAGCAAGATTTTTCTGTTTTTAATACGATGGCCCTCAACGGAATAAATACTGTGAGCGATATCAACACAGCACAGAATAAAATCCAATCTCACCATATGTGAAAATTGTGTCATAAAAATTAAGTCACTGCATAATATCGCCCACCATGACTATTATCGTCTACGAAGGGTAGAAGGGGGTTGTGACTGTATGTACAATTACTGTAGACGATATTTGGGAGACGGGGAGTTTATAATATCCTGCTTGAAGAGTCACCTCTGCTTTTTCGGAGACATAAAGATGTGTTGACCCTTTACAACCCTTAGAAGAAGAATGATAAGGTAGTGTTAATGAAACTAAGCAGTACGTAGAAACTGATGTTATATCCGAAGTACTGAGGTAAACTGTAGTGAAGAGCTACCCTCTACCCAAGAGAGATAAGGGGCCATAGAGATGGAGGGGAGGGAGTGAGAGAACAGAGAGGGAGAACACCTGGGGAAACCTACAAACTCTTAACTAAACATTAAAGTTATTTTATTAAATATCGTAAATCTTCAATCTCATTCTCAGTTTAATGTAATTAGTTAAGTGATTCAATTAATCACGGTAAATCCAATAACTAGGGCAGAGGTAATTTATACGGTATAGTGTTCCGTGACATCAAATCAAAGTGTAGCCGATAGCTGTCTGACGTTTCCGATACGTCAATACGCTTTCTGCGCGCTTAGCTTGTTTAATCTTCAGGAGAGGGAGCTATAATCAGTTTGAAGATTTATTATAATGATCGTTATAAATGTTTATTGATTAAAACGTCTACAAAGTAAGACAAACATTTATTACTGACTATTTATTTTATGGCAAACTCTATTTCACTATAATTTACAAACTTGCTCCTAAGGAATCGATGTTTCCAAAAAGCAGAAGATGTCTATAAACATAACCTCAAAATAAATTGGAAATCAGCTGTACTGTGAAATCATATGTGATATGTGTAGGTTGAGAGTTTATACGAGAAGAGTGATGCATGACTTACTATGGTTTTATATACCCCTCCTCCGAAAACAGTTTTGGTGTGTCTACACAGGTTCATACTTCAATAACGGTAGATTTATTCCCTCCTTCTTATATCTATGCAAATATTAATGTAAATATTTGTTTTTTTAAAAATCTCAAATATCCCAAGGTCCTCCACCAATTACTATTAAAATTTGGTACAAAGTTGCATTCCTTTATGAGAGTTTTAATATACTATATTAGGCCTATATAGATAATGCAAAGATAAAAACATGTTTTTTTTGTTGTAAAAGCAACTAACGAGTAAACATTTTACAATCACTTGAATACATACATTGCTTTATGCAACTATTCTTTGAGCTCAGCTTGTGAGGTTATGTTAAAACAAATAAAAAACATACAAAAGACTCACACACTATCATTTATTTATTTAGTCTTACGCGTTACGATGACAAAGTCAACATCATCAGTGAGTGTTGCTACTACAAACTCTAACTTACAACTAAGGTGAAAGTAAGGTTACACTTCTATATTTTATAAATAACTCATTAATTACAATACAATTCTTAGAAAAATAAGAATATTATAAAATTTTAAATTTCTATTTGATGTATCATGTTGAAGTAATGTTAATAACTGTTGTTTTGAAAGGTGGGCGTGGCAACGCCGTCAGTATAAATATAGAATTGTAACCTTAGTTTCACCTTAGTTGTACGTTAGAGTTTGTAGTAGCAGCACTCACTGCTGATGATTAATTTGACATTGAAACGCGTATGAGTAAATACATGAATAATTTGTGAGTCTTGTGCATGTCTTTTATTTGTTTTACCCTTTGCTTAGTTATAATTTGTATTCATATATCTCTATTGCCTTTCACTGTGACTTAATTATTTCTTGTGGTATTGGAATTAGCCTGTGTCGCTTACTATTGCGTTTATTTCGATATTATAGTGATATTCTTTTTAATGTATCTTTTGTTTTATCAATCTTATACTTAATGTTCTTGTTTAATGTCTTCGTTTGACTTTTCTGAGGTACTGAAGAAGTGGCAGAGTATAGCTAGTAATAAATAGACTGTTATGCTTATCTTCATAACAAGAACATTAGTATCTCGATGGAAAGTCATCTTTCTTTAAACTTAAAACTTATCTGAATTATATTGCAGGCGCGTATCCAAGGCGATCGCCCCCCCCCCCCCAACCCTCAAGAACTTTAGGTTAAAAATTCACAATAAATTATTAAATTAGGACTTTCTATTAAATTAGACTTTTACTTGAGTTAATTCGTCTTTTATTGTAAATAAAAAATAAAATTTTAATTTTTAATATGAAAATGTGACGGCATACCCTCGTAAACGTCTAAACGTTTTAACAACAGATAGCGCTAGTGAAGCTTAGTCTCGAACATATGATTTTCAATGCGTAGTTTTGCACGCGTAATATTCGCAGTTGACTCCGGAATTGTTCGTGTTGGAAGAATAACTACTTATATTAATTAATAAACCATTTTTATAATAATAGCTTATTATGAAATTAATAATATACTCTAGCCATAAGTGTTATCGATTCTGGAATAATTATTTATTAAAAAGTCTAATTTGCTACGAATCTTTATCACGTTACCGATTTCTAACGCAAGCGTAGAAAGAACTTTTTCTGTTCTATGTTTTTACATTCACGCTCGCGCGCGCACACACACACACACACACACACACACACACACACACACACACACACACACACACACATATATATATATATATATATATATATATATATAATGCATCGATCGCTCCCTCCCCAAAGCAAGTCGCTGGATACGCGCCTGTATTGTATCTAAGAATAACATCAATTCGATTAAAAAAGTTATGTACAATTTGTTCAGCTCTTTATTCTACGAGTTCGCGCGCGCACACTCGCCGTACAAAGTCTCATCGGAGACAAAGAAGACGTTTATACGGCATCGGACCAGACGAACATGAAACCATGCCTTTCTCTACCACAACGTTAGGTTAGGAACGTATCTTTACAACAAAAAAACGGGTCGACCTCGGTGTCTCCATATCCATTTATCTCAGCCAGGTAGTAAATCATTTGGAGGTTCACAAAGGACGTAACAAAAAACTAGTGTTTTCCCTAGGGAACTTCCCACCTGACCTAGTACAGAATATATTATACGAGCTTAACAATTTTCAGCGTTCCTAATTCACAAAAAAACTCACAGTGGGACTCTACAAAACTAATTCTCCTTGGTTACAGATACTGTGATCAAAACCCACGTAAATAAAACGTTGTAGAAACCTACAATTCTTTAACAAAACAATTCGCAACATTGTATACTACAAAAGTAAAATATTATGACTGTAACTCACACATTATACAGTTTCAGGCTCAAATAATGAAAAAGGAGAATCAGCTGTTCTCACGTCAGTTGCTCCCCAAGCCAAATCAGCTGTTTTATCGCAGTATCTGAACAAAGCAAATCAGCTGTTTTCACTTTAGTAACTGCACAAAACAAATCAGCTGTTTTTACGCCAGTATATAAACAAGGAAAATCGGCTGTATGCACGTCAGTAGTTGCATAAGGGAAATGAGATGATTTCACGTCAGTATCTGAACAAAGCAAATCAGCTGTTTTCACTTTAGTAACTGCACAAAACAAATCAGCTGTTTTTACGCCAGTATATAAACAAGGAAAATCGGCTGTATGCACGTCAGTAGTTGCATAAGGGAAATGAGATGATTTCACGTCAGTATCTGAACAAAGCAAATCACACACACACGTACGCACGCGCGCGCGCGCGCACACACACACACACACACACACACACACACATTAGGTCATGCCGTGCCTATAGATTTACGTCCAAGAGTGTGCGACAAACTCTGCTGTTTAAGCGCACAAATTACTTGACATCATCCCCAGACAATACCGTCTCGATTTTCCATTGTTATAGGAAATGTAGGTCGTTACTTGTTGAATGCGCAGAGGATACAACTTGAAAACGGCTTGCGGGCATTAAAGAGATGGGCGAGCTAAGAGACTCCCTTTAGAAATACCGTAATAGCATCTGTTTTCTTGAGATCTAAGTGTCCGAGGCTCATTCTCCGATCTAGATATGGAAGGTTTGTATGAATTGCAACGACCACGCAACGCAGCGAGAAAATAGGTTAAAGCGGAATGCTTAACATACATTCGCTGCAGTGAAGGAATTTAAAACTTTTGTTACAGAATTTCTATTTAAGCGTAGCTAATCTGCTTGATTTCCATGTGAATTTAATTCTAAAATTTTAAAATTCCGAAATCTTACTGAGACGATTTAAATGTTTAGACTTTAAATTTTCAGGATTAGCGAAACTATATAGGATATCTAGACGTAGAAGTATGGAGATGAGATCATGTACGCTCGATAATAAATGTATAGTTATGGGTCTTATTATAAGTTATTGTGCTTGTGTTAATAGATGAAACTATTATAAGATTATAATTTAATAGTTCTATTAACTCCCCCGTGTTTGGGAGGCCATGGTCTAAAATAAGGAGACATGTGCAATATAAATATAGATATATTTTAACTCTGCAAAACGTTTTTATTTTGTATTCACTTATCACTTACACTTTAATGTACTGAAACAAGAATCTTACTTGGTACATATGGAAGTCGACTTTCGAAAACTATTAATTACGTGTTCTCATTTTCGAGCTTATTCTGATACTTAGCTTATCGAAATAAGCTCGAAAATGCAAACATGTTATTAAATGTTCTCGAAAGTCGACTCACATATATACCAAGTAAGATTTAGTTTAAGTACATTAAACTGTAAGATATATATATATATATATATATATATATATATATATATATATATATATATATATATGTATATATATATATATATATATATATATATATATATATATATATATATATATGTATATATATATATATATATATATATATATATATATAAATATAATTAATAAATTTAAAATATTTCAAAAACAAGAATACTTTTAATGAATATATTTATTCAAAGCTTTTCGCCGATAAAATAGTATCAGCATCTTCAGGAAAATAATTATCTAATAAAATCATTATATTAGATAATTATTTTCCTGAAGATGCTGGTACTATTTTATCGGTGAAAAGCTTTGAATAAATATATTCATTTAAAGTATTCATGTTTTTGAAATATTTTTAATTTATTAATTATATTACAAGAAAACATATCGCCATATTTAATATATATATATATATATATATATATATATATATATATATATATATATATAACAATACACATACTGAAGGTCTATAGCTTTTCGCCAAATTACATTGTCAAGAGTTTCAAAGACAATAAGGTTATTAAAACATATTGACAACTAAATTTGAATTTTACAAAGTTCGAAACAAGTATTACAGTGTTGCCAAATAAAGTGAACTAAATATCTCTGTCGTAATAAAATTATAACAACATGAATATAATAATACACTTTGATTAAATTTGATTTTGTTCTGCGGTAATTTTATTACCAGTCGTACGTTTTACACTATTACAAACAACTGATCGAGATAACAAATTCAAATTAAAAGAAAGTAAAATACTATATATATAGCTTTTATAATTTTATTACTAATAGAAATATTCAATTTAGTTGATTTTATCTAGCCGTACTGTCAACACTTATTTCAAACCTTCTGCAATTGAATTTTCGTTGTCAGGAGTTTTCAGTGATATTATATTCTTTGATAATGCTGGAAATGTAAGCGGCGAAAAGCTTACATTTAGTAAGCTTATTTGTAAAGCTTTCACACTTAAAGCTACCGCTTTAATTTACCCTTCTTGGCAGTTCCCACGGTGTAACGCACGGCCTTACTCACAGAGGACGCGACAGGAGTTTTAGTTTCGTCAGTCTGGTGACATGAGACTGATCTGTGACCTTGCAAGAGTTCAGTAGAAGCAGACAAGGCATATCTGTGTGGGCTATAACCTACTGCTCGTTAACTTATCGTCCTCCACACGCATGCCAGCTCAATAAAATTACTGTACAAGTTGAAATTGAAAGGAAATCAGCTGTTCGGTTTTTTATTACTGGGTCTAATTTAGGATTCAGTGTAATTGTAGGGTGTGCATTGATAGAGTGTCGCAGTGTTGTTAGGTATTTTATCGCGAGTTACTTAACAAAAATATAGAAAAGTTTTAATGAGTTTTTGGAAAATGTTGTCAAACAATATTTGTCTTTCTCAGTAAGACTAGCGATAAGAATAAACACGGAGCAAAGTGGTTTTGTATAAGGTAAAGTTTTATAACGCGGAGTTTAAATTGTGCATCGTCTATCTCTCTCCTCTCTCCCTCACCATATCTCTCACTCTCTCTTTCTTAGAGGGAGGGCTTGAAATTTAATAAAATTGAAAACAATAAATATCATCATTCAACTTTACAGTAAATCGCTCATATTTTAAATTTTAATTTCTTTAGTAAAGCAATTTTATTGAATTATGTAAAGATCTTATAACTTATTCTAAGTGGAATTTCAAAATTGTGTAAGATTATTACGATTTATAATGTACGGCTTATGGTGTTAATAAAGTCTTTAATAAATTTTCAACTAAATCTAAGCTTCAATCAAACTTTAGATCTGAGGGGAAAACCCCAGATGAACACCATATATAAACAAAATTTTATAAGCAAAACGGTTTTTAAAATATGAAAATTTTAAACATTTTAGTGATACAATTACGATCTTCTGACATTAAATTGGTCACCTATTTCTATTTTTGTAACAAATTAAAGAATGAAGCTGTCTTTTTAGATTTATTTTATGTAATTCATGTAATTTTAATGTAATTTAGATTTATTATCAGGTCTTTAATACCGCTGTCATGAATTTCTTGGGTTTGCCAATAATTTACCATTTCACATCTGCGCACTTTACCATCACTCGGGGAGGTACGAGTTCACTGACTCCTTGAACTCACGCATTCCGAGAATCTGCATTTCCTTCTTCACATGATCGGCGCACTTTACCATCACTCGGGGAGGTACGAGTTCACTGCCTCCTCGAACTCACGCATTCCGTGAATCTGCATTTCCTTCTTCACATGATCGGCGCACTTTACCATGACTCAGGGAGATACGAGTTCACTGCCTCCTCGAACTCACGCATTCCGTAAAGCTGCATTTCCTTCTTCACATGATCGGCGCACTTTACCATCACTCGGGGAGGTACGAGTTCACTGCCTCCTCGAACGCACGCATTCCGTAAAGCTGCATTTCCTTCTTCACATGATCGGCGCACTTTACCATCACTCGGGGAGGTACGAGTTCACTGCCTCCTCGAACTCACGCATTCCGTGAGTAGAACTTGCGATCCATTGGGACAGCCACCCCTAAACTCGGCCGCTACGTAACCTAGGACTATAGGGGTAGTTTTGGATGATGCTCAAGGTCATCCCGGCCCTGACCCCAGACCAAGGGGTGGTT
The DNA here is from genome assembly GCA_036971475.1 of Prosapia bicincta. NCBI lineage: Eukaryota > Metazoa > Arthropoda > Insecta > Hemiptera > Cercopidae > Prosapia > Prosapia bicincta. The sequence goes on along the minus strand of JBAIZL010000004.1, from coordinate 8,579,846 downwards.
TCGACCACGTTCAGGGGGGTAGGGGGTAGTTTTTCAAAAAAAAAAAAAAAAAATTGGCCGCTACGTAACCTAGGACTGTAGGGGTAGTTCCGGATGATGCGGGCGGACGTCACGACCCTAACCGTAGCTTTGGGGGTGGTTTTGAACACGTCCAGAGGGGTAGGGGGTAGTTTTTCGAAAAAATTTAATTCCAACACACTAACCCAAGCCAGCCAAACTGGATCTAACCTAACCTAACCTAAGTGTAGGGGGTGACCTCGGCTACGTTCAGGACCACCACCGGGGGTAGCTCCGGGGGTCGATTGGGGGTGGGGGGTAGATTTCGAAAAAATTTTGGAAAAATCTGTAGCGGTAGTTTTGCATGATGCTGAAGGTCATCCTGGCCTTGACCGTAGCCTTAGGGGTGGTTTTGTCCACGTTTAGAGGGGTGGGGGGTAGTTTTTCGAAAAAAAATAAATTCCAACCAACTAACCTAAGCTAGCCAAAATGGATCAAACCTAACCTAAGTGTTGGGGGACATCTCAGCTACGTTCAGGACCATCTCTGGGGGTAGCTCCGGGGGTGGAGTGGGGGTGGGGGGTAGTTTTCGAAAAAATTTTGGAAAATCGTGCCTTGACTGACGGGGTAAGTCTAGAGTGCATTATCGCTACTGTAGGGGTAGTTTCACCTAGGGGTAGTTTTTACAAAAAATACGAAATTGCCGAAAATCAATCGGTTGGATCAACAGACAGTATGGGATACGTGTAGAGGCCCTTTTGGATCGTTGAGGGAGCCGTTTCACCTAGGGGTAGTTTTTACAAAAAATATGAAATTGCCGAAAATCGATCGGTTTGATCAAATGACCGTATATGGTATGGTTAAAGTCTATTATGGACCGTTGTGGGGGCGGGGTCACTTGTTTTTAGATCGCCAAAAATAATCGGGGTCCTAGGTAAAATCCACCCGGGCATTAGTTAAAGCCGCCAAGGTAGAGCCAATATGGAGCACGCACTCGGTTAAAGCCAACCCGAGCCCAACCACCCAGCAGCTAGGCGTTAGGTAAAGCTAACATGGAGCTAGCCCTCGGGTAAAGACATCTCAAGGCCGACCCTTAAGTAAAGTAACCCTGCAATAGCCTGGGTGGTGGGGTAAATTTGGAAAGATTTAATGGTTATCTGACGACGTATCAGCGCTCGAGCAACTCTATGCAAGTAGTAGGCTCACCCTAACTATAGTGGTCTACCCCAAATGAATCGGGTGATGAGGGGCAAGGGTATACGATTGCCAAACTCAAAATTTGTCTATCCTACTAAATTAATAAACAATGCAGCCAGCCTATAAGTAAAGCTACATAAGAGCAGGGCTAGGCCGGTTGCTATATCAACTACCAAGAGAAATACCTCCACCAAGTCTTAGGTAAAGCTATCTGTGGAGCAGGGCCACAGGTAAAACCATCCTTTATGCCAAACCATAGGTAAAGCCATCCAGGTGTCGGACCTTCGGTAAAGTCACACCAGGAGTCGTGCTAGAGGTAAAGCCCCCAGGAGCTAGGCCTTAGGTATAGCCAACCCGAGGCCGGCCCTTAAGTAAAGCCACCCGGGTGTCAGACCTCCGTTAAAGTAACCGAGGACTCGGGCTTGAGGTAAAGCTGCCTAGGAGTCAGCCCTTAGGTAAAGCTACCATTGAGGCAGACCATCGGTAAAGCTACCATGGAGTCGGGGCCTAGGTAAAGCTACCATGGAGTTAGACCATAGGTAAAGCAAACACGGAGCAAGGACTCAGGTAAAAGCCATCTCGAAGCCAGCCGATAGGTAAAGTAACCCCGGATTCAGGCATCAAGTGGGGGTGGTTATCAAATAATATATGAAATTACCAAAAAATGATCGGTTAGATCAAACGACCAACGACCTACATAGAGGTCAAATAGTCAACAAGTTGAATCGACCAATCACAACGCGGGGGCCCGGTAGGCCTACGTAAACGGTCAATGTAAGACGAGAAGGCCCATATAACGTGTTAAACCAATATATATGACAGCCCACATAATGTGTTAAACAAATATGCAAGCCTACATACACACTATGCTAGGCCGACATACTATGTCGGTAAATCACAGGCCAAAGCCTATATGAACTGAGATAGTTTCACCTCATATATCAGGCAGAACCACGGGCAGGCAACCGTATAATATGGGGAGTACTATAAGGTATAGCTAAACCAATATATACGATAGCCCACATAATGTGTTAAACAAATACGCAAGCTTGCATACATACTATGCTAGGCCTACATACATGAATCCCTAAATGCGCCTACTATGTCGGTAAATCACTGGCCACAGCCTATATGAACAGAGATAGTTTCACCTCATATATCAGGTAGAACCTGGCAATCGTATAATATGGGAAGTACTATAAGGTACATCTACCAATGCATAACCTATCAAGCCCATGACGGTCAACAAATATTACAATATAATTAAAAAAAAGTTACGCAACCTATATATACATACAGTGCTAAGCCAACATTCAGGCATATATACTTTGTTAAACCAGCATGCAATATACTCTAAATAGCCATAACGGTGTTAAACCAATATGCAGGTTAACCCATATACATCCTGTATTAGGCCAATAGTCCCGTTACCCACATATGCCTATATAATATGTTAAGCCTGGATGAATGATATCTTATATAGTGTGTTAAACAAAAACGCTTGTAAACCCACATAAATAATATGCTAAGCCTACATACTGTGCTAAACAGATACGCGTGTAAACTCACATAAATACAATGCTAGCCAACATGGATGCTATCCTACATAGGCTTATATACTATGTTAGGCCTGGATATGTGATTGCCCCATATAGTGTGTTAAATAAATATGCGTGTAAACCAAATAAATACTCTGGTAAGCCAACATGCATGCTATCATAGATAGGCGTATATACTATGTTAGGCCTACATATCGCGTTAAACAAACATGTGTAAGCCACCATACATATTATGCTAAGCCGACAAAGGCCTGAACACATTATATCCACTGCATAGGTTAGCTAAACGGCTATCACACACTATCCTACAGGTACCACATAATACCTGATCAATAACACATAGTATCCAATGCATAGCCTGACGAAGGTTTAATATATAGTATCCAGAGGCCCCGCTAACGATTAACACGTTGTATCCATAAGGCCTACTATGTCGGTAAACCACAGGCCCAAGCTTATATGATCAGAGTCCGACACACATTTTCACTCGTCTATCAGGTAGAACCTCAGGCAGGGGGCTGTATAATACGGGAAGTACTATATCGTATAGCTAACAATGCATAACCTATCACGCCCATGACGGTCAGCAAATACTACAATATAATCAAAAAAAAAAAAGTCGCGCAACCTATATACATACAGTGCTAACCAATATAGGCATATATACTATGTTAAACCAGCATGCAATATACTCTAAATAGCCATATATACGCTGTTAAACAAATATGCGTGTAAACCTACATAAATACTATGGTAAACCAACATGCATGCTATCATACTATGTTAAGCCCAAATACATAATAGAATACATAATGTGTTAAACATATATGTGTGTAAGCCAGCATAGATATTATGCTAAGAAGACATGGACCTACAAAGTATAACACATTATATTCGGTGCATAGTTTAGCTAATGGATATCACACACTAACCTACACGCTGCCCACAAATTACCACATAATACCTGATACATAGCCCGGATAATCATTAACGCATAGCGGCCGATGCAAGTCATGAGTAGGGCTAACACAACATATTCAAACCATAGCCTGACTACGGCTAACACATAGTATCCGATGAGAAGTATGAATACAAAGTAACACATAATATCCGTTGCATAGCTCGGCTAAAGTTCGTCATATAGCACCCGAAGTATAGCTTGACAAACACACAGCATTTCATGAGCGGCGTGATATAAGGTAACACATAGTATCCGATACACAACCTAGGATCGAATATGACGTCATTCAGGTGGAGAACAAGATGGTGGCAATGTTGATACCGTGATGGCCTGTGTAGGCTAGATCAAATAACCAACGTTTCAACTAAACTACTGTCACACGCGTAGTTTAACCAACCAACATACGTGAAGTTCAAACGAACAGCATTGACACCAAGTCCAAATAGGCTATAGCGGCTATGCCCAGATCAGCGTTTCAGCTAATCAAAATGAAAAACTTACGCTAATCAACCAACATCTACACCGAAGTCAAATGGGTTATGGTTAGTGAAGGCACCGGCAAAAGCTTTAAGGACTAGACATAATTATAGCTATCAACGCGTACCAAAATAGCTATGCAGAAACCGTCAAGGCCATTACACATATTGTCCAGGTATGTTCTCCATCAAACCGAGACTTTAGACACCATCTCTGTAAAACAGCTAACAAATTATACTCTACCACAATAGGTATGTCAAAAACTGTTACCGGCTCATAATCTAAGACAATGGTTACGTAACGCCCTTTATCAATTTAAGACCTTAAGCGACATCTTCGTAAAGACAGCCACAATAGTTACGTTAAAAAGAGCTACTCTGCTCACCCTACCATAATAGCTACGTACAGACGGCTAATATTGTATAACCTATCACAAGACTTATGTAAAAACAGCTATGCATAACCTGTCACACAATAACTGCGTAAAGGCAGCTAACAAGGCCTACCCCAATAAAATAGCTACGAAAAAATAACATCCAATACATACCCTATCATATTAGATATGTAAAGCCAATAAATGCGTAAAGGCAGCTAACAATGCCTACCCCATTAAAATAACTACGAAAAGATAACAACCAATACATAACTTATCATAATAGCTATGTAAAGACAGCTAAAGATGCATAACCTAACTCAGTAATGATTGCTATTAAATAATGAACCATTACACTAGCCACGTAAAGACAGCTACCAACACCACAATAGCTACGTAAAAACAGTTATCGATCCGTGACCAAGATAATACCTACGTAAGACCTATATCAGTGCTAAGACAATAGCTCCGTAAGGAAAACCTACCACCTCATGAACTACGACAACAGCAAGGTGTGGACGGCTACCAATACATTACTTATCACAGCTACCAACACATAACTCGGCATACTAGCTAAGTAAATAGCGCTGCGATTGAATAGCCTATCACACAGGCTAATTGAGGGTCACTAACTAAACCATCACAATATCTCTGTACATGGCAGATGGCGAGATGATCCTCATCTTTATCGCACACCTAACAGTAGGTTAGGTTAGAAGCACTCTGGCTAGCTTAGGTTAGTGGGTTGAAAATAATTTTTTCTAAAAACTACCCCTCTAGACGTGGTTGAACACCCAACAGTAGGTTAGGTTAGAAGCACTCTGGCTAGCTTAGGTTAGTGGGTTGAAAATATTTTTTTCTAAAAACTACCCCTCTAGACGTGGTTGAACCCTCCCCCAAGGCTACGATCAAGGTCACATCGACCGCCTGCATCATCCAAAACCACCCCTAACTTCTACAACCACAGGTCAGTGATGCCCGTGATGGAGATACGACCAACCTTTGAAAGTTAGGGGTGGTTTTGGATGATGCAGGCGGTCGATGTGACCTTGATCGTAGCCTTGGGGGAGGGTTCAACCACGTCTAGAGGGGTAGTTTTTAGAAAAAAATATTTTCAACCCACTAACCTAAGCTAGCCAGAGTGCTTCTAACCTAACCTACTGTTGGGTGTTCAACCACGTCTAGAGGGGTAGTTTTTAGAAAAAATTATTTTCAACCCACTAACCTAAGCTAGCCAGAGTGCTTCTAACCTAACCTACTGTTAGGTGTGCGATAAAGATGAGGATCATCTCGCCATCTGCCATGTACAGAGATATTGTGATGGTTTAGTTAGTGACCCTCAATTAGCCTGTGTGATAGGCTATTCAATCGCAGCGCTATTTACTTAGCTAGTATGCCGAGTTATGTGTTGGTAGCTGTGATAAGTAATGTATTGGTAGCCGTCCACACCTTGCTGTTGTCGTAGTTCATGAGGTGGTAGGTTTTCCTTACGGAGCTATTGTCTTAGCACTGATATAGGTCTTACGTAGGTATTATCTTGGTCACGGATCGATAACTGTTTTTACGTAGCTATTGTGGTGTTGGTAGCTGTCTTTACGTGGCTAGTGTAATGGTTCATTATTTAATAGCAATCATTACTGAGTTAGGTTATGCATCTTTAGCTGTCTTTACATAGCTATTATGATAAGTTATGTATTGGTTGTTATCTTTTCGTAGTTATTTTAATGGGGTAGGCATTGTTAGCTGCCTTTACGCATTTATTGGCTTTACATATCTAATATGATAGGGTATGTATTGGATGTTATTTTTTCGTAGCTATTTTATTGGGGTAGGCCTTGTTAGCTGCCTTTACGCAGTTATTGTGTGACAGGTTATGCATAGCTGTTTTTACATAAGTCTTGTGATAGGTTATACAATATTAGCCGTCTGTACGTAGCTATTATGGTAGGGTGAGCAGAGTAGCTCTTTTTAACGTAACTATTGTGGCTGTCTTTACGAAGATGTCGCTTAAGGTCTTAAATTGATAAAGGGCGTTACGTAACCATTGTCTTAGATTATGAGCCGGTAACAGTTTTTGACATACCTATTGTGGTAGAGTATAATTTGTTAGCTGTTTTACAGAGATGGTGTCTAAAGTCTCGGTTTGATGGAGAACATACCTGGACAATATGTGTAATGGCCTTGACGGTTTCTGCATAGCTATTTTGGTACGCGTTGATAGCTATAATTATGTCTAGTCCTTAAAGCTTTTGCCGGTGCCTTCACTAACCATAACCCATTTGACTTCGGTGTAGATGTTGGTTGATTAGCGTAAGTTTTTCATTTTGATTAGCTGAAACGCTGATCTGGGCATAGCCGCTATAGCCTATTTGGACTTGGTGTCAATGCTGTTCGTTTGAACTTCACGTATGTTGGTTGGTTAAACTACGCGTGTGACAGTAGTTTAGTTGAAACGTTGGTTATTTGATCTAGCCTACACAGGCCATCACGGTATCAACATTGCCACCATCTTGTTCTCCACCTGAATGACGTCATATTCGATCCTAGGTTGTGTATCGGATACTATGTGTTACCTTATATCACGCCGCTCATGAAATGCTGTGTGTTTGTCAAGCTATACTTCGGGTGCTATATGACGAACTTTAGCCGAGCTATGCAACGGATATTATGTGTTACTTTGTATTCATACTTCTCATCGGATACTATGTGTTAGCCGTAGTCAGGCTATGGTTTGAATATGTTGTGTTAGCCCTACTCATGACTTGCATCGGCCGCTATGCGTTAATGATTATCCGGGCTATGTATCAGGTATTATGTGGTAATTTGTGGGCAGCGTGTAGGTTAGTGTGTGATATCCATTAGCTAAACTATGCACCGAATATAATGTGTTATACTTTGTAGGTCCATGTCTTCTTAGCATAATATCTATGCTGGCTTACACACATATATGTTTAACACATTATGTATTCTATTATGTATTTGGGCTTAACATAGTATGATAGCATGCATGTTGGTTTACCATAGTATTTATGTAGGTTTACACGCATATTTGTTTAACAGCGTATATATGGCTATTTAGAGTATATTGCATGCTGGTTTAACATAGTATATATGCCTATATTGGTTAGCACTGTATGTATATAGGTTGCGCGACTTTTTTTTTTTTGATTATATTGTAGTATTTGCTGACCGTCATGGGCGTGATAGGTTATGCATTGTTAGCTATACGATATAGTACTTCCCGTATTATACAGCCCCCTGCCTGAGGTTCTACCTGATAGACGAGTGAAAATGTGTGTCGGACTCTGATCATATAAGCTTGGGCCTGTGGTTTACCGACATAGTAGGCCTTATGGATACAACGTGTTAATCGTTAGCGGGGCCTCTGGATACTATATATTAAACCTTCGTCAGGCTATGCATTGGATACTATGTGTTATTGATCAGGTATTATGTGGTACCTGTAGGATAGTGTGTGATAGCCGTTTAGCTAACCTATGCAGTGGATATAATGTGTTCAGGCCTTTGTCGGCTTAGCATAATATGTATGGTGGCTTACACATGTTTGTTTAACGCGATATGTAGGCCTAACATAGTATATACGCCTATCTATGATAGCATACATGTTGGCTTACCAGAGTATTTATTTGGTTTACACGCATATTTATTGAACACACTATAAGGGCAATCACTTATACAGGCTTAACATATTATATAGGCCTATGCGGGTAACGGGGATATTGGCCTAATACAGGATGTATATAGGTTAACCTGCATATTGGTTTAACAGCGTATATATGGCTATGTAGATTATATTGCATGCTGGTATAACATAGTATATATGCCTGAATGTTGGCTTAGCACTGTATGTATATAGGTTGCGTAACTTTTTTAAATTATATTGTAGTATTTGTTGACCGTCATGGGCGTGATAGGTTATGCATTGGTAGATGTACCCTATAGTACTTCCCATATTATTCGATTGCCTGGTTCTACCTGATAGACAAGGTGAAAATAGCTCAGATCATATAGGCTTTGGCCAGTGGTTTACCGACATAGCGGGCACATTTAGGGATTCATGTAAGTCGGTTTAGCATAATATGTATGGTGGCTTACACATGTTTGTTTAACGCGATATGTAGGCCTAACATAGTATATACGCCTATCTATGATAGCATGCATGTTGGCTTACCAGAGTATTTATTTGGTTTACACGCATATTTATTTAACACACTATATGGGGCAATCACATATCCAGGCCTAACATAGTATATAAGCCTATGTAGGATAGCATCCATGTTGGCTAGCATTGTATTTATGTGAGTTTACACGCGTATCTGTTTAGCACAGTATGTAGGCTTAGCATATTATTTATGTGGGTTTACAAGCGTTTTTGTTTAACACACTATATAAGATATCATTCATCCAGGCTTAACATATTATATAGGCATATGTGGGTAACGGGACTATTGGCCTAATACAGGATGTATATGGGTTAACCTGCATATTGGTTTAACACCGTTATGGCTATTTAGAGTATATTGCATGCTGGTTTAACAAAGTATATATGCCTGAATGTTGGCTTAGCACTGTATGTATATATAGGTTGCGTAACTTTTTTTTAATTATATTGTAATATTTGTTGACCGTCATGGGCTTGATAGGTTATGCATTGGTAGATGTACCTTATAGTACTTCCCATATTATACGATTGCCAGGTTCTACCTGATATATGAGGTGAAACTATCTCTGTTCATATAGGCTGTGGCCAGTGATTTACCGACATAGTAGGCGCATTTAGGGATTCATGTATGTAGGCCTAGCATAGTATGTATGCAAGCTTGCGTATTTGTTTAACACATTATGTGGGCTATCGTATATATTGGTTTAGCTATACCTTATAGTACTCCCCATATTATACGGTTGCCTGCCCGTGGTTCTACCTGATATATGAGGTGAAACTATCTCAGTTCATATAGGCTTTGGCCTGTGATTTACCGACATAGTATGTCGGCCTAGCATAGTGTGTATGTAGGCTTGCATATTTGTTTAACACATTATGTGGGCTGTCATATATATTGGTTTAACACGTTATATGGGCCTTCTCGTCTTACATTGACCGTTTACGTAGGCCTACCGGGCCCCCGCGTTGTGATTGGTCGATTCAACTTGTTGACTATTTGACCTCTATGTAGGTCGTTGGTCGTTTGATCTAACCGATCATTTTTTGGTAATTTCATATATTATTTGATAACCACCCCCACTTGATGCCTGAATCCGGGGTTACTTTACCTATCGGCTGGCTTCGAGATGGCTTTTACCTGAGTCCTTGCTCCGTGTTTGCTTTACCTATGGTCTAACTCCATGGTAGCTTTACCTAGGCCCCGACTCCATGGTAGCTTTACCGATGGTCTGCCTCAATGGTAGCTTTACCTAAGGGCTGACTCCTAGGCAGCTTTACCTCAAGCCCGAGTCCTCGGTTACTTTAACGGAGGTCTGACACCCGGGTGGCTTTACTTAAGGGCCGGCCTCGGGTTGGCTATACCTAAGGCCTAGCTCCTGGGGGCTTTACCTCTAGCACGACTCCTGGTGTGACTTTACCGAAGGTCCGACACCTGGATGGCTTTACCTATGGTTTGGCATAAAGGATGGTTTTACCTGTGGCCCTGCTCCACAGATAGCTTTACCTAAGACTTGGTGGAGGTATTTCTCTTGGTAGTTGATATAGCAACCGGCCTAGCCCTGCTCTTATGTAGCTTTACTTATAGGCTGGCTGCATTGTTTATTAATTTAGTAGGATAGACAAATTTTGAGTTTGGCAATCGTATACCCTTGCCCCTCATCACCCGATTCATTTGGGGTAGACCACTATAGTTAGGGTGAGCCTACTACTTGCATAGAGTTGCTCGAGCGCTGATACGTCGTCAGATAACCATTAAATCTTTCCAAATTTACCCCACCACCCAGGCTATTGCAGGGTTACTTTACTTAAGGGTCGGCCTTGAGATGTCTTTACCCGAGGGCTAGCTCCATGTTAGCTTTACCTAACGCCTAGCTGCTGGGTGGTTGGGCTCGGGTTGGCTTTAACCGAGTGCGTGCTCCATATTGGCTCTACCTTGGCGGCTTTAACTAATGCCCGGGTGGATTTTACCTAGGACCCCGATTATTTTTGGCGATCTAAAAACAAGTGACCCCGCCCCCACAACGGTCCATAATAGACTTTAACCATACCATATACGGTCATTTGATCAAACCGATCGATTTTCGGCAATTTCATATTTTTTGTAAAAACTACCCCTAGGTGAAACGGCTCCCTCAACGATCCAAAAGGGCCTCTACACGTATCCCATACTGTCTGTTGATCCAACCGATTGATTTTCGGCAATTTCGTATTTTTTGTAAAAACTACCCCTAGGTGAAACTACCCCTACAGTAGCGATAATGCACTCTAGACTTACCCCGTCAGTCAAGGCACGATTTTCCAAAATTTTTTCGAAAACTACCCCCCACCCCCACTCCACCCCCGGAGCTACCCCCAGAGATGGTCCTGAACGTAGCTGAGATGTCCCCCAACACTTAGGTTAGGTTTGATCCATTTTGGCTAGCTTAGGTTAGTTGGTTGGAATTTATTTTTTTTCGAAAAACTACCCCCCACCCCTCTAAACGTGGACAAAACCACCCCTAAGGCTACGGTCAAGGCCAGGATGACCTTCAGCATCATGCAAAACTACCGCTACAGATTTTTCCAAAATTTTTTCGAAATCTACCCCCCACCCCCAATCGACCCCCGGAGCTACCCCCGGTGGTGGTCCTGAACGTAGCCGAGGTCACCCCCTACACTTAGGTTAGGTTAGGTTAGATCCAGTTTGGCTGGCTTGGGTTAGTGTGTTGGAATTAAATTTTTTCGAAAAACTACCCCCTACCCCTCTGGACGTGTTCAAAACCACCCCCAAAGCTACGGTTAGGGTCGTGACGTCCGCCCGCATCATCCGGAACTACCCCTACAGTCCTAGGTTACGTAGCGGCCAATTTTTTTTTTTTTTTTTTTGAAAAACTACCCCCTACCCCCCTGAACGTGGTCGAAACCACCCCTTGGTCTGGGGTCAGGGCCGGGATGACCTTGAGCATCATCCAAAACTACCCCTATAGTCCTAGGTTACGTAGCGGCCGAGTTTAGGGGTGGCTGTCCCAATGGATCGCAAGTTCTACTTCCGTGAATCTGCATTTCCTTCTTCACATGATCGGAGCACTTTACCATGACTCAGGGAGATACGAGTTCACTGCCTCCTCGAACTCACGCATTCCGTAAAGCTGCATTTCCTTCTTCACATGATCGGCGCACTTTACCATGACTCAGGGAGATACGAGTTCACTGCCTCCTCGAACTCACGCATTCCGTAAAGCTGCATTTCCTTCTTCACATGATCGGCGCACTTTACCATCACTCGGTGAGGTACGAGTTCACTGCCACCTCTAACGCACGCATTCCGTAAAGCTGCATTTCCTTCTTCACATGATCGGCGCACTTTACCATGACTCAGGGAGATACGAGTTCACTGCCTCCTCGAACTCACGCATTCCGTAAAGCTGCATTTCTTTCTTCACATGATCGGCGCACTTTACCATGACTCAGGGAGATACGAGTTCACTGCCTTCTCGAACTCACGCATTCCGTAAAGCTGCATTTCCTTCTTCACATGATCGGCGCACTTTAGCATCACTCGGGGAGGTACGAGTTCGCTGCCTCCTTGGACTCACGCATTCCGTAAAGCTGCATTTCCTTCTTCACATGATCGGCGCACTTTACCATGACTCGGGGAGGTATGAGTTCAC
>JBAIZL010000004.1:8524949-8564949 GCA_036971475.1 Prosapia bicincta | reverse complement strand
TCCGAAGTATAGCTGCTCGGTGCATATTACCTCGGGCAATTGAAACTCGCGAGCGTGCGTTCGTTCGCGCGCGCGACTGTGTGTGTGTGTGTGTGCGTTCGTGTGTGTGTGTATGTGCGTGCCTGTGTGTGTGTGTGTGTGTGTGTGTGTGTGAGAGAGAGAGAGAGATCGCGTGTGGGTATGTGTGTTACAAAACGCAAATAAGTTGTATGTGTGTTAATTTTATTTTTCTTTGATGAGCTATTTTTTTAAAAAAAAAATTACTGTAGGCTTACCAAAAAAATAGAAGCAATACCTGCTTTTATAAACAAATCTGCCTAAAAAGATTTCTTTTTAATCCAATCGCCCTACATTGAATAGTCTATACATAAATATAAATGAATGTGAAAAAAAATGTAAACCCGAAACACATTTCTTCAAATTATAAAGATCAAGTATGTACGTCTATTGCCGAAAAGTACATGTTTTGATTAAATTTCTCACCTATGTTGCCAACCCAACATGTATGATGTGATACGGACTGGGGAAAACAATTCAGTATGAATTAGAATTGAAAGTAAACAGTGTTTGTAAACATTTACTGCAACATAGGTATTTGCAATTTGTTGTGGGGAAAGGGCTAGACTAATAGTTAGACGTGCTAGAGGCAATATAATCAGACTAACCGTCAGTAGTGGGGACTTCTGGGTCCTTTGCAACTCAGAAAGAGTAGAATTAGGGAGGGAAAATCAACTATGAGTATGTAGAAATAGTTTCTAAGTGATAGAAATGGTCGTGTCTAGCCCTGCCGAATCTCTTGTGTATCTAATTAAACAAATAACTACCTGATCTCCAACCCCTAATACCAACACAACTATTCCATGCCTCCTTTCGCTCTGTGTATACATGTACGTGTGCACGAGAGTACCAATAATAGTTTATGCGTATTTATTTTTAAATTCATTCTATTAGCTCACATTCTCCTGATATATATATATATATATATATATATATATATATATATATATATATATATATCTTGTATACATGTACAATCGTCAACAAAATATGTTTTTATTCATCCAATCAAGTTCAAATACATTTTTTTCAACCTATAGAGGGATGACAATTGATCTTAATACAGTATTTTCAAATATTGATTCAATAATTAAATTATAAAATTTGTGGGGTCCAGCCGGATTCGAACTGAGAATCTTCATGTTAAAGTCTATCACGCTTTGGCATTGTACCAACTTTCCAATACCTAGAAATTTATTTCTCAAAGATATATATAGGAATTTCCCCCCTCCATCTGGTTGTCGTCGAAACCTCTATTTTACAACCTTTAACTGTTGCCATGGATACCACACAATATCATAAACAGTGCTCTAGAGTAACTAAAATAAAATTTTTCTTTGTTGGCCTCAGTAGGAATTTACTTAAATTTTTTAAAATTAATTTTTATATTATATTTTTCGATACGTTTGTCTTTTATTATACAAATAAAATTATGTTTTAGGAATTTGTTTCAAGCTTTTGAAAAAGTAAAATCTATTTACTGTTATCGTATTAAACATAAACTGAAATGTAAACAGATTGTAAATAAAAAAAAAACAAGTACTTGAAAACATAATTATATTGGTGAATAATCTACTTTTAGCTTCTGTCACAGATTGTATTATATCTTTGCTTTATTTACGCTATTAAAGGTTGCGAGGGAGCGTTTGGGCGGGAACTGCAGAAATGCGTCTATAATGAAGTAATTTGAATACTAAAGCGTTTTCCATGATTGAAATTTCTATGACGTTCCTCGGAAAGTAGAGCGCCGCCTAAGATTTATCGAGAATGGAGATTACTATGTAGTACAAAAAAACTAATCCTTTTCTTGTAAAGTCTTTATATCACTAATACAACATGATAGGGTCCTTAAGACATATTCAATGGCTGAGTACCTTTTAGACAATAATAATTTTCCTGACAATCAATTCTTACACATGCATCCTGCACAACAACCTCATTCCCTCCATCTTTGTCTATCAATAAGAAATGCTGACCTTGACGTCTGTTACCTGCCCGAAACCTTTCTTCAATTTTGTCTGCTATTAAAAGTTACTTCTTTTAGCCTTTATATTATACAAGAAGTATGGATACTTTAACATAACGGTGTCACGAAAAATGCGTACGGCGAAAGATGAGTACAAGAGGAAACAATAGCAATTGACGATGGCAACTCGTAAATTTGACAAGCGAAAATAGCGTACACACCAAATCCCAGTTGTCAACCCAGGTCATCTACCTCTAAACTATTTACTAATAACTTCAAGGTTTTGGATGCTTCTAGTCAAAATGGGTCAAAAGAGGGTTTCCATATTGTCAGTGATCACTTTGCTTTTACCTGTCGAGGTGATAAGCTCGATTTAATCGAAAGAGACTTACTGAAGGAGGGTAAAACTTCGACTCCTATGCGCTTGAAACTAGAGTTACACTAACAACTAATTAAATTGGAAGAAAAATTAAGAAAAAAACTACAAAAATATCTAAAAACTCAAAACTAATATTTTGTTTAAGATCTCTTTCCTAAATCCAAAAAATAGATTAGACCCAAGAAATCAGATGGTAAACTGAAATAAATTGGTCAAATTTTAATACAGATTAAAATGAAAAAAATTCTGTAAAATGAATATTTTTTAATTGAAAATATAAAACAACAACAAAATTATCACGTTGTTTACGTGTTTAACATGTTTTAAGCTGATTTTAAACACGCCAAAATGAAAGCGCAAGATATCTCTATCATTTTGCCTGTCCAAAGCCTGGAAAAGTGTGATGGAAATCAGGATTAATAGATAAAGTTTTAAAATATCTCCAGTCCAGACACCTAGGTATAAGCGACACCTATGTGTAGCTCAGTGGTAAACTCGTTTATGTAACTCAATGATTTTAAAAGACCCTCGTTCGCCTAAAAGTTGTACGCAAATTTCGCCTGTCACAATGTTCTGACGTCATAGCTTACCCTCTGTCAAAACTTGATCCTGTATACATCTTCCTGGTGTACGCATAATTCGTTGTACGCATCTTTCTTGTATTCAAAATAACATACAAAGGTCCATAAGCGACTCTAAGTGACCGGAATGCTTTATACAATAAGTTTCTTCAGCTTTCCATACCTTAGCGTACACCCTGGACACCCAACCTTCTTCAAACCACCCCTCATTCCCTCTAGGTTTGTCTATTAATACAACACTTTGACCTTGATGTCTGTTACTGGTCCGAAACCTACATTCATTTTGTGTGTGTTGTTTAGAGTGACCTATTTACTAGACCTTATATAGGCCACGAGAACTATGGGAAAGGCTGTAAAACAATGAGCTTGATAAAGGAAGAGCCATAAAATTCTCCCGTCTGCGATATAGAAAGTTATCACTAACGACCGTACACAGACAGTTAAGCAGCTTTAACTTAATATTATCATATATTTCTCAACCTCACCTTATACTACAAATTTTGTTATTTTATAGTTAGAAATACTGAAAATTTAAAATCAATATCAGTTTAAAAAATTAAGGCGCGAACATATGGTCATCTAAAAGGTTCACTCCAATGACGGAAACTGGGTTAAAATGTTATACATAATATCATTATTTAATAACCATAGCTAGAAACCCTCATAAAAAAATATGTATTATATATTTTATATTTTGTCGTAACATTTATTCTTCCGCAGGGAGCCACTGTACGCCCATTACACCGCTACCCGCTGTAAAAATAGCTTTACACATTACTCTTTTAATTTTCCAAACGCTCCCAGAAAATGTTTTTAGGTTGTAAATTCTATTTCATATATCTCTCGGTAGCGGGTAGACACCTCTATTTCCTGCGTTGCTGCCCCTTCACCTTCACAGAAGCCACCTGCACATAGTTTCCCCTAATCCCAGTGCTAAAGATATTATGCCATTTCCTATAGCCTACCTAGTTCCAAGTACTCATTCCTTACTCTTCTAACAGGTAGACACTTCTATTTCCAGCGTTGCTGCTCCTTCACCTTCACCGAAGCAACCTGCACACAGTTCCCCTAATCCCAGTGCTAAAGGTATTATGCCATTTCCTATAGCCTACCTAGTTCCAAGTACTCATTCCTTAGCCTTCTAACAGGTAGACACCTCTATTTCCTGCGTTGCTGCTCCTTCACCTTCACCGAAGCCACCTTCACATAGTTTCCCCTAATCCCAGTGCTAAAGATATTATGCCATTTCCTATAGCCTTCCTAGTTCCAAATACTCATTCCTTACACTTCTAACAGGTAGACACTTCTATTTCCTGCGTTGCTGCTCCTTCACCTTCACCGAAGCAACCTGCACACAGTTCCCCTAATCCCAGTGCTACAGATATTATGCCCTACCTAGTTCCAATTACTCATTCCTTACTCTTCTAACAGGTAGACACTTATATTTCCTGCGTTGCTACTCCTTCACCTTCACCGATGCAACCTGCTCACAGTTCCCCTAATCCCAGTGCTACAGATATTATGCCCTACCTAGTTCCAAGTACTCATTCCTTAGCCTTCTAACAGGTAGACACTTCTATTTCCTGCGTTGCTGCTCCTTCACCTTCACCAAAGCCACCTGCACATAGTTTCCCCTAATCCCAGTGCTAAAGATATTATACCATTTCCTATAGCCTACCTACTTCCAAGTACTCATTCCTTAGCCTTCTAACAGGTAGACACTTCTATTTCCTGCGTTGCTGCACCTTCACCTTCACAGAAGCCACCTGCACATAGTTTCCCCTAATCCCAGTGATAAAGATGTTATGCCATTTCCTATAGCCTACCTAGTTCCAAGTACTCATTCCTTAGCCTTCTAACAGGTAGACACCTCTATTTCCTGCGTTGCTGCTCCTTCACCTTCACCGAAGCCACCCGCACATAGTTTCCCCTAATCCCAGTGCTAAAGATATTATGCCATTTCCTATGCCCTACCTAGTTCCAAGTAGTCATTCCTTACTCTTCTAACAGGTAGACACCTCTATTTCCTGCGTTGCTGCTCCTTCACCTTCACCAAAGCCACCTGCACATAGTTTCCCCTAATCCCAGTGATAAAGATATTATGCCATTTCCTATAGCCTACCTAGTTCCAATTACTCATTCCTTACTCTTCTAACAGGTAGACACTTCTATTTCCTGCGTTGCTGCTCCTTCACCTTTACCGAAGCCACCTGCACATAGTTTCCCCTAATCCCAGTGCTAAAGATATTATGCCATTTCCTATAGTCTACCTAGTTCCAAGTACTCATTCCTTACTCTTCTAACAGGTAGACACCTCTATTTCCTGCGTTGCTGCTCCTTCACCTTCACCGAAGCCACCCGCACATAGTTTCCCCTAATCCCAGTGCTAAAGATATTATGCCATTTCCTATAGCCTACCTAGTTCCAAGTACTCTTTCCTTACTCTTCTAACAGGTAGACACCTCTATTTCCTGCGTTGCTGCTCCTTCACCTTCACCGAAGCCACCTTCACATAGTTTCCCCTAATCCCAGTGCTAAAGATATTATGCCATTTCCTATAGCCTACCTAGTTCCAAGTACTCATTCCTTACTCTTCTAACAGGTAGACACTTCTATTTCCTGCGTTGCTGCTCCTTCACCTTCACCGAAGCAACCTGCATACAGTTCCCCTAATCCCAGTGCTAAAGGTATTATGCCATTTCCTATAGCCTACCTAGTTCCAAGTACTCATTCCTTAGCCTTCTAACAGGTAGACACCTTTATTTCCTGCGTTGCTGCTCCTTCACCTTCACCGAAGCCACCTTCACATAGTTTCCCCTAATCCCAGTGCTAAAGATATTATGCCATTTCCTATAGCCTACCTAGTTCCAAGTACTCATTCCTTACTCTTCTAACAGGTAGACACTTCTATTTCCTGCGTTGCTGCTCCTTCACCTTCACCGAAGCAACCTGCACACAGTTCCCCTAATCCCAGTGCTACAGATATTATGCCCTACCTAGTTCCAAGTACTCATTCCTTACTCTTCTAACAGGTAGACACTTCTATTTCCTGCGTTGCTACTCCTTCACCTTCACCGAAGCAACCTGCTCACAGTTCCCCTAATCCCAGTGCTACAGATATTATGCCCTACCTAGTTCCAAGTACTCATTCCTTAGCCTTCTAACAGGTAGACACTTCTATTTCCTGCGTTGCTGCTCCTTCACCTTCACCAAAGCCACCTGCACATAGTTTCCCCTAATCCCAGTGATAAAGATGTTATGCCATTTCCTATAGCCTACCTAGTTCCAAGTACTCATTCCTTAGCCTTCTAACAGGTAGACACCTCTATTTCCTGCGTTGCTGCTCCTTCACCTTCACCGAAGCCACCCGCACATAGTTTCCCCTAATCCCAGTGCTAAAGATATTATGCCATTTCCTATGCCCTACCTAGTTCCAAGTACTCATTCCTTACTCTTCTAACAGGTAGACACCTCTATTTCCTGCGTTGCTGCTCCTTCACCTTCACCAAAGCCACCTGCACATAGTTTCCCCTAATCCCAGTGATAAAGATATTATGCCATTTCCTATAGCCTACCTAGTTCCAAGTACTCATTCCTTAGCCTTCTAACAGGTAGACACTTCTATTTCCTGCGTTGCTGCTCCTTCACCTTCACCAAAGCCACCTGCACATAGTTTCCCCTAATCCCAGTGATAAAGATATTATGCCATTTCCTATAGCCTACCTAGTTCCAAGTACTCATTCCTTACCCTTCTAACAGGTAGATTCTCTCCAATGACCCGGATATAAGCTCACGTGATGCGATAAGTCCTCTTATATTCTACACCTGTCCGTTATATGTACCCTATCTTAAGACAAATCCTTACTAACCTTCGTAGGCAACAACTTTTATACTAGATTACTAGCTACTTGTGTTTTTTTGTCAAGCCCCAATTTTAAATTTAACACTCGTAGAGTATGAGACACACACGTTTTATATAATTTCTAATCAAAATTCAATGCCTAGTCTAATATAGAATTACAGGGTTTAATTATCCATTATTTTAGGTAAATTACTAGATAAATGATCGTAACTTTAATTAGGTTTCAAATATCAGTGTGTCTTTTATAATATACTTTAATTGTCCTTGACCGTTAGGGGTTTTTAAGTAATCATAGAAATAATATTTCTTACGAAAACTCTTTTTTTCACAACCCCCCCCCCCCGCACAATTAGACAGAATAGCAACGAAAGATATACTGCGCTAAACGAAACCAACTCTTCGACAAACCAAAGCGTGACCTACAAAAAAGTATTAAAATCTCTTGGATTTTTTTTGTATTTTTAGGCAGTCACCCATTAAGATTATTATAGCCTACGATGGGTAGCAACGGTTGTAAAAATAGGTACAATAAAGGTAGGGGCATAATCTCCCACGTAGAGGATATAGAGGGATCATGGCATCGCGTGTGCAGGGTTGAATACTTCAAGACCTTCGATCTATCTGTGTCACAAAGGGTGCATACCTTTGTAAGGATAATGGACGGTGGGTGGAATGGCAGAGGACTAAGGGGAGATCATGAATAGGAGAATCGCTTTATGCTGGCTCCACACAAAGGGCAACTTAGTGGATCGTTGTACCGCATCAATTATCTATGACTCGAGTAGTGGCTTAAGCAAAGGACCTAGATAGCCTTGTAAGACGAAGGATAAGGGAAGATAGGTGGAATGGCAGAGGACTAAGGGGAGAACATGCCTTAAAAGGCAACATGGTGGATCGTTGTATCGAATCAATTATCTATGACTCGGGTGGTGGCTTAAGCAAAGGACTTAGATAGCCTTGTAAGACGAAGGATAAGGGCAGATGGGTGGAATGGCAGAGGACTAAGGGGAGATCATGAATAGGAGAATCGCTTTAGGCTGGCTCCACAACAAAGGGCAACTTAGTGGATCGTTGTACCGCATCAATTATCTATGATTCGAGTAGTGGCTTAAGCAAAGGACCTAGATAGCCTTGTAAGACGAAGGATAAGGGAAGATGGGTGGAATGGCAAAGGACTAAGGGGAGAACATGCCTTAAAAGGCAACATGGTGGATCGTTGTATCGAATCAATTATCTATGACTCGGGTGGTGGCTTAAGCAAAGGAACTATATAGCCTTGTAAGACGAAGGATAAGAGCAGATGGGTGGAATGGCAAAGGACTAAGGGGAGAACATGCCTTAAAAGCAACATGGTGGATCGTTGTATCGAATCAATTATCTATGACTCGGGTGGTGGCTTAAGCAAAGGAACTAGATAGCCTTGTAAGACGAAGGATGAGGGAAGGTGGGTGGAATGGCAGAGGACTAAGGGGAGATCATGAATAGGAGAATCGCTTTATGCTGGCTCCACACAAAGGGCAACTTAGTGGATCTTTGTATCGAATCAATTATCTATGACTCGGGTGGTAGCTTAATCAAAGAACCTAGATAGCCTTGTAAGACGAAGGATAAGGGAAGATGGGTGGAATGGCAAAGGACTAAGGGGAGAACATGCCTTAAAAGGCAACATGGTGGATCGTTGTATCGAATCAATTATCTATGACTCGGGTGGTGGCTTAAGCGAAGGACCTAGATAGCCTTGTAAGACGAAGGATAAGGGCAGATGGGTGGAATGGCAAAGGACTAAGGGGAGAACATGCCTTAAAAGGCAACATGGTGGATCGTTGTATCGAATCAATTATCTATGACTCGGGTGGTGGCTTAAGCAAAGGAACTAGATAACCTTGTAAGACGAAGGATGAGGGAATGTGGGTGGAATGGCAGAGGACTAAGGGGACATCATCAATAGGAGAATCGCTTTATGCTGGCTCCACACAAAGGGCAAATTAGTGGATCTTTGTATCGAATCAATTATCTATGACTCGGATGGTGGCTTAAGCAAAGGAAGACGAAGGATGAGGGAAGGTGGGTGGAATGGCAGAGGACTAAGGGGACATCATGAATAGGAGAATCGCTTTATGCTGGCTCCACACAAAGGGCAACTTAGTGGATCTTTGTATCGAATCAATTATTTATGACTCGGGTGGTGGCTTAAGCAAAGAACCTAGATAGCCTTGTAAGACGAAGGATAAGGGAAGATGGGTGAAATGGCAAAGGACTAAGGGGAGAACATGCCTTAAAAGGCAACATGGTGGATAGTTGTATCGAATCAATTATCTATGACTCGGGTGGTGGCTTAAGCAAAGAACCTAGATAGCCTTGTAAGACGAAGGATAAGGGAAGATGGGTGAAATGGCAAAGGACTAAGGGGAGAACATGCCTTAAAAGGCAACATGGTGGATAGTTGTATCGAATCAATTATCTATGACTCGGGTGGTGGCTTAAGCAAAAGACCTACATAGCCTTGGTGGTTGAAGTTACTCGAATTTTGGGGGATATTCTGAGATGCGATGCACTGTAACGTAAATGTGAGCTACAAAGGAGGGGATAAAATCCAAAGAAAGGGGGAAGATTATGTAAGTTCAAACAGCCTTTAAATATCTAGTACGAGTGTCTCTTGCGCTCCACGCGGCGTGTCTCTGAATTTTGACTTGTGTCCAAGAACCGACTAGTATCAACGCCGACACGCAATCTCGCCCTGTAAACATGGTCGCAAACGCGACAACACTCATATGCGCCATTAAGCCAACTTACAACACTTCCGCGGATAAAGGCAAACAAACGCTACCAAAACAATCAATGTGTTTGTTTTTCCACAATTGAGGGCACATGTGCGCAACCAGTGCTGCCAATTACACGTCATGGTGGCCACTCAAACTTAACACTTGTCTACTATTTAGTTTTACCAACACAAAAATCAATGAAAAATGCTTAACGAAAGGAATTATTTTTACAAAATGGTTAAAATGGCGAACATGATTTTATAGACCTGTGATACTTCCAGTTTTTCAAATATCATCTTCGATTTTAAAAACTCCTCTCAGCTAATCTCATTTTGATAATTTGTAAGCCAAATATGGTACAACGACAGATTTTTCATTAAAAGTGTTACGAAACCAAATTCGCCTTTTACCTTTTACCCTTTTAAGTACACACACAAAAATAGTATCCCAAAAATGTCCATGTTTTTCCCCATTGAGGCTTCTCAAACTTCTGTATGACACCATCGACATAGATGCAAACATACATAAATATGGCGCACACCAATAACGATAGAGTGTAAAACTACGTCACGCAAGACGAGTGTTAACATCTGAGTCTTAATGGAAACTGCTTAGAGCAATATTTAAATGGGGGCACAAGAGCACATTTTATTTATATATTGTTAATTAAAATATTTCTGTTAAAATAGATTCTTGTTTTCTATTTTAATATTCACTTATTCAATTTTTTCAACGTCTATGTTAATATATATGCTACATTTCTACTTACAATACATTATAAATGCTGCAATACGCTGTTGGAAGGCTATAAAACCGCCCATACATACCTGTAACAAAAAAAATAACCTGTAAAAATTATTATTACTATTATTATTACTACTACTATCTATAGCTCCTACTAATATATAAGCCCTAACTAATATATCGATGGGGCTAACGCTTCATTACACAAAGGTTGACAGTAGTGTTTTATTACCTGTGAAAGGGTCGTACAGTTTTATTGTTTTCTGTAGAACCTTACTTGCCCCCGTTCAGATACCATCTACCCATATATAAAAATCTAATGGTGTCTGTCTGTGTGTGTTACTCAATCACGTACAAAATACTTTACCCATTTCGCTGAAATTTTACATAAACATTCATAGGGCCCTTGTTCAACACATATGCCTATTTTTATTTAGAAATTCCGTCAGGGCACCTCCCCACCCAATGTTCTATACTCCACTTAAACTTAACTTGACTTAATCAGCTGACAATCACCTGTAACAGTCACTTCTAAACACATTTAAACTGCTGATAGTAATTGTTGTGATTGTTATTCATCTTTCGATGTTAGTTATAAGTTACTTTACAAATGTTGTGTTACTTTACAAATGTTCCCTTGGTTTTCAAAGCTATAATCAGTAAATTTATAGTTTGATGAATTTATTGGAAAGTTAATGGTAGACACGTGTGTATTACTCAATCACGTAAAAAATACTAGATCCATTGAGATGAAATTTGGTATTTATTTCCAGTTCCCGAATTTTACCGAGCGACGAGAGTCGTAAAAGTCATAAAAACGAGAGAAACGAAACAAATTATGAAAACTCTCGCTCACGCCCCAAAAGTTTACAATTTTGGAAAAATGTAGTTCCCCCCAAACGTAGTGCTAATAGTGCTAGTAAAAATGCACGTTGCCCATCCCCAATACAATGCATATAAAATATTCAAAAACATGCCCTGAAGCTATATTGACAATTATTGTTTGTTATTGCTACGGAAAGTTAATTTCATATTCCTATGAAGTATCCAGTTAGGATAGATTTGGTTGTAACGAGCCGACGTATTACTCCACGGAAGTAGACGTTTAATTAGGTAATGTTGCGTAATATTACAACCAAATATCCTGACTGGACACTTTACAGGTATATTTTAATATAGGTAGGCCTATATCTAGATATATGTGTACGTAGTACGGCGCGACATTGATACGCGGCTTAGGTACTTCTTACTCCACATTGAATTTTTTACATAACTATATTTTTATCAAAATCTTATTTATTTCCCTGAGCGAGAGTTTATATTATTTTTTTATATCCCAGATGACTTTCTGCGTCGCCCGTTATAATTTATTCTCCTATCGAACACTTGGAACGGGAAATAAGTACCTCAAATTTATACATAGACATTCTTAGGGTCCCTGGTTTTAACATAGGCCTATTTTTATTTAGAAATTCCGTTAAGGCTCCACTCCACTGCCCTTGGAAAATCCCTGAACGGTAGGTTTATAAACTATAGTTTAATATATTTATTGAGATTTAATTTCAGTAAATTAAAGTCAACCCAAATACAAATACAAATCAATACAAATATTCGTCAACCCCGTACTCTGCTAGTAATAGATAAAAGCAAAATATTACTAAAATTCATTAACAATTTGGCTAATGCAAAGTACAAGTTCAACGTTTACATTGGGCACTTCACTTGTGTCAGCATCTTGACCGTATATACGAGGTAGCTCTCAATGGACAGTAAGATCACCGCAGTTCCCAGGAGTGTGGACCACAAATAACACAAAGTGAACAGATCCAGCCGCCTCTCATGACTGACTCGGGTATCGGCTACACCCCAGTGGCTATTGCCAAGGTTGTCCTTCTTCTGAGTCGCCTCAGTCCTTCGTGCCACCTTCAAGCACGAGCTTTTTTCTGTAAAGAATTTCTCCTGCATCCTCTGGCATTAATGCCCGCGACTTTTCTGTGTACAGTCTATACAGTTTCGGAAGAACGCTATACCCTCAAGCTGCCGGCCGACTGATACATATAATAATATGCCTAACGTCCTCATACGGTTTAATATTTAATGAGCCACATGTTTAATCATAATCTTGATCTATTATAATACGTTTGGCATAGTACTAAACAGTAATTATGTAATGGAATTACAATAACCGTATAATGTTGTATAAGTAATTTTAAAACTATTTAAATACTGTAGGCCTGACAAAAACAATATTGATTAAATTGTTAATTTTAAAAATGGCATCCATATCAAACTTGTAATCATGGGTTGTGGCATAGTCCAAGCACGAAGCCAAGGTTGTGCAGTATTTAACTGTAGAGTGCATCCACTATATTATTTTTTTAACTACATAAATACGACGTAAATTACCAAAGTCTGAACTTATAATTAAGGGTAGACGTTATTAAGGATCCATTCATATCTGACAAACTGAGGGTTCGTAACTCGAACCTGAAGGTGAAGGCAGTAAGTTAGTGTTATCCGATATTCCGCCTAAGCCTGGGTCAAGTTGCCGAAGGTGAACCGAGGGTTCGCCACAGGAACCTGAAGGTGAAGGCAGTAAGTTAGTGTTATCCGATATTCCGCCTAAGCCTGGATCAAGTTGCCGAAGGTGAACCGAGGGTTCGCCACAGGAACCTGAAGGTGAAGGCAGTAAGTTAGTGTTATCCGATATTCCGTCTAAGCCTGGATCAAGTTGCCGAAGGTGAACCGAGGGTTCGCCACAGGAACCTGAAGGTGAAGGCAGTAAGTTAGTGTTATCCGATATTCCGTCTAAGCCTGGGTCAAGTTGCCGAAGGTGAACCGAGGGTTCGCCACAGGAACCTGAAGGTGAAGGCAGTAAGTTAGTGTTATCCGATATTCCGTCTAAGCCTGGGTCAAGTTGCCGAAGGTGAACCGAGGGTTCGCCACAGGAACCTGAAGGTGAAGGCAGTAAGTTAGTGTTATCCGATATTCCGCCTAAGCCTGGATCAAGTTGCCGAAGGTGAACCGAGGGTTCGCCACAGGAACCTGAAGGTGAAGGCAGTAAGTTAGTGTTATCCGATATTCCGTCTAAGCCTGGATCAAGTTGCCGAAGGTGAACCGAGGGTTCGCCACAGGAACCTGAAGGTGAAGGCAGTAAGTTAGTGTTATCCGATATTCCGTCTAAGCCTGGATCAAGTTGCCGAAGGTGAACCGAGGGTTCGCCACAGGAACCTGAAGGTGAAGGCAGTAAGTTAGTGTTATCCGATATTCCGTCTAAGCCTGGATCAAGTTGCCGAAGGTGAACCGAGGGTTCGCCACAGGAACCTGAAGGTGAAGGCAGTAAGTTAGTGTTATCCGATATTCCGTCTAAGCCTGGATCAAGTTGCCGAAGGTGGACCGAGGGTTCGCCACAGGAACCTGAAGGTGAAGGCAGTAAGTTAGTGTTATCCGATATTCCGTCTAAGCCTGGATCAAGTTGCCGAAGGTGGACCGAGGGTTCGCCACAGGAACCTAAATGTGAAGGCAGTATGTTAGTGTTATCCGATATTCCGCCTAAGCCTGGATCAAGTTGCCTAAGGTGAACCGAGGATTCGCAACACGAACCTGAAGGTGAAGGCAGTAAGTTAGTGTTATCCGATATTCCGCCTAAACCTAGATCAAATTGCCGAAGGTGAACCGAGGGTTCGCAACACGAACCTGAAGGTGAAGGCAGTAAGTTAGTGTTATCCGATATTCCGCCTAAGCCTGGATCAAGTTGCCGAAGGTGGACCGAGGGTTCGCCACAGGAACCTGAAGGCGAAGGCAGTATGTTAGTGTTATCCGATATTCCGCCTAAACCTAGATCAAATTGCCGAAGGTGAACCGAGGGTTCGCAACACGAACCTGAAGGTGAAGGCAGTAAGTTAGTGTTATCCGATATTCCGCCTAAACCTAGATCAAGTTGCCGAAGTTGAACCGAGACTACGCCACAGGAACCTGGAGGTGAAGGCAGTAAGTTAGTGTTATCCGATATTCCGTCTAAGCCTGGGTCAAGTTGCCGAAGGGGAACCGAGGGTTCGCCACAGGAACCTGAAGGTGAAGGCAGTAAGTTAGTGTTATCCGATATTCCGCCTAAGCCTGGATCAAGTTGCCGAAGGTGAACCGAGGGTTCGCCACAGGAACCTGAAGGTGAAGGCAGTAAGTTAGTGTTATCCGATATTCCGCCTAAGCCTGGATCAAGTTGCCGAAGGTGAACCGAGGGTTCGCCACAGGAACCTGAAGGTGAAGGCAGTAAGTTAGTGTTATCCGATATTCCGTCTAAGCCTGGGTCAAGTTGCCGAAGGTGAACCGAGGGTTCGCCACAGGAACCTGAAGGTGAAGGCAGTAAGTTAGTGTTATCCGATATTCCGTCTAAGCCTGGGTCAAGTTGCCGAAGGTG
This sequence comes from Prosapia bicincta, assembly GCA_036971475.1. Taxonomy (NCBI): domain Eukaryota; kingdom Metazoa; phylum Arthropoda; class Insecta; order Hemiptera; family Cercopidae; genus Prosapia; species Prosapia bicincta. The sequence goes on along the minus strand of JBAIZL010000004.1, from coordinate 8,550,181 downwards.
AACCGAGGGTTCGCCACAGGAACCTGAAGGTGAAGGCAGTAAGTTAGTGTTATCCGATATTCCGCCTAAGCCTGGATCAAGTTGCCGAAGGTGAACCGAGGGTTCGCCACAGGAACCTGAAGGTGAAGGCAGTAAGTTAGTGTTATCCGATATTCCGTCTAAGCCTGGATCAAGTTGCCGAAGGTGAACCGAGGGTTCGCCACAGGAACCTGAAGGTGAAGGCAGTAAGTTAGTGTTATCCGATATTCCGTCTAAGCCTGGATCAAGTTGCCGAAGGTGAACCGAGGGTTCGCCACAGGAACCTGAAGGTGAAGGCAGTAAGTTAGTGTTATCCGATATTCCGTCTAAGCCTGGATCAAGTTGCCGAAGGTGAACCGAGGGTTCGCCACAGGAACCTGAAGGTGAAGGCAGTAAGTTAGTGTTATCCGATATTCCGTCTAAGCCTGGATCAAGTTGCCGAAGGTGGACCGAGGGTTCGCCACAGGAACCTGAAGGTGAAGGCAGTAAGTTAGTGTTATCCGATATTCCGTCTAAGCCTGGATCAAGTTGCCGAAGGTGGACCGAGGGTTCGCCACAGGAACCTAAATGTGAAGGCAGTATGTTAGTGTTATCCGATATTCCGCCTAAGCCTGGATCAAGTTGCCTAAGGTGAACCGAGGATTCGCAACACGAACCTGAAGGTGAAGGCAGTAAGTTAGTGTTATCCGATATTCCGCCTAAACCTAGATCAAATTGCCGAAGGTGAACCGAGGGTTCGCAACACGAACCTGAAGGTGAAGGCAGTAAGTTAGTGTTATCCGATATTCCGCCTAAGCCTGGATCAAGTTGCCGAAGGTGGACCGAGGGTTCGCCACAGGAACCTGAAGGCGAAGGCAGTATGTTAGTGTTATCCGATATTCCGCCTAAACCTAGATCAAATTGCCGAAGGTGAACCGAGGGTTCGCAACACGAACCTGAAGGTGAAGGCAGTAAGTTAGTGTTATCCGATATTCCGCCTAAACCTAGATCAAGTTGCCGAAGTTGAACCGAGACTACGCCACAGGAACCTGGAGGTGAAGGCAGTAAGTTAGTGTTATCCGATATTCCGTCTAAGCCTGGGTCAAGTTGCCGAAGGGGAACCGAGGGTTCGCCACAGGAACCTGAAGGTGAAGGCAGTAAGTTAGTGTTATCCGATATTCCGCCTAAGCCTGGATCAAGTTGCCGAAGGTGAACCGAGGGTTCGCCACAGGAACCTGAAGGTGAAGGCAGTAAGTTAGTGTTATCCGATATTCCGCCTAAGCCTGGATCAAGTTGCCGAAGGTGAACCGAGGGTTCGCCACAGGAACCTGAAGGTGAAGGCAGTAAGTTAGTGTTATCCGATATTCCGCCTAAGCCTGGATCAAGTTGCCGAAGATGAACCGAGGGATCGCCACAGGAACCTGAAGGTGAAGGCAGTAAGTTAGTGTTATCCGATATTCCGTCTAAGCCTGGATCAAGTTGCCGAAGGTGAACCGAGGGTTCGCCACAGGAACCTGAAGGTGAAGGCAGTAAGTTAGTGTTATCCGATATTCCGCCTAAGCCTGGATCAAGTTGCCGAAGGGAACCGAGGGTTTGCCACAGGAACCTGAAGGTGAAGGCAGTAAGTTAGTGTTATCCGATATTCCGTCTAAGCCTGGATCAAGTTGCCGAAGGTGAACCGAGGGTTCGCAACACGAACTTGAAGGTGAAGGCAGTAAGTTAGTGTTATCCGATATTCCGTCTAAGCCTGGATCAAGTTGCCGAAGGTGAACCGAGGGTTCGCCACAGGAACCTGAAGGTGAAGGCAGTAAGTTAGTGTTATCCGATATTCCGCCTAAGCCTGGATCAAGTTGCCGAAGGTGAACCGAGGGTTCACCACAGGAACCTGAAGGTGAAGGCAGTAAGTTAGTGTTATCCGATATTCCGCCTAAGCCTGGATCAAGTTGCCGAAGATGAACCGAGGGATCGCCACAGGAACCTGAAGGTGAAGGCAGTAAGTTAGTGTTATCCGATATTCCGCCTAAGCCTGGATCAAGTTGCCGAAGGTGAACGGAGGGATCGCCACAGGAACCTGAAGGTGAAGGCAGTAAGTTAGTGTTATCCGATATTCCGCCTAAGCCTGGATCAAGTTGCCGAAGGGAACCGAGGGTTCGCCACAGGAACCTGAAGGTGAAGGCAGTAAGTTAGTGTTATCCGATATTCCGTCTAAGCCTGGATCAAGTTGCCGAAGGTGAACCGATGGTTCGCAACACGAACCTGAAGGTGAAGGCAGTAAGTTAGTGTTATCCGATATTCCGCCTAAGCCTGGATCAAGTTGCCGAAGGTGGACCGAGGGTTCGTCACAGGAACCTGAAGGTGAAGGCAGTAAGTTAGTGTTATCCGATATTCCGTCTAAGCCTGGATCAAGTTGCCGAAGGTGGACCGAGGGTTCGCCACAGGAACCTGAAGGTGAAGGCAGTAAGTTAGTGTTATCCGATATTCCGCCTAAGCCTGGATCAAGTTGCCGAAGGTAAACCGAGGGTTCGCCACAGGAACCTGAAGGTGAAGGCAGTAAGTTAGTGTTATCCGATATTCCGCCTAAGCCTGGATCAAGTTGCCGAAGATGAACAGAGGGATCGCCACAGGAACCTGAAGGTGAAGGCAGTAAGTTAGTGTTATCCGATATTCCGTCTAAGCCTGGATCAAGTTGCCGAAGGTGAACCGATGGTTCGCAACACGAACCTGAAGGTGAAGGCAGTAAGTTAGTGTTATCCGATATTCCGTCTAAGCCTGGATCAAGTTGCCGAAGGTGAACCTAGGGTTCGCAACACGAACCTGAAGGTGAAGGCAGTAAGTTAGTGTTATCCGATATTCCGCCTAAACCTAGATCAAGTTGCCGAAGGTGAACCGAGGGTTCGCAACACGAACCTGAAGGTGAAGGCAGTAAGTTAGTGTTATCCGATATTCCGCCTAAGCCTGGATCAAGTTGCCGAAGGTGGACCGAGGGTTCGTCACAGGAACCTGAAGGTGAAGGCAGTAAGTTAGTGTTATCCGATATTCCGCCTAAGCCTGGATCAAGTTGCCGAAGGTGGACCGAGGGTTCGTCACAGGAACCTGAAGGTGAAGGCAGTAAGTTAGTGTTATCCGATATTCCGCCTAAGCCTGGATCAAGTTGCCGAAGGTGAACCGAGGGATCGCCACAGGAACCTGAAGGTGAAGGCAGTAAGTTAGTGTTATCCGATATTCCGTCTAAGCCTGGATCAAGTTGCCGAAGGTGGACCGAGGGTTCGCCACAGGAACCTGAAGGTGAAGGCAGTAAGTTAGTGTTATCCGATATTCCGTCTAAGCCTGGATCAAGTTGCCGAAGGTGAACCGAGGGATCGCCACAGGAACCTGAAGGTGAAGGCAGTAAGTTAGTGTTATCCGATATTCCGTCTAAGCCTGGATCAAGTTGCCGAAGGTGGACCGAGGGTTCGCCACAGGAACCTGAAGGTGAAGGCAGTAAGTTAGTGTTATCCGATATTCCGTCTAAGCCTGGATCAAGTTGCCGAAGGTGAACCGAGGGATCGCCACAGGAACCTGAAGGTGAAGGCAGTAAGTTAGTGTTATCCGATATTCCGCCTAAGCCTGGATCAAGTTGCCGAAGGTGAACCGAGGGGTCGCCACAGGAACCTGAAGGTGAAGGCAGTAAGTTAGTGTTATCCGATATTCCGTCTAAGCCTGGATCAAGTTGCCGAAGGTGGACCGAGGGTTCGCCACAGGAACCTGAAGGTGAAGGCAGTAAGTTAGTGTTATCCGATATTCCGTCTAAGCCTGGATCAAGTTGCCGAAGGTGAACCGATGGTTCGCAACACGAACCTGAAGGTGAAGGCAGTAAGTTAGTGTTATCCGATATTCCGTCTAAGCCTGGATCAAGTTGCCGAAGGTGAACCGAGGGTTCGCAACACGAACCTGAAGGTGAAGGCAGTAAGTTAGTGTTATCCGATATTCCGCCTAAGCCTGGATCAAGTTGCCGAAGGTGAACCGAGGGTTCGCAACACGAACCTGAAGGTGAAGGCAGTAAGTTAGTGTTATCCGATATTCCGCCTAAGCCTGGATCAAGTTGCCGAAGGTGGACCGAGGGTTCGTCACAGGAACCTGAAGGTGAAGGCAGTAAGTTAGTGTTATCCGATATTCCGTCTAAGCCTGGATCAAGTTGCCGAAAGTGAACCTAGGGTTCGCAACACGAACCTGAAGGTGAAGGCAGTAAGTTAGTGTTATCCGATATTCCGCCTAAACCTAGATCAAGTTGCCGAAGGTGAACCGAGGGTTCGCAACACGAACCTGAAGGTGAAGGCAGTAAGTTAGTGTTATCCGATATTCCGCCTAAGCCTGGATCAAGTTGCCGAAGGTGGACCGAGGGTTCGTCACAGGAACCTGAAGGTGAAGGCAGTAAGTTAGTGTTATCCGATATTCCGCCTAAGCCTGGATCAAGTTGCCGAAGGTGGACCGAGGGTTCGTCACAGGAACCTGAAGGTGAAGGCAGTAAGTTAGTGTTATCCGATATTCCGCCTAAGCCTGGATCAAGTTGCCGAAGGTGGACCGAGGGTTCGTCACAGGAACCTGAAGGTGAAGGCAGTAAGTTAGTGTTATCCGATATTCCGCCTAAGCCTGGATCAAGTTGCCGAAGGTGAACCGAGGGTTCGTCACAGGAACCTGAAGGTGAAGGCAGTAAGTTAGTGTTATCCGATATTCCGTCTAAGCCTGGATCAAGTTGCCGAAGGTGAACCGAGGGTTCGCCACAGGAACCTGAAGGTGAAGGCAGTAAGTTAGTGTTATCCGATATTCCGCCTAAGCCTGGATCAAGTTGCCGAAGGTGGACCGAGGGTTCGTCACAGGAACCTGAAGGTGAAGGCAGTATGTTAGTGTTATCCGATTTTCCGCCTAAGCCTGGATCAAGTTGCCGAAGGTAAACCGAGAGTTTCCTAACTCGAACTTGAAGGCAATGAAGAAAAGTTCGTAAAATCAGATTTTCCGCTTAAACTCGGTTCAAGTTGCCGAAGGTAAACCGAGGGTACACTGACTCGATCCTGAAAGCAATGAAGAAAAGTTCGTAATATCAGATTTTCCGCCTACCCTGGATCAAGTTACCGAAGGTAAATCGAGGGTATGCTAGCTCAATCCACAAGGCAATGAAGAAAAGTTCGTAATATCCGATTTTCCGAATACCCTGGACCAAGTTGCCGAGGGTGAACCGAGGGTTCGCTAACTCGATCTTGAAGGCAATGAAGAAAAGTTCGTAATATCCGATTTTCCGAATACCCTGGACCAAGTTGCCGAAGGTGAACCGAGGGTTCGCTAACTCGAACCTGAAGGCAATGATGATGATATTTCGACTAAACCAGGTTCCAGTTGTCGAGGGTGAAAACGAATAATTCTAGTTGTGGAGGGTTGCTGAATCTGTATTATATCCAACTTTGGCACTAGACTGTACTAATCGTTAGTGTAACTAAAGGCTATTGGAAGCGTAAATATGAAATAAAGTACACACACGCTGTTACTTGGGATTATGGACTACTGTAAACTGTGATTATTAAACATAGATATATTCATACAGTATTGGAAATCAATTTATAATATATTGTAATGCATTAATATATGCTAATTTTATTAGTCATTAAAATCGCATTTCATGTGTTGTAATTAATTATAACGATTTAATTACAAAGCTAATGTAACAGAAATAGAAGGAAACACGTAACATCCCCTGAAACATCCCCATCTACAAAATGTAAGCGCTGGAATAGACTAGTGGTTACATAATAAATACACAAAAACCTCTTAACCACAAACTTTCTTTAATTTACCCTAATGTACATTTCAGTTACAAAGTAGCCATCCTTAGAGGGATAACATACAAAGAGTCTTTGTATGTTATCCCTCTAAGGATGGTTACTTTGTAACTGAAATGTACATTAGGGTAAATTAAAGAAAGTTTGTGGTTAAGAGGTTTTTGTGTATTTATTATTAAATTCAACCACAGTATATTCCTAATAAATAGTAGTGGTTACATATTAATAGTTCAAATGTATAAGTGTCAATTAATGCTACAAGTAAAAATTGTAACAAATAACAGAAAAAGTACAAATTGTTCTATGCAGCTTGCAACAGGCGTTTTCAAACTTAATGATAGAACTTCGAGATTTAGAGGTTAACTTCAAATCGAAGCGACTTCAATTTACAGATTCCCCAAGCTAAAACTACGAGTTGTAATGGGTTAATGTGTCGTTAAAAATAGTAAAAACTACGCTTCAAAATATTCAAACAACAGCCCGAGATGAGTTTTAACATTAGGTGTTACGAACTGAATTGTTGCTGCAAAGCACCAAAATCCAGTTGTTGAGGAATTACAGTTAATGAGGTTAGTCAGAGAGATTCCACTCAACTTTGTTCTGATGGTTTGTATAATCTTTATTTGTTTTATTGGCAAGTCAAAGTCGTAATCCCACCAATGTTTATACAATTAGAGTTTGATCTCGACTGATGGCTTCTAATTTCGTACAAACAGCCATTACATTTGCTAGGGAAGTTGATATTTATAGAAGATAATAAAAATTAAAGTTAATAATTACGAAAAATAAACAATTACAAGCTGTTAAATTTACAGAAGATAAAAATAAGAAGTAAAATTATTACCGATGATAATAAATACGGAATTAAAAAATTATAAAGCTAGGGAAGTTAATAATTATAAAGCTAGGGAAGTTAATAATTATAAAGCTAGGGAAGTTAATAATTATAAAGCTAGCGAAGTTATTAATTATAAAGGTAGGGAAGTTAATAATTAAAAAGCTAGGGAAGTTAATAATTATAAAGGTAGAGAAGTTAATAAATACAAAGCTAGGGAGGTTAATAATTATAAAGCTAGGGAAGTTAGTAATTATAAAGGTAGGGAAGTTAATAATTATAAAGGTAGGAAAGTTAACAATTACAAAGGTAGGGAAGTTAGTAATTATAAAGGTAGGGAAGTTATTAATTATAAAGGTAGGGTAGTTCATAATTATAAAGCTAGGGAAGTTAATAAATACAAAGCTAGGGGAGTTAATAATAATAAAGCTAGGGAAGTTAATATTTATAAAGCTAGGGAAGTTATTAATTATAAAGGTAGGGGAGTTCATAATTATAAAGCTAGGAGAGTTAACAATTATAAGGTAGGGAAGTTAATATATACAAAGCTAGGGGAGTTAATAATAATAAAGGTAGGCAAGTTAATAACTATAAAGCTAGGGAACTAAATAATTATAAAGCTAGGGAAGTTAATAATTATAAAGCTAAGGAATGTAATAATTATAAAGCTAGGGAAGTTTTTAATTGTAAATCTAAAGAAGTAAATAATTATAAAGCTAGGGAAGTTAATAATTATAAACGTAGGGAAGTTAATAATTATAAATCTGGGGAAGTTAATAATTATAAAGCTGGGGAAGTTATTAATTATAAAGCTAGGGAAGTTATTAATTATAAAGCTAGGGAAGTTATTAATTACAAAGGTAGAGAAGTTAATAAATACATACCTAGGGAGGTTAATAATTATAAAGCTAGGGAACTAAATAATTATAATGCTAGGGAAATTAATAATTATAAAGCTAGGAGAGTTATTAATTATAAAGTTAGGGCAGTTATTAATTGTGAAGCTAAGGAAGTAAATAATTATAACTAGGGAACTAACTAATTATAAAGCTAGGGAAGTTAATAATTATAAAGGTAGGGAAGTTAATAATTATAAAGCTAGGGAAGTTAATATAAATAAAGCTAGGGACGATTATAATTATAAAGCTAGGGGAGTTAATAATTATAAAGCTAGTGAAGTTAATAATTGTAAAGCTTAAGAAGTAAATAATTATAAAGCTAGGATACTAACTAATTATAAAGCTACGGAAGTTAATAATTATAAAGGTAGGGAAGTTATTAATTATAAAGCTAGGGAAGTTAATATATATAAAGCTAGGGACGATTATAATTATAAAGCTAGGGGAGTTAATAATTATAAAGCTAGTGAAGTTAATAAATGTAAAGTTTAAGAAGTAAATAATTATAAAGCTAGGATACTAACTAATTATAAAGCTACGGAAGTTAATAATTATAAAGGTAGGGAAGTTATTAATTATAAAGCTAGGGAAGTTAATATATATAAAGCTAGGGACGATTATAATTATAAAGCTAGTGAAGTTAATAATTGTAAAGCTTAAGAAGTAAATAATTATAAAGCTAGGATACTAACTAATTATAAAGCTACGGAAGTTAATAATTATAAAGGTAGGGAAGTTATTAATTATAAAGCTAGGGAAGTTAATATATATAAAGCTAGGGACGATTATAATTATAAAGCTAGGGGAGTTAATAATTATAAAGCTAGTGAAGTTAATAATTGTAAAGCTTAAGAAGTAAATAATTATAAAGATAAGAAACTAACTAATTATAAAGCTAGGGAAGTTAATAATGATAAAGGTAGGGAAGTTAATAATTATTAAGCTAGGGAAGTTAATATATATAAAGCTAGGGACGATTATAATTATAAAGCTAGGGGAGTTAATAGTTATAAAGCTAGTGAAGTTAATAATTGTAAAGCTTAAGAAGTAAATAATTATAAAGCTAGGAAACTAACTAACTATAAAGCTAGGGAAGTTAGTAATTGTAAAGCTTAAGAAGTAATTAATTATAAAGCTAGGAAACTAACTAATTATAAAGCTAGGGAAGTTAATAATTATAAAGCTAGGGAAGTTAATAATTATAAAGGTAGAGAAGTTAATAAATACAAAGCTAGGGAGGTTAATAATTATAAAGCTAGTTAAGTAAATAATTATAAAGCTAGGGAAATTAATACTTAAAAAGCTAGGAGAGTTAATAATTATAAAGCTAGGGAAGTTATTAATTGTGAAGCTAAGGAAGTAAATAATTATAAAGCTAGGGAACTAACTAATTATAAAGCTAGGGAAGTTAATAATTATAAAGGTAGGGAAGTTAATAATTATAAAGATATGGAAGTTAATATATATAAAGCTAGGGACGATTATAATTAGAAAGCTAGGGGATTAATAATTATAAAGCTAGTGAAGTTAATAATAGTAAAGCTTAAAAGTAAATAATTATAAAGCTAGGAAACTAACTAACTATAAAGCTAGGGAAGTTAGTAATTGTAAAGCTTAAGAAGTAAATAATTATAAAGCTAGGTAACTAACTAATTATAAAGCTAGGGAAGTTGACAATTATAAAGGTAGGGAAGTTAATAATTATTAAGCTAGGGAAGTTAATATATATAAAGCTAGGGACGATTATAATTATAAAGCTAGGGGAGTTATAATTATAAAGCTAGTGAAGTTAATATATGTAAAGCTTAAGAAGTAAATAATTATAAAGCTAGGAAACTAACCAATTATAAAGCTAGGGAAGTTAATAATTATAAACGTAGGGAAGTTAATAATTATAAAGGTAGGGAAGTTATTAATTATAAAGCTAGGAAAGTTAATAATTATAAAGCTAGGGATGTTAATATTTGTTAGGCTAGGGGAAGTTAATAATTATAAAGGTCGGGTAGTTAATAATTATAAAGGTAGGCAGGTTAATAAATACAAAGCTAAGGAAGTTAATATTTATAAAGCTAGGGAAGTTAATAATTATACAGGTAGGGAAGTTATTAATTATAAAGCTAGGAAAGTTAATAATTATAAAGCTAGGGATGTTAATATTTGTTAGGCTAGGGGAAGTTAATAATTATAAAGGTCGGGTAGTTAATAATTATAAAGGTAGGCAGGTTAATAAATACAAAGCTAAGGAAGTTAATATTTATAAAGCTAGGAAGCTAATAATTATAAAGCTAGGGAAGTTAATAATTATAAAGGTAGGGAAGTTAATAAATATAAAGCTGAGGAACTAAATATTATAAAGCTAGGGAAGTTAATTGTAAAGCTAAGGAAGTAAATAATTATAAAGCTAGGGAACTAACTAATTATAAAGCTAAGGAAGTTAATAATTATAAAGGTATGGAAGTTAATAATTATAAAGGTAGAGAAGTTAATAACTATAAAGCTAAGGAAGTAAATAATTATAAAGCTAGGAAACTAACTAATTATAAAGCTAGGGAAGTTAATAATTATAAAGGTAGGGAAGTTAACAATTATAAAGCTAGGGAAGTTAATATATATAAAGCTAGGGACGATTATAATTATAAAGCTAGGGGAGTTATAATTATAAAGCTAGTGAAGTTAATAATTGTAAAGCTTAAGAAGTAAATAATTATAAAGCTAGGAAACTAAATAATTATAAAGCTAGGGAAGTTAATAATTATAAACGTAGGGAGTTAATAATTATAAAGCTAGGGAAGTTATTAATTATAAAGCTAGGAAAGTTAATAATTATAAAGCTAGGCAGGTTAATATTTATTAAGCTAGGGAAGTTAATAATTATAAAGGTAGGGAAGTTAATAAATACAAAAGTAAGGGAAGTTAATAATTATAAAGCTAGAGAAGTTAATAATTATAAAGGTGGGAAAGTAATAAATACAAGGCTAGGGAAGGTAATATTTATAAAGCTAGGGAGGTTATTAATTATAAAGCTAGGAAAGTTAATAATTATAAAGCTAGAGAAGTTAATAATTATAAAGTTAGGGAAGGTAATATTTATAAAGCTAGGGAAGCTAATAATTATAAAGCTAGGGAAGGTAATATTTATAAAGCTATTGAAGTTAATAATTATAAAGCTAGAGAAGTTAATAATTATAAAGGTGGGAAAGTAAAAAATACAAAACTAGTGAAGTTAATAATTATAAAGCTAGAGAAGTTAATAATTATAAAGGTGGAAAAGTTAAAAAATACAAAGCTAGGGAAGTTATTAATTATAAAGGTAGAGAAGTTAATAACTATAAAGCTAGGGAACTAAATAATTATAAACCTAGGGAAGTTAATAATTGTAAAGCTAAGAAAGTAAATAATTATAAAGCTAGGGAACTAACTAATTATAAAGCTAGGGAAGTCATTAATTATAAAGGTAGGGAAGTTATTAATTATAAAGGTAGGGAAGTTAATAAATACAAAACTAGGGAAGTTAATAATTATAAAGCTAGGGAAGTTAATAATTATAAAACTAAGGAATTTAATAATTATAAAGCTAAGGAAGTTAATAATTATAAAGGTATGGAAGTTAATAATTATAAAGCTAGAGAAGTTAATAATTATAAAGGTGGGAAAGTAATAAATACAAGGCTAGGGAAGGTAATATTTATAAAGCTAGGGAAGTTAATAATTAGAAAGCTAGGGAAGTTATTAATTATAAAGCTAGGAAAGTTAATAATTATAAAGCTAGAGAAGTTAATAATTATAAAGCTAGGGAAGGTAATATTTATAAAGCTAGGGAAGCTAATAATTATAAAGCTAGGGAAGGTAATATTTATAAAGCTAGGGAAGTTAATAATTATAAAGGTAGGAAAGCAATAAATACAAGGCTAGGGAAGGTAATATTTATAAAGCTAGGGAAGTTAATAATTATAAAGCTAGGGAAGTTATTAATTATAAAGCTAGGAAAGTTAATAATTATAAAGCTAGGGAAGTTAATAATTATAAAGGTAGGGAAGTTAATAATTATTAAGCTAGCGAAGTTAATATATGTAAAGCTAGGGACGATTATAATTATAAAGCTAGGGGAGTTAATTGTTATAAAGCTAGTGAAGTTAATAATTGTAAAGCTTAAGAAGTAAATAATTATAAAGCTAAGAAACTAACTAATTATAAAGCTAGGGAAGTTAATAATTATAAAGGTAGGGAAGTTAATAATTATTAAGCTAGGGAAGTTAATATATATAAAGCTAGGGACGATTATAATTATAAAGCTAGGGGAGTTAATAATTTTAAAGCTTAAGAAGTAAATAATTATAAAGCTGGAAAACTAACTAATTATAAAGCTAGGGAAGTTAATAATTATAAACGTAGGGAAGTTAATAATTATAAAGGTAGGGAAGTTATTAATTATAAAGCTAGGAAAGTTAATAAATATAAAGCTAGGGAAGTTAATAATTATAAAGGTAGAGAAGTTAATAAATACAAAGCTAGGGAGGTTAATAATTATAAAGCTAGTTAACTAAATAATTATAAAGCTAGGGAAATTAATACTTATAAAGCTAGGAGAGTTAAAATTATAAAGCTAGGGAAGTTATTAATTGTGAAGCTAAGGAAGTAAATAATTATAAAGCTAGGGAACTAACTAATTATAAAGCTAGGGAAGTTAATAATTATAAAGGTAGGGAAGTTAATAATTATAAAGATAGGGAAGTTAATATATATAAAGCTAGGGACGATTATAATTATAAAGCTAGGGGAGTTATAATTATAAAGCTAGGGGAGTTATAATTATAAAGCTAGGGGAGTTATAATTATAAAGCTAGTGAAGTTAATAATTGTAAAGCTTAAGAAGTAAATAATTATAAAGCTAGGAAACTAACTAATTATAAACGTAGGGAAGTTAATAATGATAAAGGTAGGGACGTTATTAATTATAAAGCTAGGAAAGTTAATAATTATAAAGCTAGGGAAGTTAATATTTGTTAGGCTAGGGAAGTTAATAATTATAAAGGTCGGGTAGTTAATAATTATAAACGTAGGCAGGTTAATAAATACAAAGCTAGGAAGCTAATAATTATAAAGGTAGGGAAGTTAATAACTATAAAGCTGGGGAACTAAATATTATAAAGCTAGGGAAGTTATTAATTGTAAAGCTAAGGAAGTAAATAATTATAAAGCTAGGGAACTAACTAATTATAAAGCTAAGGAAGTTATAATTATAAAGGTATGGAAGTTAATAATTACAAAGGTAGGGAAGTTAATAACTACAAAGCTGGGGAAGTTAATAATTATAAAGCTATTGAGATTAATAATTAAAAAGGTAGGGTAGTTATTAATTATAACGGTAGGGAAGATAATAATTATAAAGGTAAGGAAGTTAATAATTATAAAGGTATGGAAGATAATAAATTCAAAGCTAGGGAAGTTAATATTTATAAAGCTAGGGAAGTTACTAATTATAAAGCTAGGGAAGTTAATAATTATAAAGGTAGAGAAGTTAATAAATACAAAACTAGGGAAGTTAATAATTATAAAACTAAGGAGTTTAATAATTATAAAGCTAAGGAAGTTAATAATTATAAAGGTATGGAAATTAATAATTATAAAGCTAGGGAAGTTAATAATTATAAAGCTAGGGAAGTTATTAATTATAAAGGTAGGGAAATTAATAATTATAAAGCTGGGGAAGTTTTTTTAATTATAAAGCTGGGGAAGATAATAATTATAAAGCTAGGGAAGTTAATAATTATAAAGGTAGGGAAGTTATTAACTATAAAGCTAGAGTACTAAATAATTATAAAGCTAGGGCAGTTAATAATTATAAAGCTACGGAAGTTAATAATTATAAAGCTATGGAAGTTATTAATTATAAAGCTAGTGGAGGTAATAAATTTAAAGCTGGGGAAGTTAATAATTAAAACAGATATTTGTTACTAAAGTTATTATGTATACACGATAATTACTACTCAAGTTAATAATTCCTAAAGTCATTAAGGATGTTAAAACTTAGGAATGTGTTACAGAAAGTAATAATTAAAGAATTTACGTAAGTCAATATTTACTAGTTTGCTTCTAAAATCTGTGTGGGTTATATTGATTAATTTCCCCAATAATACATGATATCCTTAAGTCAAAGTCAACCATTCCGATGAACTCTTTGTTTCGGACATATTCTAGACTTGACTCGGGTAAGTGTGGTTTAAAGATCTATATTGACGTGAGAAGTTCTTAAGCAATGCTGACACTTTCTAACATAGAGGAAATTATTTCAGTTGCTTCATCAGAAATTTTATCGCGTCAAATTTTGCTGAAATATAGTGATAACATATATTTTCATACAACAGCTGCATTAATGTCACGTACAACAGCTGTTTCAACAAGTAGATTATGTTAATTTACTGATTGTAACAAATAAAGTTCAAAATTTTACATCCCAATATTTTTATCAGTTATTAAACACTACAATAATTTAATCACATAAAATTAACGCAATATAATGATAACATGTTATATATATGTATTCCAGTTTTTGAAATGAAAACTATCACAGCTGCGGCTAAAGGTTTATAGAACAGATTTCAAATAATTTGTTTGAATCATATTTTTATTCAGTCAAATTTCACCCCCACATAATAAGGAATTACAATTAATTGCACTATTTTATTACCTATATTAAACAGATTGTAATAACAACATTCTTCAAACGATGTGCTCACGTCTGTAGGCCAATCCCACTGCCTGCCGCTCTACAAATGAAGTATTAAATTCAGGCAGTGGGACTGGCCGATAGACGTGAATACTTCATTTGTAGAGTGGCAGGCAGTGTCACTGGTCTACAGAATTTAATACTTCATTTGTAGAGTGGCAGGCAGTGGGACTGGCCGATAGACGTGAATACTTCATTTGTAGAGTGGCAGGCAGTGGGACTGGCCGAAAGACGTGAATACTTCATTTGTAGAGTGGCAGGCAGTGTCACTGGTCTACAGAATTTAATACTTCATTTGTAGAGTGGCAGGCAGTGGGACTGGCCGATAGACGTGAATACTTCATTTGTAGAGTGGCAGGCAGTGGGACTGGCCGATAGACGTGAATACTTCATTTGTAGAGTGGCAGGCAGTGTCACTGGTCTACAGAATTTAATACTTCATTTGTAGAGTGGCAGGCAGTGTCACTGGTCTACAAATGAAGTATTCACGTCTATCGGCCAGTCCTACTGCCTGCCACTCTACAAATGAAGTATTAAATTCTGTAGACCAGTGACATTGCCTGCCACTCTACAAATGAAGTATTCACGTCTATCGGCCAGTCCCACTGCCTGCCACTCTACAAATGAAGTATTCACGTCTATCGGCCAGTCCCACTGCCTGCACTCTACAAATGAAGTATTAAATTCTGTATACCAGTGACACTGCCTGCCACTCTACAAATGAAGTATTAAATTCTGTAGACCAGTGACATTGCCTGCCACTCTACAAATGAAGTATTCACGTCTATCGGCCAGTCCCACTGCCTGCCACTCTACAAATGAAGTATTCACGATTATCGGCCAGTCCCACTGCCTGCACTCTACAAATGAAGTATTAAATTCTGTATACCAGTGACACTGCCTGCCACTCTACAAATGATGTATTAACTTCTGTCGACCAGTGACACTGCCTGCCACTCTACAAATGAAGTATTCACGTCTATCAGCCAGTCCCACTGCCTGCCACTCTACAAATGAAGTATTAAATTCTGTAGACCAGTGACACTGCCTGCCACTCTACAAATGAAGTATTCACGTCTATCGGCCAGTCCCACTGCCTGCCTATGTACAAATGATGTATTAACTTCTGTCGACCAGTGACACTACCTGCCACTCTACAAATGAAGTATTCACGTATATCGGCCAGTCCCACTGCCTGCCACTCTACAAATGAAGTATTATATTCTGTAGACCAGTGACACTGCCTGCCTCTCTACAAATGATGTATTAACTTCTGTCGACCAGTGACACTGCCTGCCACTCTACAATTGAAGTATTCACGTCTATCGGCCAGTCCCACTGCCTGCCACTCTACAAATGAAGTATTAACTTCTGTCGACCAGTGACACTGCCTGCCACTCTACAAATGAAGTATTCACGTCTATCGGCCAGTCCCACTGCCTGCCACTCTACAAATGAAGTATTAAATTCTGTAGACCAGTGACACTGCCTACCACTCTACAAATGAAGTATTCACGTCTATCGGCCTATTCTACTTCCTGCCAATCTACAATTGATGTATTAAATTCTGTCGACCAGTGACACTGCCTGCCACTCTACAAATGAAGTATTCACGTCTATCGGCCAGTCCCACTGCCTGCCACTCTACAAATGATGTATTACCTTCTGTCGACCAGTGACACTGCCTGCCACTCTACAAATGAAATATTCACGTCTATCGCCCAGTCCCACTTCCTGCCACTCTAGAAATGATGTATTAACTTCTGTCGACCAGTGACACTGCCTGCCACTCTACAAATGAAGTATTCACGGCTATCGGCCAGTCCTACTGCCTGCCACTCTACAAATGAAGTATTAAATTCTGTAGACCAGTGACACTGCCTGCCACTCTACAAATGAAGTATTCACGTCTATCGGCCTGACCCACTTCCTGCCACTCTACAATTGATGTATTAACTTCTGTAGACCAGTGACACTGCCTGCCACTCTACAAATGAAGTATTCACGTCTATCGCCCTGTCCCACTTCCTGCCACTCTACAATTGATGTATTACCTTCTGTCGACCAGTGACACTGCCTACCACTCTACAAATGAAGTATTTACATCTGTCGGCCAGTCCCACTGCCTGCCACTCTACAAATGAAGTATTAACTTCTGTAGACCAGTGACACTTCCTGCCACTCTACAAATGATATATTAACTTCTGTCGACCAGTGACACTGCCTGCTACTGTACAAATGAAGTATTCACGTCTATCGCCCAATCCACTTCCTGCCACTCTACAAATGATGTATTAACGTCTGTCGACCAGTGACACTGCCTGCTACTGTACAAATGAAGTATTCACGTCTATCGCCCAATCCACTTCCTGCCACTCTACAAATGATGTATTAACTTCTGTCGACCAGTGACACTGCCTGCCACTCTAGAAATGAAGTATTCACGTCTATCGGCCTGCCCCACTTCCTGCCACTCTACAATTGATGTATTAACGTCTGTCGACCAGTCCCACTGCCTGCTACTCTACAAATGAAGTATTAACTTCTGTCGACCAGTGACACTGCCTGCCACTCTACAAATGAAGTATTCACGTCTATCGGCCAGTCCCACTGCCTGCCACTCTACAAATGAAGTATTAACGTCTGTCAACCAGTGACACTGCCTGCCACTCTACAAATGAAGTATTCACGTCTATCGCCCTGTCCCACTTCCTGCCACTCTACAATTGATGTATTAACTTCTGTCGACCAGTGACACTGCCTACCACTCTACAAATGAAGTATTTACATCTGTCGGCCAGTCCCACTGCCTGCCACTCTACAAATGAAGTATTAACGTCTGTCAACCAGTGACACTGCCTGCCACTCTACAAATGAAGTATTCACGTCTATCGGCCAGTCCCACTGCCTGCCACTCTACAAATGATGTATTAACTTCTGTCGACCAGTGACACTGCCTGCTACTGTACAAATGAAGTATTCACGTCTATCGCCCAATCCACTTCCTGCCACTCTACAAATGATGTATTAACGTCTGTCGACCAGTGACACTGCCTGCTACTGTACAAATGAAGTATTCACGTCTATCGCCCAATCCACTTCCTACCACTCTACAAATGATGTATTAACTTCTGTCGACCAGTGACACTGCCTGCCACTCTAGAAATGAAGTATTCACGTCTATCGGCCTGCCCCACTTCCTGCCACTCTACAATTGATGTATTAACGTCTGTCGACCAGTCCCACTGCCTGCTACTCTACAAATGAAGTATTAACTTCTGTCGACCAGTGACACTGCCTGCCACTCTACAAATGAAGTATTCACGTCTATCGGCCAGTCCCACTGCCTGCCACTCTACAAATGAAGTATTAACGTCTGTCAACCAGTGACACTGCCTGCCACTCTACAAATGAAGTATTCACGTCTATCGGCCAGTCCCACTGCCTGCCACTCTACAAATGATATATTAACTTCTGACGACCAGTGATACTGCCTGCCACTCTACAAATGAAGTATTCACGTCTATCGCCCAATCCACTTCCTGCCACTCTACAAATGATGTATTAACTTCTGACGACCAGTGATACTGCCTGCCACTCTACAAATGAAGTATTCACGTCTATCGCCCAATCCACTTCCTGCCACTCTACAAATGATGTATTAACTTCTGTCGACCAGTGACACTGCCTGCCACTCTAGAAATGAAGTATTCACGTCTATCGGAGTGCCCCACTTCCTGCCACTCTACAATTGATGTATTAACGTCTGTCGACCAGTCCCACTGCCTGCCACTCTACAAATGATGTATTAACTTCTGTCGACCAGTGACACTGCCTGCCACTCTAGAAATGAAGTATTCACGTCTATCGGCCTGCCCCACTTCCTGCCACTCTACAATTGATGTATTAACGTCTGTCGACCAGTCCCACTGCCTGCCACTCTACAAATGATGTATTAACTTCTGTCGACCAGTGACACTGCTTGCTACTGTACAAATGAAGTATTCACGTCTATCGCCCAATCCACTTCCTGCCACTCTACAAATGATGTATTAACTTCTGTCGACCAGTGACACTGCCTGCCACTCTAGAAATGAAGTATTCACGTCTATCGGCCTGCCCCACTTCCTGCCACTCTACAGTTGATGTATTAACGTCTGTCGACCAGTCCCACTGCCTGCCACTCTACAAATGATGTATTAACTTCTGTCGACCAGTGACACTGCCTGCCACTCTAGAAATGAAGTATTCACGTCTATCGGCCAGCCCCACTTCCTGCCACTCTACAATTGATGTATTAACGTCTGTCGACCAGTCCCACTGCCTGCCACTCTACAAATGATGTATTAACTTCTGTCGACCAGTGATACTGCCTGCCACTCTACAAATGCAGTATTTACATCTGTCGGCCAGTCCCACTGCCTGCAGCTCTACAAATGATGTATTAACTTCTGTCGACCAGTGACACTGCCTGCCACTCTACAAATGAAGTATTCACGTCTATCGACCAGTCCCACTGCCTGCCACTCTACAAATGATGTATTAACTTCTGTCGACCAGTGACACTGCCTGCCACTCTACAAATGAAGTATTCACGTCAATCGGCCAGCCCCACTGCCTGACACTCTACAAATGATGTATTAACTTCTGTAGACCAGTGACCCTGCCTGTCACTCTACAAATGAAGTATTCACGTCTATCGGCCAGTCCCACTGCCTGCCACTCTACAAATGAAGTATTAAATTCTGTAGACCAGTGACACTGCCTACCACTCTACAAATGAAGTATACACTTCTATCGGCCAGCTCCACTTCCTGACACTCTACAAATGATGTATTAACTTCTGTCGACCAGGGACACTGTCTGCCACTCTACAAATGAAGTATACACTTCTATCGGCCAGCTCCACTTCCTGACACTCTACAAATGATGTATTAACTTCTGTCGACCAGGGACACTGACTGCCACTCTACAAATGAAGTATACACTTCTATCGGCCAGCTCCACTTCCTGACACTCTACAAATGATGTATTAACTTCTGTCGACCAGGGACACTGTCTGCCACTCTACAAATGAAGTATACACTTCTATCGGCCAGCTCCACTTCCTGACACTCTACAAATGATGTATTAACTTCTGTCGACCAGGGACACTGTCTGCCACTCTACAAATGAAGTATACACTTCTATCGGCCAGCTCCACTTCCTGACACTCTACAAATGATGTATTAACGTCTATCGGCCAGCCCCACTTCCTGCCACTCTACAAATGATGTATTAACGTCTATCGGCCAGCTCCACTGCCTGACACTCTACAAATGATGTATTAACGTCTATCGGCCAGCCCCACTTCCTGCCACTCTACAAATGATGTATTAACGTCTATCGGCCAGCTCCACTGCCTGACACTCTACAAATGATGTATTAACGTCTATCGGCCAGCCCCACTTCCTGCCACTCTACAAATGAAGTATTCACGTCTATCGGCCAGCTCCACTGCCTGACACTCTACAAATGATGTATTAACGTCTATCGGCCAGCTCCACTGCCTGACACTCTACAAATGATGTATTAACGTCTATCGGCCAGCCCCACTTCCTGCCACTCTACAAATGATGTATTAACGTCTATCGGCCAGCTCCACTGCCTGACACTCTACAAATGATGTATTAACGTCTATCGGCCAGCCCCACTGCCTGACACTCTACAAATGAAGTATTCATGTCTATCGGCCAGCCCCACTTCCTGCCACTCTACAAATGATGTATTAACGTCTATCGGCCAGCCCCACTTCCTGCCACTCTACAAATGATGTATTAACGTCTGTCGACCAGGGACACTGTCTGCCACTCTACAAATGAAGTATACACTTCTATCGGCCAGTCCCACTTCCTGCCACTCTACAATTGATGTATTAACTTCTGTCGACCAGTCACACTGCCTGCCACTCTACAAATGATGTATTAACTTCTGTCGACCAGGGACACTTCCTACCACTCTACAAATGAAGTATTCACGTCTATCGGCCAGTCCCACTTCCTGCCACTCTACAATTGATGTATTAACTTCTGTCGACCAGACACACTGCCTGCCACTCTACAAATGATGTATTAACTTCTGTCGACCAGTGACACTGCCTGCCACTCTACAAATGACGTATTCACGTCTATCGGCCAGACCCACTGCCTGCCACTCTACAAATGAAGTATTAACGTCTGTCGACCAATGACACTGCCTGCCACTCTACAAATGAAGTATTCACGTCTATCGGCCAGTCCCACTGCCTGCCACTCTACAAATGATGTATTAACTTCTGTCGACCAGTGATACTGCCTGCCACTCTACAAATGAAGTATTCACGTCTATCGCCCAATCCACTTCCTGCCACTCTACAAATGATGTATTAACTTCTGTCGACCAGTGACACTGCCTGCCACTCTAGAAATGAAGTATTCACGTCTATCGGCCTGCCCCACTTCCTGCCACTCTACAATTGATGTATTAACGTCTGTCGACCAGTCCCACTGCCTGCCACTCTACAAATGATGTATTAACTTCTGTCGACCAGTGACACTGCCTGCCACTCTAGAAATGAAGTATTCACGTCTATCGGCCAGTCCCACTGCCTGCCACTCTACAAATGATGTATTAATTTCTGTCGACCAGTGACACTGCCTGCTACTGTACAAATGAAGTATTCACGTCTATCGCCCAATCCACTTCCTGCCACTCTACAAATGATGTATTAACTTCTGTCGACCAGTGACACTGCCTGCCACTCTAGAAATGAAGTATTCACGTCTATCGGCCAGCCCCACTTCCTGTCACTCTACAATTGATGTATTAACGTCTGTCGACCATTCCCACTGCCTGCCACTCTACAAATGATGTATTAACTTCTGTCGACCAGTGATACTGCCTGCCACTCTACAAATGAAGTATTCACGTCTATCGACCAGTCCCACTTCCTGCCACTCTACAATTGATGTATTAACATCTGTCGACCAGGGACACTGCCTGCCACTCTACAAATGAAGTATTCACGTCTATCGACCAGTCCCACTGCCTGCCACTCTACAAATGAAGTATTTACGTCTATCGGCCAGCCCCACTGCCTGACACTCTACAAATGATGTATTAACTTCTGTAGACCAGTGACCCTGCCTGTCACTCTACAAATGAAGTATTCACGTCTATCGGCCAGCCCCACTTCCTGCCACTCTACAAATGATGTATTAACTTCTGTCGACCAGGGACACTGTCTGCCACTCTACAAATGAAGTATACACTTCTATCGGCCAGCTCCACTTCCTGACACTCTACAAATGATGTATTAACGTCTATCGGCCAGCCCCACTTCCTGCCACTCTACAAATGATGTATTAACGTCTATCGGCCAGCCCCACTTCCTGCCACCCTACAAATGATGTATTAACGTCTATCGGCCAGCTCCACTGCCTGACACTCTACAAATGATGTATTAACGTCTGTCGACCAGGGACACTGCCAGCCACTCTACAAATGATGTATTAACGTCTATCGGCCAGCTCCACTGCCTGCCACTCTACAAATGATGTATTAACGTCTGTCGACCAGGGACACTGTCTGCCACTCTACAAATGAAGTATACACTTCTATCGGCCAGCTCCACTGCCTGACACTCTACAAATGATGTATTAACGTCTATCGGCCAGCCCCACTTCCTGCCACTCTACAAATGATGTATTAACGTCTGTCGACCAGGGACACTGTCTGCCACTCTACAAATGAAGTATACACTTCTATCGGCCAGTCCCACTTCCTGCCACTCTACAATTGATGTATTAACTTCTGTCGACCAGTCACACTGCCTGCCACTCTACAAATGATGTATTAACTTCTGTCGACCAGTGACACTGCCTGCCACTCTACAAATGAAGTATTCACGTCTATCGGCCAGTCCCACTTCCTGCCACTCTACAATTGATGTATTAACTTCTGTCGACCAGTCACACTGCCTGCCACTCTACAAATGATGTATTAACTTCTGTCGACCAGTGACACTGCCTACCACTCTACAAATGAAGTATTTACATCTGTCGGCCAGTCCCACTGCCTGCCGCTCTACAAATGAAGTATTCACGTCTATCGGCCAGCCCCACTGCCTGACACTCTACAAATGATGTATTAACTTCTGTCGACCAGTGACACTGCCTGTCACTCTACAAATGAAGTATTCACGTCTATCGGCCAGCCCCACTTCCTGCCACTCTACAAATGATGTATTAACTTCTGTCGACCAGGGACACTGCCTGCCACTCTACAAATGAAGTATTCACGTCTATCGGCCAGCTCCACTGCCTGACACTCTACAAATGATGTATTAACGTCTGTCGACCAGGGACACTGCCTGCCACTCTACAAATGATGTATTAACGTCTATCGGCCAGCTCCACTGCCTGCCACTCTACAAATGATGTATTAACGTCTGTCGACCAGGGACACTGTCTGCCACTCTACAAATGATGTATTAACGTCTATCGGCCAGCCCCACTTCCTGCCACTCTACAAATGATGTATTAACGTCTGTCGACCAGGGACACTGTCTGCCACTCTACAAATGAAGTATACACTTCTATCGGCCAGCTCCACTGCCTGACACTCTACAAATGATGTATTAACGTCTATCGGCCAGCCCCACTTCCTGCCACTCTACAAATGATGTATTAACGTCTGTCGACCAGGGACACTGTCTGCCACTCTACAAATGAAGTATACACTTCTATCGGCCAGTCTCACTTCCTGCCACTCTACAATTGATGTATTAACTTCTGTCGACCAGTCACACTGCCTGCCACTCTACAAATGATGTATTAACTTCTGTCGACCAGTGACACTGCCTGCCACTCTACAAATGAAGTATTCACGTCTATCGGCCAGTCCCACTTCCTGCCACTCTACAATTGATGTATTAACTTCTGTCGACCAGTCACACTGCCTGCCACTCTACAAATGATGTATTAACTTCTGTCGACCAGTGACACTGCCTACCACTCTACAAATGAAGTATTTACATCTGTCGGCCAGTCCCACTGCCTGCCGCTCTACAAATGAAGTATTCACGTCTATCGGCCAGCCCCACTGCCTGACACTCTACAAATGGTGTATTAACTTCTGTCGACCAGTGACACTGCCTGTCACTCTACAAATGAAGTATTCACGTCTATCGGCCAGCCCCACTTCCTGCCACTCTACAAATGATGTATTAACTTCTGTCGACCAGGGACACTGCCTGCCACTCTACAAATGAAGTATTCACGTCTATCGGCCAGCCCCACTGCCTGACACCCTACAAATGATGTATTAACTTCTGTCGACCAGGGACACTGCCTACCACTCTACAAATGAAGTATTCACGTCTATCGGCCAGCCCCACTGCCTGACACTATACAAATGATGTATTAACTTCTGTCGACCAGGGACACTGCCTACCACTCTACAAATGAAGTATTCACGTCTATCGGCCAGCCCCACTGCCTGACACCCTACAAATGATGTATTAACTTCTGTCGACCAGGGACACTGCCTACCACTCTACAAATGAAGTATTCACGTCTATCGTCCAGCCCCACTGCCTGACACTATACAAATGATGTATTAACTTCTGTCGACCAGGGACACTGCCTACCACTCTACAAATGAAGTATTCACGTCTATCGGCCAGCCCCACTTCCTGCCACTCTACAAATGATGTATTAACTTCAGTCGACCAGTGACACTGCCTGCCACTCTACAAATGATGTATTAACGTCTATCGGCCAGCTCCACTGCCTGCCACTCTACAAATGATGTATTAACGTCTGTCGACCAGGGACACTGTCTGCCACTCTACAATTGATGTATTAACGTCTATCGGCCAGCCCCACTTCCTGCCACTCTACAAATGATGTATTAACGTCTGTCGACCAGGGACACTGTCTGCCACTCTACAAATGAAGTATACACTTCTATCGGCCAGCTCCACTGCCTGACACTCTACAAATGATGTATTAACGTCTATCGGCCAGCCCCACTTCCTGCCACTCTACAAATGATGTATTAACGTCTGTCGACCAGGGACACTGTCTGCCACTCTACAAATGAAGTATACACTTCTATCGGCCAGTCTCACTTCCTGCCACTCTACAATTGATGTATTAACTTCTGTCGACCAGTCACACTGCCTGCCACTCTACAAATGATGTATTAACTTCTGTCGACCAGTGACACTGCCTGCCACTCTACAAATGAAGTATTCACGTCTATCGGCCAGTCCCACTTCCTGCCACTCTACAATTGATGTATTAACTTCTGTCGACCAGTCACACTGCCTGCCACTCTACAAATGATGTATTAACTTCTGTCGACCAGTGACACTGCCTACCACTCTACAAATGAAGTATTTACATCTGTCGGCCAGTCCCACTGCCTGCCGCTCTACAAATGAAGTATTCACGTCTATCGGCCAGCCCCACTGCCTGACACTCTACAAATGATGTATTAACTTCTGTCGACCAGTGACACTGCCTGTCACTCTACAAATGAAGTATTCACGTCTATCGGCCAGCCCCACTTCCTGCCACTCTACAAATGATGTATTAACTTCTGTCGACCAGGGACACTGCCTGCCACTCTACAAATGAAGTATTCACGTCTATCGGCCAGCCCCACTGCCTGACACCCTACAAATGATGTATTAACTTCTGTCGACCAGGGACACTGCCTACCACTCTACAAATGAAGTATTCACGTCTATCGGCCAGCCCCACTGCCTGACACTATACAAATGATGTATTAACTTCTGTCGACCAGGGACACTGCCTACCACTCTACAAATGAAGTATTCACGTCTATCGGCCAGCCCCACTGCCTGACACCCTACAAATGATGTATTAACTTCTGTCGACCAGGGACACTGCCTACCACTCTACAAATGAAGTATTCAC
>JBAIZL010000004.1:8442449-8519949 GCA_036971475.1 Prosapia bicincta | reverse complement strand
GGCATATACAATGATCCCCTGGTAGTGGAAATAGAAGATGTCACCGACATTCCTTAGCTAGGGTCGCTTACCTGAAGTAAACCAGAAAAATGTTAAGTAAGTGTAGGTGTTATTAGAACTACAGAGGGCATATAATGATCGCCTGGTACTGGATATAGGAGATATCACTGACATAGCTTAGTAAAAGTCTGTTCCCTGATGTAAACCTACTCTCTATCGAAGTCATAAAGATTTGTTTATTCAACATAAAACCGCTTCAAAAAGCGCATCGACTGTGAATAGTATACAGGCGTTATAATCCGATTGGAATGTGAACTAAGACCCAAATAGGGATGTGGCCGATACTAAAATCATACTGTAGTTGGAACTAACACCCAAGTGGGGACGTGACCGGAACTAAAATCCCACTGTAGTGTGAACTAAGACCCAAGTAGGGACGTGACCGGAACTAAAATCCCACTGTAGTGTGAACTAAGGCCCAAGTAGGGACGTGAACGGAACTAAAATCCCACTGTAGTGTGAACTAAGACCCAAGTAGGGACGTGAACGGAACTAAAATCCCACTGTAGTGTGAACTGAGACCCAAGTAGGGACGTGGCCGGAACTAAAATCCCACTGTGGTGTGAACTGAGACCCAAGTATGGATGTGACCGGAACTAAAATCCCACTGTAGTGTGAACTAAGACCCAAGTAGGGATGTGACCGGAACTAAAATCCCACTGTAGTGTGAACTAAGGACCCAAGTAGGGATGTGACCGGAACTAAAATCCCACTGTAGTGTGAACTAAGACCCAAGTAGGGATGTGCCCGGAACTAAAATCCCACTGTAGTGTGAACTGAGACCCAAGTAGGGATGTGCCCGGAACTAAAATCCCACTGTAGTGTGAACTGAGACCCAAGTAGGGATGTGACCGGAACTAAAATCCCACTGTAGTGTGAACTAAGACCCAAGTAGGGATGTGATCGGAACTAAAATCCCACTGTAGTGTGAACTAAGACCCAAGTAGGGACGTGAACGGAACTAAAATCCCACTGTAGTGTGAACTAAGACCCAAGTAGGGTCGTGACCGGAACTAAAATCCCACTGTAGTGTGAACTAAGACCCAAGTAGTGACGTGACCGGAACTAAAATCCCACTGTAGTGTGAACTAAGACCCAAGTAGGGACGTGAACGGAACTAAAATCCCACTGTAGTGTGAACTGAGACCCAAGTATGGATGTGACCGGAACTAAAATCCCACTGTAGTGTGAACTAAGACCCAAGTAGGGATGTGCCCGGAACTAAAATCCCACTGTAGTGTGAACTAAGATCTACGTAGGGACGTGACCTCACCTCAACTGGAATGTTAGCTGAGACCCACGTATGCACGTGACTTGATATCAAATCAACTCTTCCACCCAAATACATTACTCGTCTGGCGGTACCTTTTTGTATTGTAAACGTAATTATAGATGTGGCTTGTAGAGGTATGGAAAACATGATGCGAATGAGGTAAATATATAAGGCCTATGTCATCACAATGTAGAATGTTGTATGTAAATGCAAGAACGTTCTAATTACAACCCAATGGATTGATCCCACACAGCTGTTCCACTTGTTTGGCGTTCCGACGTTACAATGATCTCACCAGCTGCAATAAAGAGTTCACAGCCTTGCTTTCAGTCAGAGCTGTCATTAACTAATTAGCCTTGTTAAGAAATTAAGTTTTGGCAACGCAGTTGTACAGGCTTTGGACACATCGTCTGCTAAATATTCTATGATTGTTTGTTATTTTTGGAGACCTCCATTTGTAGCGGTTATACAAAACTGTAGTTAATTTTTTTTACATTCCTTATATAAACTTTAATATTAGAGACGATTAACTAAAGAGTTAGTACGTTTGGGCAATTTAACGATGCATGCCTAGCATTACTTTCATCGTATATTTGTAATTACATATAATTTTTAGAAATTTTGAAAATCCAACGAAATAGAATTTCTTAAATTACTCATTCTCTTGTTTAAAGATTTTGTCTAAGTTGTCTAGAGGGTAGAACATAGGATTCCCAACCCGAAGGTATATGGTTCGATTCTCAGTTCGAAGCCCCAGGTTGACATAGCCAATGAAAATAATTAGGTCAATAACGAGTGTTGACGACGATTGAATCAAACGGTTGACGCGCGTTGTTTGTCACATCGCCTCATTGAATACCAAATGTCCAAAGTATGACAGGTTTTATCTATTTTGCTCATAAACAGCGTCAATGTTACGAAAAAATCATCTGAAAGTATTCCCCTTAAACCCCGCCTTATCACTACGCATGAGCAAGTCCCCTCTAGGACTCCTACTTTATTTCTAATCTAACCATCTTTCTTTCTTCTAGTCATCTGAAAGTATTCCCCTTAAACCCCGCCTTATCCCTACGTATGAGTAAGTACCCTTTAGGACTCCTACTTTATTTCTAATCTAACCATCTTTCTTTCTTCTAGTCATCTGAAAGTATTCCCCTTAGACCCCGCCTTATCACTACGTATGAGTAAGTACCCTTTAGGACTCCTACTTTATTTCTAATCTAACCATCTTTCTTTCTTCTAGTCATCTGAAAGTATTCCCCTTAAACCCCGCCTTATCCCTACGTATGAGTAAGTACCCTTTAGGACTCCTACTTTATTTCTAATCTAACCATCTTTCTTTCTTCTAGTCATCTGAAAGTATTCCCCTTAAACCCCGCCTTATCCCTACGTATGAGTAAGTACCCTTTAGGACTCCTACTTTATTTCTAATCTAACCATCTTTCTTTCTTCTAGTCATCTGAAAGTATTCCCCTTAAACCCCGCCTTATCCCTACGTATGAGTAAGTACCCTTTAGGACTCCTACTTTATTTCTAATCTAACCATCTTTCTTTCTTCTAGTCATCTGAAAGTATTCCCCTTAAACCCCGCCTTATCCCTACGTATGAGTAAGTACCCTTTAGGACTCCTACTTTATTTCTAATCTAACCATCTTTCTTTCTTCTAGTCATCTGAAAGTATTCCCCTTAAACCCCGCCTTATCCCTACGTATGAGTAAGTACCCTTTAGGACTCCTACTTTATTTCTAATCTAACCATCTTTCTTTCTTCTAGTCATCTGAAAGTATTCCCCTTAAACCCCGCCTTATCCCTACGTATGAGTAAGTACCCTTTAGGACTCCTACTTTATTTCTAATCTAACCATCTTTCTTTCTTCTAGTCATCTGAAAGTATTCCCCTTAAACCCCGCCTTATCCCTACGTATGAGTAAGTACCCTTTAGGACTCCTACTTTATTTCTAATCTAACCATCTTTCTTTCTTCTAGTCATCTGAAAGTATTCCCCTTAAACCCCGCCTTATCCCTACGTATGAGTAAGTACCCTTTAGGACTCCTACTTTATTTCTAATCTAACCATCTTTCTTTCTTCTAGTCATCTGAAAGTATTCCCCTTAAACCCCGCTTATCCCTACGTATGAGTAAGTACCCTTTAGGACTCCTACTTTATTTCTAATCTAACCATCTTTCTTTCTTCTAGTCATCTGAAAGTATTTCCCTTAAACCCCGCCTTATCCCTACGTATGAGTAAGTACCCTTTAGGACTCCTACTTTATTTCTAATCTAACCATCTTTCTTTCTTCTAGTCATCTGAAAGTATTCCCCTTAAACCCCGCCTTATCCCTACGTATGAGTAAGTACCCTTTAGGACTCCTACTTTATTTCTAATCTAACCATCTTTCTTTCTTCTAGTCATCTGAAAGTATTCCCCTTAAACCCCGCCTTATCCCTACATATGAGTAAGTACCCTTTAGGACTCCTACTTTATTTCTAATCTAACCATCTTTCTTTCTTCTAGTCATTTGAAAGTATTTCCCTTAAACCCCGCCTTATCACTACGTATGAGCAAGTCCCCTCTAGGACTCCTACTTTATTTCTAATCTAACCATCTTTCTTTCTTCTAGTCATTTGAAAGTATTTCCCTTAAACCCCGCCTTATCATTACGTATGAGCAAATCCCCTCTAGGACTCCTACTTTATTTCAAATCTAACCATCCTTCTTTCCTTTAGTCATCTGAAAGTATTCCCCATAGACCCCGCCTTATCACTACGTATGAGCAAGTCCCCTCTAGGACTCCTACTTTATTTCAAATCTAACCATCCTTCTTTCCTTTAGTCATCTGAAAGTATTCCCCATAGACCCCGCCTTATCACTACGTATGAGCAAGTCCCCTCTAGGACTCCTACTTTATTTCTAATCTAACCATCTTTCTTTCTTCTAGTCATCTGAAAGTATTCCCCATAGACCCCGCCTTATCACTACGTATGAGCAAGTCCCCTCTAGGACTCCTACTTTATTTCAAATCTAACCATCCTTCTTTCTTCTAGTCATCTGAAAGTATTCCCCATAGACCCCGCCTTATCACTACGTATGAGCAAGTCCCCTCTAGGACTCCTACTTTATTTCAAATCTAACCATCCTTCTTTCTTCTAGTCATCTGAAAGTATTCCCCATAGACCCCGCCTTATCACTACGTATGAGCAAGTCCCCTCTAGGACTCCTACTTTATTTCAAATCTAACCATCTTTCTTTCTTCTAGTCATCTGAAAGTATTCCCCATAGACCCCGCCTTATCACTACGTATGAGCAAGTCCCCTTTAGGACTCCTACTTTATTTCTAATCTAACCATCTTTCTTTCTTCTAGTCATCTGAAAGTATTCCCCATAGACCCCGCCTTATCACTACGTATGAGCAAGTCCCCTCTAGGACTCCTACTTTATTTCAAATCTAACCATCCTTCTTTCCTTTAGTCATCTGAAAGTATTCCCCATAGACCCCGCCTTATCACTACGTATGAGCAAGTCCCCTCTAGGACTCCTACTTTATTTCTAATCTAACCATCCTTCTTTCTTCTAATCATCTGAAAGTATTCCCCTTAAACCCCGCCTTATCCCTACGTATGAGTAAGTACCCTTTAGGACTCCTACTTTATTTCTAATCTAACCATCTTTCTTTCTTCTAGTCATTTGAAAGTATTTCCCTTAAACCCCGCCTTATCACTACGTATGAGCGAGTCCCCTCTAGGACTCCTACTTTATTTCAAATCTAACCATCCTTCTTTCCTTTAGTCATTTGAAAGTATTTCCCTTAAACCCCGCCTTATCATTACGTATGAGCAAGTCCCCTCTAGGACTCCTACTTTATTCCTAATCTAACCATCTTTCTTTCTTCTAATCATCTGAAAGTATTTCCCTTAAACCCCGCCTTATCACTACGCATGAGCAAGTCCCCTCTAGGACTCCTACTTTATTTCTAATCTAACCATCCTTCTTTCCTTTAGTCATCTGAAAGTATTTCCCTTAAACCCCGCTTATCACTACGTATGAGCAAGTCCCCTCTAGGACTCCTACTTTATTTCTAATCTAACCATCTTTCTTTCTTCTAGTCATTTGACAGTATTTCCCTTAAACCCCGCCTTATCATTACGTATGAGCAAGTCCCCTCTAGGACTCCTACTTTATTCCTAATCTAACCATCTTTCTTTCTTCTAGTCATCTGAAAGTATTCTCCTTAGACCCCGCCTTATCACTACGTATGAGCAAGTCCCCTCTAGAACTCCAACTTTATTTCTAATCTAACCATCCTTCTTTCCTTTAGTCATCTGAAAGTATTTCCCTTAAACCCCGCTTATCACTACGTATGAGCAAGTCCCCTCTAGGACTCCTACTTTATTTCTAATCTAACCATCTTTCTTTCTTCTAGTCATTTGACAGTATTTCCCTTAAACCCCGCCTTATCATTACGTATGAGCAAGTCCCCTCTAGGACTCCTACTTTATTTCTAATCTAACCATCTTTCTTTCTTCTAGTCATCTGAAAGTATTCTCCTTAGACCCCGCCTTATCACTACGTATGAGCAAGTCCCCTCTAGGACTCCTACTTTATTCCTAATCTAACCATCTTTCTTTCTTCTAATCATCTGAAAGTATTTCCCTTAAACCCCGCCTTATCACTACCTATGAGCAAGTCCCCTCTAGGACTCCTACTTTATTTCTAATCTAACCATCTTTCTTTCTTCTAATCATCTGAAAGTATTCTCCTTAGACCCCGCCTTATCACTACGTATGAGCAAGTCCCCTCTAGGACTCCTACTTTATTTCTAATCTAACCATCTTTCTTTCTTCTAGTCATTTGAAAGTTTTTCCCTTAAACCCCGCCTTATCATTACGTATGAGCAAGTCCCCTCTAGGACTCCTACTTTATTTCTAATCTAACCATCCTTCTTTCTTCTAATCATCTGAAAGTATTCTCCTTAGACCCCGCCTTATCACTACGTATGAGTAAGTCCATTCTAGGACTCCTACTTTATTTCTAATCTAACCATCCTTCTATCTTGTGAGAATAAATGAACAAACTCACTAATGAACTAAAGAGTTCAAACTAGTAACTTGTGAGAATAAAAGAACGAGTTCAGTAACGAACTAAAGAGTACAAACTAGTAACTTGTGAGAATAAAAGAACGAGTTCAGTAACGAACTAAAGAGTACAAACTAGTAACTTGTGAGAATAAAAGAACGAGTTCAGTAACGAACTAAAGAGTACAAACTAGTAACTTGTGAGAATAAAAGAACGAGTTCAGTAACGAACTAAAGAGTACAAACTAGTAACTTGTGAGAATAAAAGAACGAGTTCAGTAACGAACTAAAGAGTACAAACTAGTAACTTGTGAGAATAAAAGAACGAGTTCAGTAACGAACTAAAGAGTACAAACTAGTAACTTGTGAGAATAAAAGAACGAGTTCAGTAACGAGCTAAAGAGTACAAACTAGTAACTTGTGAGAATAAAAGAACGAGTTCAGTAACGAACTAAAGAGTACAAACTAGTAACTTGTGAGAATAAAAGAACGAGTTCAGTAACGAACTAAAGAGTACAAACTAGTAACTTGCGAGAATAAAAGAACGAGTTCAGTAACGAACTAAAGAGTACAAACTAGTAACTTGTGAGAATAAAAGAACGAGTTCAGTAACGAACTAAAGAGTACAAACTAGTAACTTGTGAGAATAAAAGAACGAGTTCAGTAACGAACTAAAGAGTACAAACTAGTAACTTGTGAGAATAAAAGAACGAGTCCAGTAACGAACTAAAGAGTACAAACTAGTAACTTGTGAGAATAAAAGAACGAGTTCAGTAACGAACTAAAGAGTACAAACTAGTAACTTGTGAGAATAAAAGAACGAGTTCAGTAACGAACTAAAGAGTACAAACTAGTAACTTGTGAGAATAAAAGAACGAGTTCAGTAACGAACTAAAGAGTACAAACTAGTAACTTGTGAGAATAAAAGAACGAGTTCAGTAACGAACTAAAGAGTACAAACTAGTAACTTGTGAGAATAAAAGAACGAGTTCAGTAACGAACTAAAGAGTACAAACTAGTAACTTGTGAGAATAATAGAACGAGTTCAGTAACGAACTAAAGAGTACAAACTAGTAACTTGCGAGAATAAAAGAACGAGTTCAGTAACGAACTAAAGAGTACAAACTAGTAACTTGTGAGAATAAAAGAACGAGTTCAGTAACGAACTAAAGAGTACAAACTAGTAACTTGTGAGAATAAAAGAACGAGTTCAGTAACGAACTAAAGAGTACAAACTAGTAACTTGTGAGAATAAAAGAACGAGTTCAGTAACGAACTAAAGAGTACAAACTAGTAACTTGTGAGAATAAAAGAACGAGTTCAGTAACGAACTAAAGAGTACAAACTAGTAACTTGTGAGAATAATAGAACGAGTTCAGTAACGAACTAAAGAGTACAAACTAGTAACTTGCGAGAATAAAAGAACGAGTTCAGTAACGAACTAAAGAGTACAAACTAGTAACTTGTGAGAATAAAAGAACGAGTTCAGTAACGAACTAAAGAGTACAAACTAGTAACTTGTGACAATAAAAGAACGAGTTCAGTAACGAACTAAAGAGTACAAACTAGTAACTTGTGAGAATAAAAGAACGAGTTCAGTAACGAACTAAAGAGTACAAACTAGTAACTTGTGAGAATAAAAGAACGAGTTCAGTAACGAACTAAAGAGTACAAACTAGTAACTTGTGACAATAATAGAACGAGTTCAGTAACGAACTAAAGAGTACAAACTAGTAACTTGTGAGAATAAAAGAACGAGTTCAGTAACGAACTAAAGAGTACAAACTAGTAACTTGTGAGAATAAAAGAACGAGTTCAGTAACGAACTAAAGAGTACAAACTAGTAACTTGTGACAATAATAGAACGAGTTCAGTAACGAACTAAAGAGTACAAACTAGTAACTTGTGAGAATAAAAGAACGAGTTCAGTAACGAACTAAAGAGTACAAACTAGTAACTTGTGAGAATAAAAGAACGAGTTCAGTAACGAACTAAAGAGTACAAACTAGTAACTTGTGAGAATAATAGAACGAGTTCAGTAACGAACTAAAGAGTACAAACTAGTAACTTGTGAGAATAAAAGAACGAGTTCAGTAACGAACTAAAGAGTACAAACTAGTAACTTGTGAGAATAAAAGAACGAGTTCAGTAACGAACTAAAGAGTACAAACTAGTAACTTGTGAGAATAAAAGAACGAGTTCAGTAACGAACTAAAGAGTACAAACTAGTAACTTGTGACAATAATAGAACGAGTTCAGTAACGAACTAAAGAGTACAAACTAGTAACTTGTGAGAATAAAAGAACGAGTTCAGTAACGAACTAAAGAGTACAAACTAGTAACTTGTGAGAATAAAAGAACGAGTTCAGTAACGAACTAAAGAGTACAAACTAGTAACTTGTGAGAATAATAGAACGAGTTCAGTAACGAACTAAAGAGTACAAACTAGTAACTTGTGAGAATAAATTAACGAGTTGACTAACGAACTAAAGACTACAAACTAGTAACTTGTGAGAATAAAAGAACGAGTTCAGTAACGAACTAAAGAGTACAAACTAGTAACTTGTGAGAATAAAAGAACGAGTTCAGTAACGAACTAAAGAGTACAAACTAGTAACTTGTGAGAATAAATTAACGAGTTGACTAACGAACTAAAGACTACAAACTAGTAACTTGTGAGAATAAAAGAACGAGTTCAGTAACGAACTAAAGAGTACAAACTAGTAACTTGTGAGAATAAATTAACGAGTTGACTAACGAACTAAAGACTACAAACTAGTAACTTGTGAGAATAAAAGAACGAGTTCAGTAACGAACTAAAGAGTACAAACTAGTAACTTGTGAGAATAAAAGAACGAGTTCAGTAACGAACTAAAGAGTACAAACTAGTAACTTGTGAGAATAAATTAACGAGTTGACTAACGAACTAAAGACTACAAACTAGTAACTTGTGAGAATAAAAGAACGAGTTCAGTAACGAACTAAAGAGTACAAACTAGTAACTTGTGAGAATAAAAGAACGAGTTCAGTAACGAACTAAAGAGTACAAACTAGTAACTTGTGAGAATAAAAGAACGAGTTCAGTAACGAACTAAAGAGTACAAACTAGTAACTTGTGAGAATAAAAGAACGAGTTCAGTAACGAACTAAAGAGTACAAACTAGTAACTTGCGAGAATAAAAGAACGAGTTCAGTAACGAACTAAAGAGTACAAACTAGTAACTTGTGAGAATAATAGAACGAGTTCAGTAACGAACTAAAGAGTACAAACTAGTAACTTGTGAGAATAAAAGAACGAGTTCAGTAACGAACTAAAGAGTACAAACTAGTAACTTGCGAGAATAAAAGAACGAGTTCAGTAACGAACTAAAGAGTACAAACTAGTAACTTGTGAGAATAAAAGAACGAGTTCAGTAACGAACTAAAGAGTACAAACTAGTAACTTGTGAGAATAAAAGAACGAGTTCAGTAACGAACTAAAGAGTACAAACTAGTAACTTGTGAGAATAAAAGAACGAGTTCAGTAACGAACTAAAGACTACAAACTAGTAACTATGAGGTTCCCCAGCTGAGATACACCTTTCTCCACCCCGTAAAAACTTTTCCTGTTTATACTTTTAGCCCTATGATTCGAAGCATTTTCTCTGAATTCAATGAACGGTTAAACAGCGGTAGCGTAAATGTGAGTTTGTCTGCATCAAGGTATACGACACGATTGTACAGCAATCCGGCATGTAGAGTGGCCAGCGGTAACACCTCGGAACGAACTATTTCCCGTCAAATCCTCGCAGACTTCCTCATTTCGCGCAACTGTCACGCTGTTTAGTCTAACACGTTGTGGGAGGAATACACGCTTCTATTAATAGTTGTACGCATTGCGGCTTGTGTCCCCATTTTACAACGCATACATTCAAGTTAGCAAAGTGTGAATGAGCTGTCTACAATGCACACGGGTTAAAGCAGACACCGCGGCTAGAGCGTTCGATTTCACGGTCTGGCATCCACAATAAAACTTGGCTACACAGACGGATTCCTCTAGCCCACTAATTAAGTAACGAATATAGGCCGAGGCAGATATATCAGACCCTAACTCTGAGAGGAAAATATTACATTAAACTGTCACTTTCTACCCCAACTATGTTTGCACTAAAAGTAATAATATGGCCATGGTGAGACTGTAAGTGATTTTTATTAAACTAGAAGTAATAATAGGACATTAATGGTAATTAAAAAACTAGATGTGATAATGCTAATGTAGAGATGTGTCACTTGCCAAATTAAATGAGATAATAGCAATGTGGAGATGTTACAATTGGAAAACTAATCACGACAATGACAAAACTACATCCGATAATAGCAAAGTAGATGTTAAAATGGCAAACATAAATGTTATCATTATCAATGATTTATTTACAATGTAACAATTATTATCAACATTGTAATTGTATTTACAATAATTTAGTGACAATGTAGAGATTTTACAATAACAAAACTAGAAGTGATAATGCCAATGTGGAGATGTCCCAATTGCAAAACTAGACGTGATAATAGCAATGTAGAGATCCGACAGTTGTAAAACTAAATGTAAAAATGGCAATCTGGAGAGGTTACAATTGCAAAGCTGTCTAGCGTCTGCAACAATGACAAAATTAGATGTAATAATGATAATTTAGAGATTTTACAATTGCAAAACTACACACAACAATGAAAAAACTAGACATGAAACAGCAAACTAAATGTTGAAATAGCAAGACTAGATATAAGGGCAATGTAGAGATGTTACATTTCTAAAACTACACACAACAATGAAAAAACTAGACATGAAACAGCAAACTAAATGTTGAAATAGCAAGACTAGATATAAGGGCAATGTAGAGATGTTATATTTGTAAAACTACACACAACAATGAAAAAACTAGACATGAAACAGCAAACTAAATGTTGAAATAGCAAGACTAAATATAAGGGCAATGTAGAGATGTTACATTTGTAAAACTACACACAACAATGAAAAAACTAGACATGAAACAGCAAACTAAATGTTGAAATAGCAAGACTAAATATAAGGGCAATGTAGAGATGTTACATTTGTAAAACTACACACAACAATGACAAAACTAGACATGAAACAGCAAACTAGATGTTGAAATAGCAAGACTAGATATAAGGGCAATGTAGAGATGTTACATTTGTAAAACTACACACAACAATGAAAAAACTAGACATGAAACAGCAAACTAAATGTTGAAATAGCAAGACTAGATATAAGGGCAATGTAGAGATGTTACATTTGTAAAACTACACACAACAATGACAAAACTAGACATGAAACAGCAAACTAGATGTTGAAATAGCAAGACTAGATATAAGGGCAATGTGGAGATGTCCCAATTGCAAAACTAGATGTGATAATAGCAATGTAGAGATCCGACAGTTATAAAACTAAATGTAAAAATGGCAATCTGGAGAGGTTACAATTGCAAAGCTGTCTATCGTCTGCAACAATGACAAAATTAGATGTAATAATGATAATTTAGAGATTTTACAATTGCAAAACTACACACAACAATGAAAAAACTAGACATGAAACAGCAAACTAAATGTTGAAATAGCAAGACTAGATATAAGGGCAATGTAGAGATGTTACATTTGTAAAACTACACACAACAATGAAAAAACTAGACATGAAACAGCAAACTAAATGTTGAAATAGCAAGACTAGATATAAGGGCAATGTAGAGATGTTACATTTGTAAAACTACACACAACAATGAAAAAACTAGACATGAAACAGCAAACTAAATGTTGAAATAGCAAGACTAGATATAAGGGCAATGTAGAGATGTTACATTTGTAAAACTACACACAACAATGAAAAAACTAGACATGAAACAGCAAACTAAATGTTGAAATAGCAAGACTAGATATAAGGGCAATGTAGAGATGTTACATTTGTAAAACTACACACAACAATGACAAAACTAGACATGAAACAGCAAACTAAATGTTGAAATAGCAAGACTAGATATAAGGGCAATGTAGAGATGTTACATTTGTAAAACTACACACAACAATGAAAAAACTAGACATGAAACAGCAAACTAAATGTTGAAATAGCAAGACTAGATATAAGGGCAATGTAGAGATGTTACATTTGTAAAACTACACACAACAATGAAAAAACTAGACATGAAACAGCAAACTAAATGTTGAAATAGCAAGACTAGATATAAGGGCAATGTAGAGATGTTACATTTGTAAAACTACACACAACAATGAAAAAACTAGACATGAAACAGCAAACTAAATGTTGAAATAGCAAGACTAGATATAAGGGCAATGTAGAGATGTTACATTTGTAAAACTACACACAACAATGACAAAACTAGACATGAAACAGCAAACTAAATGTTGAAATAGCAAGACTAGATA
Organism: Prosapia bicincta; assembly: GCA_036971475.1. Lineage (NCBI taxonomy): Eukaryota > Metazoa > Arthropoda > Insecta > Hemiptera > Cercopidae > Prosapia > Prosapia bicincta. Next base: position 8,507,112 of record JBAIZL010000004.1, on the reverse strand, counting down.
TAAGGGCAATGTAGAGATGTTACATTTGTAAAACTACACACAACAATGAAAAAACTACACATGAAACAGCAAACTAAATGTTGAAATAGCAAGACTAGATATAAGGGCAATGTAGAGATGTTACATTTGTAAAACTACACACAACAATGACAAAACTAGACATGAAACAGCAATCTAAATGTTGAAATAGCAAGACTAGATATAAGGGCAATGTAGAGATGTTACATTTGTAAAACTACACACAACAATGACAAAACTAGACATGAAACAGCAAACTAAATGTTGAAATAGCAAGACTAGATATAAGGGCAATGTAGAGATGTTACATTTGTAAAACTACACACAACAATGACAAAACTAGACATGAAACAGCAAACTAGATGTTGAAATAGCAAGACTAGATATAAGGGCAATGTGGAGATGTCCCAATTGCAAAACTAGATGTGATAATAGCAATGTAGAGATCCGACAGTTATAAAACTAAATGTAAAAATGGCAATCTGGAGAGGTTACAATTGCAAAGCTGTCTAGCGTCTGCAACAATGACAAAATTAGATGTAATAATGATAATTTAGAGATTTTACAATTGCAAAACTACACACAACAATGAAAAAACTAGACATGAAACAGCAAACTAAATGTTGAAATAGCAAGACTAGATATAAGGGCAATGTAGAGATGTTACATTTGTAAAACTACACACAACAATGAAAAAACTAGACATGAAACAGCAAACTAAATGTTGAAATAGCAAGACTAGATATAAGGGCAATGTAGAGATGTTACATTTGTAAAACTACACACAACAATGAAAAAACTAGACATGAAACAGCAAACTAAATGTTGAAATAGCAAGACTAGATATAAGGGCAATGTAGAGATGTTACATTTGTAAAACTACACACAACAATGAAAAAACTAGACATGAAACAGCAAACTAAATGTTGAAATAGCAAGACTAGATATAAGGGCAATGTAGAGATGTTACATTTGTAAAACTACACACAACAATGACAAAACTAGACATGAAACAGCAAACTAAATGTTGAAATAGCAAGACTAGATATAAGGGCAATGTAGAGATGTTACATTTGTAAAACTACACACAACAATGACAAAACTAGACATGAAACAGCAAACTAAATGTTGAAATAGCAAGACTAGATATAAGGGCAATGTAGAGATGTTACATTTGTAAAACTACACACAACAATGACAAAACTAGACATGAAACAGCAAACTAAATGTTGAAATAGCAAGACTAGATATAAGGGCAATGTAGAGATGTTACATTTGTAAAACTACACACAACAATGAAAAAACTAGACATGAAACAGCAAACTAAATGTTGAAATAGCAAGACTAGATATAAGGGCAATGTAGAGATGTTACATTTGTAAAACTACACACAACAATGACAAAACTAGACATGAAACAGCAAACTAAATGTTGAAATAGCAAGACTAGATATAAGGGCAATGTAGAGATGTTACATTTGTAAAACTACACACAACAATGAAAAAACTAGACATGAAACAGCAAACTAAATGTTGAAATAGCAAGACTAGATATAAGGGCAATGTAGAGATGTTACATTTGTAAAACTACACACAACAATGAAAAAACTAGACATGAAACAGCAAACTAAATGTTGAAATAGCAAGACTAGATATAAGGGCAATGTAGAGATGTTACATTTGTAAAACTACACACAACAATGACAAAACTAGACATGAAACAGCAAACTAAATGTTGAAATAGCAAGACTAGATATAAGGGCAATGTAGAGATGTTACATTTGTAAAACTACACACAACAATGACAAAACTAGACATGAAACAGCAAACTAAATGTTGAAATAGCAAGACTAGATATAAGGGCAATGTGGAGATGTTACATTTGTAAAACTACACACAACAATGACAAAACTAGACATGAAACAGCAAACTAGATGTTGAAATAGCAAGACTAGATATAAGGGCAATGTGGAGATGTTACATTTGTAAAACTACACACAACAATGACAAAACTAGACATGAAACAGCAAACTAGATGTTGAAATAGCAAGACTAGATATAAGGGCAATGTGGAGATGTAACATTTGTAAAACTACACACAACAATGACAAAACTAGACATGAAACAGCAAACTAGATGTTGAAATAGCAAGACTAGATATAAGGGCAATGTGGAGATGTTACATTTGTAAAACTACACACAACAATGACAAAACTAGACATGAAACAGCAAACTAGATGTTGAAATAGCAAGACTAGATATAAGGGCAATGTGGAGATGTTACATTTGTAAAACTACACACAACAATGACAAAACTAGACATGAAACAGCAAACTAGATGTTGAAATAGCAAGACTAGATATAAGGGCAATGTGGAGATGTAACATTTGTAAAACTACACACAACAATGAAAAAACTAGACATGAAACAGCAAACTAGATGTTGAAATAGCAAGACTAGATATAAGGGCAATGTGGAGATGTAACATTTGTAAAACTACACACAACAATGACAAAACTAGACATGAAACAGCAAACTAGATGTTGAAATAGCAAGACTAGATATAAGGGCAATGTGGAGATGTTACATTTGTAAAACTACACACAACAATGACAAAACTAGACATGAAACAGCAAACTAGATGTTGAAATAGCAAGACTAGATATAAGGGCAATGTGGAGATGTTACATTTGTAAAACTACACACAACAATGACAAAACTAGATATGAAACAGCAAACTAGATGTTGAAATAGCAAGACTAGATATAAGGGCAATGTGGAGATGTAACATTTGTAAAACTACACACAACAATGAAAAAACTAGACATGAAACAGCAAACTAAATGTTGAAATAGCAAGACTAGATATAAGGGCAATGTAGAGATGTTACATTTGTAAAACTACACACAACAATGAAAAAACTAGACATGAAACAGCAAACTAAATGTTGAAATAGCAAGACTAGATATAAGGGCAATGTAGAGATGTTACATTTGTAAAACTACACACAACAATGACAAAACTAGACATGAAACAGCAAACTAAATGTTGAAATAGCAAGACTAGATATAAGGGCAATGTAGAGATGTTACATTTGTAAAACTACACACAACAATGACAAAACTAGACATGAAACAGCAAACTAAATGTTGAAATAGCAAGACTAGATATAAGGGCAATGTGGAGATGTTACATTTGTAAAACTACACACAACAATGACAAAACTAGACATGAAACAGCAAACTAGATGTTGAAATAGCAAGACTAGATATAAGGGCAATGTGGAGATGTTACATTTGTAAAACTACACACAACAATGACAAAACTAGACATGAAACAGCAAACTAGATGTTGAAATAGCAAGACTAGATATAAGGGCAATGTGGAGATGTAACATTTGTAAAACTACACACAACAATGACAAAACTAGACATGAAACAGCAAACTAGATGTTGAAATAGCAAGACTAGATATAAGGGCAATGTGGAGATGTTACATTTGTAAAACTACACACAACAATGACAAAACTAGACATGAAACAGCAAACTAGATGTTGAAATAGCAAGACTAGATATAAGGGCAATGTGGAGATGTTACATTTGTAAAACTACACACAACAATGACAAAACTAGACATGAAACAGCAAACTAGATGTTGAAATAGCAAGACTAGATATAAGGGCAATGTGGAGATGTAACATTTGTAAAACTACACACAACAATGAAAAAACTAGACATGAAACAGCAAACTAGATGTTGAAATAGCAAGACTAGATATAAGGGCAATGTGGAGATGTAACATTTGTAAAACTACACACAACAATGACAAAACTAGACATGAAACAGCAAACTAGATGTTGAAATAGCAAGACTAGATATAAGGGCAATGTGGAGATGTTACATTTGTAAAACTACACACAACAATGACAAAACTAGACATGAAACAGCAAACTAGATGTTGAAATAGCAAGACTAGATATAAGGGCAATGTGGAGATGTTACATTTGTAAAACTACACACAACAATGACAAAACTAGACATGAAACAGCAAACTAGATGTTGAAATAGCAAGACTAGATATAAGGGCAATGTGGAGATGTAACATTTGTAAAACTACACACAACAATGAAAAAACTAGACATGAAACAGCAAACTAGATGTTGAAATAGCAAGACTAGATATAAGGGCAATGTGGAGATGTAACATTTGTAAAACTAGACCTAGAATAATAAACTAGTTGTTATAATGGAAAATCTAGATTACACACACACACACACACACACACACACACACACACACACACACACACACACACACACACACACACACACACACACACACACACACACACACACACACACACACACACACACACACACACACACACACACACACACACACACACACACACACACACACACACACACACACACACACACACACACACACACACACACACACACACACACACACACACACACACACACACACACACACACACACACACACACACACACACACACACACACACACACACACACACACACACACACACACACACACACACACACACACACACACACACACACACACACACACACACACACACACACACACACACACACACACACACACACACACACACACACACACACACACACACACACACACACACACACACACACACACACACACACACACACACACACACACACACACACACACACACACACACACACACACACACACACACACACACACACACACACACACACACACACACACACACACACACACACACACACACACACACACACACACACACACACACACACACACACACACACACACACACACACACACACACACACACACACACACACACACACACACACACACACACACACACACACACACACACACACACACACACACACACACACACACACACACACACACACACACACACACACACACACACACACACACACACACACACACACACACACACACACACACACACACACACACACACACACACACACACACACACACACACACACACACACACACACACACACACACACACACACACACACACACACACACACACACACACACACACACACACACACACACACACACACACACACACACACACACACACACACACACACACACACACACACACACACACACACACACACACACACACACACACACACACACACACACACACACACACACACACACACACACACACACACACACACACACACACACACACACACACACACACACACACACACACACACACACACACACACACACACACACACACACACACACACACACACACACACACACACACACACACACACACACACACACACACACACACACACACACACACACACACACACACACACACACACACACACACACACACACACACACACACACACACACACACACACACACACACACACACACACACACACACACACACACACACACACACACACACACACACACACACACACACACACACACACACACACACACACACACACACACACACACACACACACACACACACACACACACACACACACACACACACACACACACACACACACACACACACACACACACACACACACACACACACACACACACACACACACACACACACACACACACACACACACACACACACACACACACACACACACACACACACACACACACACACACACACACACACACACACACACACACACACACACACACACACACACACACACACACACACACACACACACACACACACACACACACACACACACACACACACACACACACACACACACACACACACACACACACACACACACACACACACACACACACACACACACACACACACACACACACACACACACACACACACACACACACACACACACACACACACACACACACACACACACACACACACACACACACACACACACACACACACACACACACACACACACACACACACACACACACACACACACACACACACACACACACACACACACACACACACACACACACACACACACACACACACACACACACACACACACACACACACACACACACACACACACACACACACACACACACACACACACACACACACACACACACACACACACACACACACACACACACACACACACACACACACACACACACACACACACACACACACACACACACACACACACACACACACACACACACACACACACACACACACACACACACACACACACACACACACACACACACACACACACACACACACACACACACACACACACACACACACACACACACACACACACACACACACACACACACACACACACACACACACACACACACACACACACACACACACACACACACACACACACACACACACACACACACACACACACACACACACACACACACACACACACACACACACACACACACACACACACACACACACACACACACACACACACACACACACACACACACACACACACACACACACACACACACACACACACACACACACACACACACACACACACACACACACACACACACACACACACACACACACACACACACACACACACACACACACACACACACACACACACACACACACACACACACACACACACACACACACACACACACACACACACACACACACACACACACACACACACACACACACACACACACACACACACACACACACACACACACACACACACACACACACACACACACACACACACACACACACACACACACACACACACACACACACACACACACACACACACACACACACACACACACACACACACACACACACACACACACACACACACACACACACACACACACACACACACACACACACACACACACACACACACACACACACACACACACACACACACACACACACACACACACACACACACACACACACACACACACACACACACACACACAAATATTTGCATGTATAATGTTTGGTTAATCGCTAATCAATAATTCCCTGAATTTTCAAGTTACACATTTCATAAACAACACATTTTGTGGAAAGTTGCTAGTTCATCAACATCATGGGGATTACAAATTATTCTAAGCTATATTTTTTAAAAGCGTTAAATTTGAAGGGCTCGGCTTAGCTGCTACTTACAATGCAAACTTTGACTAGTCGGTGCTCATTGAAATTTATTGCCACAGAATTTTTTTAAAATTATGTAAAACAAAAGTATTTTTTATTAAGTAGTTTACGTTTCATGATTATTGTTTTTGTTTATTTTGAAAAACGATTTTTTCGTAAAATTGCAAAAAAGCTATTTACAATTCAATCAAAAGATTTTTTTTTAATAAGCATTCCCAACTGGTCAAATCAACTTAATCTTATTACTAGCACCCAAATAAGATAATCTGAAACTAGTTGCGATTTCTATTAGGGTGGTAATGCCGAGGGTACCATTAATCCTTTCTTTCCGGAAAAATATTTGAAGTGACTTAATTTTTGTTACAAAAACCTTAATTTTTATAACAGACACTTTTGACAGTGATCAATTTAAAGGTTTTTTTCCAGTACTTGTTCAGTAACCAAATAAAAACCAGTTGTTTAGAATTTTTTTGTGAAATGTAAACGTTTTGAGTGATTCGCGGAAAACAGTTTAAACATATTTTTCGTTCATCGAAAGTTTTAACCGTGAATAGCTCGAAAAATATCATTATAAAAAATTTTGTAACAATACAAATTGCTTAGAATTGGCCAAGCTATAGATTTATACGCTTAATTTGAATAACTTTTCACCCTCCAGATAAGGTGGCTTCCAACCTCGAGTTGGATTCAAAGTAGATTCTAAATACACCCCACATCAAGAATTTTGAAAACAATCGGTGTTGCTTACAAATATAACACGTAGAGACCGCCAAGATTAAAGTAGATACCTGATCTTAAAGTGGGTAAAGAGAGACATCTGCTCTATTCCAGGGGGTGGGAGATTAAGGGCAGAACTACTACAGAGGGACGTAATGATCCCCTGGGAGTATTGAGAGATGAACGCTTGAGTGAATAGCTTGGATTACTTGAAGGATATTTGTGAATGAACGAAATGATGAATGTTGCTTACAAATATTACACGTAGAAACCACCAGGACTAAAGTAGATACCTGATCTTAAAGTGGGTAAAGAGAGACATCTGCCCTATTCCAGGGGGGTGTGTGAAATAAGAGTGTAACTACTTCAGAGGGACGTAATGATCCTGTTGGAGTATCAAGAGATGAAGGCTTGAGTGGATAGCTTGGATTACTTTAAGGATATATGTGAATGTACGAAATGACGAGTGTTGCTTGCAAATATTACACGTAGACACCGCCAAGCCTAAAGTAGATACCTGATCTTAAAGTGGGTAAAGAGAGACATCTGCCCTATTCCAGGGGGGTGTGTGAAATAAGAGTATAACTACTACAGAGGGACGTAATGATCTTGTGGGAGTATCGAGAGATGAAAGCTTGAGTGGATAGCTTGGATTACTTGAAGGATATATGTGAATGAACGAAATGAAGAGTGTTGCTTACAAATATTACACGTAGAAACCGCAAAGACTAAAGTAGATACCTGATCTTAAAGTGGGTAAAGAGAGACATCTGCCCTATTCCAGGGGGGTGTGTGAAATAAGAGTATAACTACTACAGAGGGACGTAATGATCTTGTGGGAGTATCGAGAGATGAAAGCTTGAGAGGATAGCTTGGATTACTTGAAGGATATATGTGAATGAACGAAATGACGAGTGTTGCTTGCAAATATTACACGTAGACACCGCCAAGCCTAAAGTAGATACCTGATCTTAAAGGGCTTAAAGAGACACATCTACCCTATTCCAGGGGAATGTGTGAAATAAGAGTATAACTACTACAGAGGGACGTAATGATCTTGTGGGAGTATCGAGAGATGAAAGCTTGAGTGGATAGCTTGGATTACTTGAAGGATATATGTGAATGAACGAAATGAAGAGTGTTGCTTACAAATATTACACGTAGACACCGCCAAGCCTAAAGTAGATACCTGATCTTAAAGTGGGTAAAGAGAGACATCTGCCCTATTCCAGGGGGGTGTGTGAAATAAGAGTATAACTACTACAGAGGGACGTAATGATCCTGTGGGAGTATCGAGAGATGAAAGCTTGAGAGGATAGCTTGGATTACTTGAAGGATATATGTGAATGAACGAAATGACGAGTGTTGCTTGCAAATATTACACGTAGACACCGCCAAGCCTAAAGTAGATACCTGATCTTAAAGGGCTTAAAGAGACACATCTACCCTATTCCAGGGGAATGTGTGAAATAAGAGTATAACTACTACAGAGGGACGTAATGATCCTGTGGGAGTATCGAGAGATGAAAGCTTGAGTGGATAGCTTGGATTACTTGAAGGATATATGTGAATGAACGAAATGAAGAGTGTTGCTTACAAATATTACACGTAGAAACCGCAAAGACTAAAATAGATACCTGATCTTAACAGGGATGAAAAGAGATATCTACCCTATTCCAGGAGAATTCCAGGTAAATAAAGGTAGAACTACTACAGAGGGACGTAATGATCCCCTGGGAGTATTGAGGATATACGTCCCCTGGGAGTACGTGAAAGATATATGTGAATGAACGAAATTTCAAGTGGCATGTTTGCTGTAAGGGTTGAACAGGTTCAGGTAAGTGAGAATTCCCCTCAGCTGTAGTTGGCCTCCTATTGTAGTAGAGAAAGAACAATGTAGATGATAATAATAATAATAATAGATAATAATGAGGCCATTATATAAAACCAAGGCAATAAAACGTAATTAATTATGCAGGCTTACTTCTCAGTAATCGCTTAGCATTAAGGATTACTATTCAATTCGTCCACTATCTTATCGCCGTCGTTTCTCTGAAAAGGAGTTAAATACTTTTAATCTGTAGTAGAACGTGTAAAAAGTCGCAATAAGGCTCCGTATAGCGTTTCTAAGCGTGACACCCCACTGGGCATCGGATTCGGTTCACTTTTCTACCAAGTGGTCATTGCGCCGTGGATGTGGCGATGTGACGATAAATGTCCGTAACTCTAGTCAACTGATACAGTATTCATGCGATGTCTGTTGACAGCTCGTCAGTCAAAAATCCAATCTCGCGCTACTTGGCTAGAGAACCAATCGATCTCCGCTAAACTGCCTCACACTTTCCATAGACTTGTCATACAGACTTTCAATTCTATATCTGGCAGGACGATATTTCATCGGCTCGAAAACACATATTACAGATTCCAGGACGTATTTTATCGTTTCTCGGAATCGCCATCTACAGATTTTAAAAAATCTATATTTATCATTTATTAAATAAAACGAAACCATACGAATGGAAAATTTCCCGCTTTCAGATTTATGTATAAAACATGTATTTATCACGTTACAAAATACAATTCAAAATATTGGTATTCACTGAGTATCATGAAGTTAATGTGACAGCAGTGATGGGAGGATTTTCCAAATTTCTTTAGTTTCAATTCGTATATTTTTTTTTCAATCTACAATAAATTCGGTAAGATAATGAGGTTAGGTGAGTATTTATCGTGATTGTAAATACGGAAATAGTTGTTAAATATTAACGGTGAACTCGTGCAATAATTCCTATTGTGGGAGACAGTGCCTTTTTCTTACAGCGTGCATTATACATAAGGCGAAAGTACTCGTGTTCGTCGTCTTACAGAATTATACATTGTACTAAACTGGAATAGATTTGTTCCTTTTGTCATGATTTTTATGATTTTAATCAGTAAACACGTTCAGTTTTATGTTATGGATGTAAAGGGTAATGCTATAAATTTTCATATATAAACTTTTTGTTTGTGAGTTTTTAGTAATAATTCTTTAAATACTGATAGAATCTGATTAAATCAGTCTCGTCAATATTAATAACCCTTAAATACACCAAATATAGCCAAAATGAACCATGAAATTAAATTAAATTATAATTATTACATTAGCAATATTATGCTATTACATTAGCAATATTATGCTATTACATTAGCAATATTATGCTATTACATTAGCAATATTATGCTATTACATTAGCAATATTATGCTATTACATTAGCAATATTATGCTATTAGATTAGCAATATTATGCTATTACATTAGCAATATTATGGTATTACATTAGCAATATTATGGTATTACATTAGCAGTATTATGCTATTACATTAGCAATATTATGCTATTAGATTAGCAATATTATGCTATTAGATTAGCAATATTATGCTATTAGATTAGCAATATTACGCTATTAGATTAGCAATATTATGCTATTACATTAGCAATATTATGCTATTAGATTAGCAATATTATGCTATTAGATTAGCAATATTATGCTATTACATTAGCAATATTACGCTATTAGATTAGCAATATTACGCTATTAGAATAGCAATATTATGCTATTACATTAGCAATATTGCGCTATTAGATTAGCAATATTACGCTATTATATTAGCAATATTACGCTATTAGATAAGCAATATTATGCTATTAGATTAGCAATATTATGCTATTACATTAGCAATATTATGCTATTAGATTAGCAATATTACGCTATTAGATTAGCAATATTACGCTATTAGATTAGCAATATTATGCTTATTACACTTTTGCTATTACTTGCGACCAGACGTTTTGTTAGCTAAAGGTTGTTACATTGTTAACTTACAGTTGGAGAAAAAGTTTTCGTCTTACGACTTCTTCAGCCTTGTATTTTTGCCGCTAGGAATGCTGCAGTTGTGCTTCTTCGGTACCATTTTTTGAAAGTTAGAAGTGATGTGATCGAAGAGCATGTGTGATCTGTGCCGTGTCGTTCATTTAGGATGTCATTTTTATGGGTGTTGCTATGCCTATATATGTCATACTGTTCGAGTGTGTTTAATTTATGGCCTTTGTTGCATGTGTGGAGGATGCTCATGAGTGAATTCTGTCTACTTGCTACTCCTACAAAGTGCTACCATGATACCCAACTTACAAATATTTACGTACGCGGTATTTAAGTGGTATTTTCCTAAAGCACTACCAATACAATAACAAAAATATGTATTAAGTTTACAATATAGCCTACATTCGATGAAAAGTAACAAACAAAATCCATACAAACATACGCTCTCCGTACGACTTTGCGAACATTTCTTTGATAGTCGTATTTACATTTTGCTCAATAAAACGTTTAAAAAACTACATACAACTAAATGCACAACCGAATTCAGTTTAAATTCTACAAATACTGTATTAAACCATAGCGGGTAATTTCTATATGTCTATCAGTGACAAGACTGAGTTTTGCCCAAACTAAATCCCTGTTATGAGTGTTTGCACTCATTCCGTAATGACAAGACTAAAGGCTAGAATTACGCAATGCCAAGCAACACTAGCGCCGTCTACGTCACAATATGTTAATTACGCGTGTCAACTCAACCGGGCCTAAATGAAGTGTAGCCTACTACGTCTTGCGCATATAGTTCCCGTCATTTCTGTAGCCCACCTTCGACTATGTTGCAACTATTACACCTTATCGTAAAAGACTAATTGTTAATGAAGCAATGATACGGAAATGAACTACCTTGAAGCACGACAAAACGTACGCCGAAGTCCCTGGCTTAAATGGTTCTTGTCGACATGGCTACATAAGAGCGACACGACCAAGGTGAAACCTTGTCGCATTATTCGCCAAATATTGTTCTAGGCAAAACTATTTCCGGCGTTATATTAGTGTTTATGCGAAGGACATTTAGCCATTATATCCTTGAAGCACGGCAATACCGTACGCCGAAGTCCATGGCTTAAATGGATCTTGTCGACATGTCTACATAAGAGCGGGACGACCAAGGTGAAATTATTCGCCAAATATTGTTCTAGGCCAGGGGTCCTCACTAGGAATACTTTGAGAGCCAAATATTTTGCATAACATTTTCCTGAGGGCCGCAAGTACAAGAGGCACTAAATAACTGACAAACAATTTGATTATAACATACGTTTATTACATTACCAACATAAATATAATGTTTTGCGCATAAAAAAGCTTGAAAATGTCTTTTTTTTACTTAGTTAATTCTTTGAAGTTGATGGGCGAAATCTTTCACAGTCCTCTAATATGGCATCCATGTTGGCAGGTTGGGAAGAAACTGAAATTCTTAAAATGTTCTCAACATTCTCACTTGTTAGCCTAGATCTGTACTTGTGTTTTACAAACTTCAGCTTACTGAATGTAGATTCACAGACATAAGTAGATGAAAAAACACTCAATATTTTCTGAGCACATTCAAGTAAGTTAGGAAATTTGTCCTTTTCAACAACCCTCCGAAACTCATAGTGAGCTTTATTCTTCATCTTTTCTTCAAAAATACTTTTGAGTTCCATATCGTTCTGAAGATCGATTAATTCATTTTTCAAATCCCTTCATATCCAAAAACAGAAAGAGGAGCTACATTAGCTGGTTTCATTGCCCATGGATTTTCTACCAAGCGAAATGGTACAGTTTCACAACATATCAAACATATGGCAGTGCCTTCTTTCTTACCTTTTGCACGTCTCCACCGTCACACGTTAATTTGCGTTGCGTTTCGGTGTTGCCGATACTATTGCTTGCTAAACGTCAGTAAAGCCCGAGGCAAAGATACAGCGGGCGGGGTTTTTAACTTCAGTAGTTTGAGTAATTAATTAAGTTTAGTAAAACAACGACAGATTTTCAAAACACTCAGTAAATAAATATAATATTTATTTAAGTTATAAAATATTTTGACTTCAATCCTAACCGTCTAAGGGCCGCAAAAAATCGTCCCGAGGGCCGCATGCGGCCCGCGGGCCGCGTAGTGAGGATGCCTGTAATCTAGGCAAAACTATTTCCAACGTTACATTAGTGTTTATGCGAAGGACATTTAGCCATTATATCCTTGAAGCACAGGGGTTCGGACAGTGACGACTTTGTTCTGGATTAAATACAAAACATCATTGGTGTCCAGAATTAAGGCTACGTCACGACTACTCATAAATCTTCAAGAGATCTTTAAAATTCCCAAATTCTGAAAACAGCATCAAAACAAGGGTGGTAACACAATTAAATTGTTATATATGAGATTTGGGGACCAGGTTGCTATTTCTGAAGATCAAATACACACCCATTCACTAGAGAATAAACTTTATTTGTATATATATATATATATATATATATATATATATATATTTAGAGTAGTTAGGCCCATTTAAATTTATACCTTCCAGGAGAAAGTTTTTATTTACAAAAGCAACAAATGTTTGCCACAACTATCGAGCACTACCTAATATTTTTTATCTTTGTCACGTGCCTAACCCTTTCCTTCAAGACGCCTTAAAAATACTTATCTCATACTGCAAATTTGCATTTTTTTCACTTTATAATCTTGGAATGGTCGTATATAAGGCGTTTTACCTATAAAAACCTTGACACATTGTATTTCAGTATTATAATGACCCACATTGTATTTAACTGAAAGTTTTATAATTTCTAAATATTTTTTAATGAAAATTAGTCGGAGCCCTTAAGATTTATTAATAAAATTTATTAGACCACTAATAAATTTCACAACAGCACCATCTTACATAATCGCAAAAATTCTAGACAAAATCCTAAGATCTAAAATACATATCAACAACACATACAATATAAAAAATGGATACGAATTAATTAATAAAATAAAAACGATAAAAACAAACAGCAACACAAAAATAATAAGTTATGACATAACTAACATGTACCCTAGTATCCCAATAGAAGAAACCATAGAAATAATAAAAAACAAACTGATACACAATAACGAAAAAAGAAACATAATAGATAGTATCATTACGCTAACCAAACACATATGTAACCAAAATTACTTCCAATTTAACAATAAATATTATAAACAAACAACAGGACTCCCCATGGGTTCACCCATATCATCTGTCATGTCAGAAATATATTTACAACACTTTGAACAAATAATAATTAAACCTATAATAAACACACACAATATCTCACTATGGACAAGATATGTAGACGATATACTTGTAATATACCAACCTACCATTCACAACGAACACGTCATAATATTAAACAAACTAAATACATACAACGAAAACATACAATTCACCGTTGAAACAGAAACAAATAGAACAATCAACTTCCTCGACATTACTTTAAATATAAATGATAATAAAATAGAAACTACAGTATACAGGAAACCTACTTCCAACAACACCACAATACACTACAAATCTAACCCCCTCCCCCCTTGGACACACAAAATTAACACTTACAGTAACATGATAAATAAAGCAATAAAATACACACAGGATAACAAACAAAAATTAAATGAAGAATTAGATAACATTACAAAAATAGCAATAGAAAATGGATACAACAAACACATTATAAAAAATATATACAATAAATTCACAAAAAAACCTAACCTCAACACAACACTACAACCGGAACACGAAAATAATAAAAAAATCTACCTAAAATATAAATACACCAATAACAAAATAGAAAAAATAACAAATATATACAACAAAGAATACTACACTCCAACTTACAAACCAAACAACAAAATAATAAAATATCTTAATAACACAAACCACATAACAAATTCAGAAAAACATAACCTATCAGGAATTTACAAAATCACATGCAACAACTGTAACGCTTTTTACATAGGAAAAACAACCAGAACATTTAAAATAAGATTTGAAGAACATTATAGAGCATACAAAAACAAAAACTCTAAAGTATCAAATGTTGCAGCACACCTAATATCCCATAAACACGAAATAACAAATTACGAAAATAACCTAACCATACTGGAAATAAATAACAACCCAATAGAACTAAACTCACTAGAAAAATACCACATTTATAAAAACATACACAACAACTTAATGAATCTACAAACAACATATACAGAAGACATACTATACAGAAATATCATACACACAGATCAAGAAAAAGTGCGCGTAACGTCTACAAACACCGGCTTCACGGACCGAGCATCCACAGCAGAGAAAAATCAGTGATTCGACAATGGTCAACGACCGAAAGGTGCCTCATCACTCAAGGTAAAATTATTGCACTTAATGGTGGATAAAATTACTCACATAGTAATATATTAACTTCATATATATATATATATATATATATATATATATATATATATATATATATATATATATATATATATATATGACTTTCACTATATGTACTTAAACAAGAATCTTAGTTTGTAAGTACATATAGTGAAAGTGATAAGTAAATACAAGAAAACAGTTTTGCAAAGTTAAATATATATATATATATATATATATATATATATATATATATATATATATATAAATATATATATATATATATATATATATATATATATATTTATTTATTTATATATATACAAATACATATAACAATAATTATACTTGAATAACGGTTAATAATTTATTAATTATGATAACAATTTATAATTGGTTCTATAACTTTGGGCAACACTTATCAAACAAATTTTAAATAATAGAGAAGGTTAATGTTTTAATTATTTAAAACTTCAAAAAAAGTACTGTAGTTAAATGTACAAAAAGTACAGCAGTCCTGAGGATGGGTTTGGTGGTGAGAGCGAAACAAGCCGCAGGAGAAAGCAAACAAGAACACATTCAGCCTACAAAGGGAGGGAAAGAGTTTTTTTATGTTTACTTCCATGGAAACGTAATATCTTCCTACTGCACGAGCTTCTTAAACTTACTTATTTTTTTTGTTGTTATAAGTTTTCTGCTCCAGGGACTTTTGAATTGGGGTTGCCATGGAAACGTTTCAATCTTTATAAACAAGGTATTGTCACTCTAAACCGCTTAACCGAACCTTTGGACGCTTGAAGTTAGCTACAAGGAGTTTGTTGCATCCAGTTAGGAGTGAAAAATAGTGTCAGAAAAATGTGGATAATTGTAAAGGCATTTATTTGTAAAGGCAAACAGCTGATTTGATTAGCTGGAACACAGATGTGTAATATGCTATGGCTTAGAATCTGTGATGAAAGGGCTTTGTTTCCGTGCTTTTAATGTTTGTCTTTTGTTGTACAAGGTAAAGGGAACCGCGCCAAATTCAATCTAGCATAAAATATTCCTACAATGGCATCGCAACTCTTGTGTCGTGTTATGATAATCCAGAGTGATCAGTATGATTAAGGAAAAGTTGTGAACAGAGGTTGAAAGATAAAACCTTCTGACAGATATAATGTCACTACGTGTGCAGAGTCGCATACATGAAATATAACTACCCTCTACTGAGGCCAAAACGAGGTGTGTACCATTGGGTAGACTATAGTACCCAATGGTAAGACAATTATAAGAGGGAGAATAAGGGTAAACAAAATTTAGTAGAGGTAAAATAAGAGTATAATGATCTACGAGGACAAAATATATGGGACAATTATTGCATTTCGAGTGCTAGATCGAGTACTTTATTAAGAAAAAGCATAAAGATTCCCTAATACTGAGAAGGTAAACTTATGGCATCTCGCGTGTTGGATCAGGTACTTGTAAGTAGAAGCCTCTCTAACGGCCGCATAAGGAGGTGTACCCAAAATACCCCCATGAAAAAAGAAGTATAAGAAAGGGTAAATGGAATTACGTAGCACTATGTAAACGTCATATAGTGGTCATAGATGTATCTGTGTTACACCTCCCTGATAGATAGATAAGACTACATCGCGAAGCCTTTATCATGCGTGGAATTCAAATGACCGAAATTCAATTAACCAAAACGTATGCAACTTCCAACTAAACGGAAGTGAACGGACTTCGACTAACCAAAGTACACGGACTTCAACTGAAAGAAATGTTGTGGGTTATCTTATTGCCGTTCCGACTATTTACAATTATAATACTTAACGATCTATCAAACCGATCTAATCAAACCGAATAATATTCCAGCATTACATTTAGTTTAATAACGATAAAGTTAAACCGTAGTATTTTGAGAAATAATTTAAAGGTAGTAATAAAAACTTCTAAGTTTAGATATTTACAGATACATTACTTCCCATTTATTTTTAACTTCAAGTTGTGCGATGAACGCCTACTGAACGGCAAAACTCTAACCCGCAACATTTCATTCAGTTGAAGTCCGTGTACTTTGGTTACTTGAAGTCCGTACACTTTGGTTAGTTGAAGTCTGTGCACTTACGATTATTTGAATGTCGCGTATTTTGGTTAGTTGAAGGTTGCGTAAATTGTGTGCGTACATTTTGGTTAGTTGAAATTTGGTCATTTGAAGTAGCCGCCTTTATCATACTACGGGTAAGTATCTTTGAAGGTGGATTTATCTCCAACCCGTGACTCGCCATTCTTCTCCAGCTTTTTTTAATTCGTAGGAAATCTGAAACACGGACAAACTAATTGTTTTCCAGATTCAGTAACACAGCACCAGTGGTTGTTAGGTCTCAACAACGTCACTTTACCCGCCACTTGTTATATCCGGTGAATAAAAAATGGAACGTTCCAATTTCCGGCGCTGCGTCGACTGCAAAACAAATTACCAAGACAAACATGGGACGGCTTTTAATCATCGCAATTACGAGCCGGATATTAAAAGATATATTTACCTATTTACTGGACAACGTTTTTGGATTTCGTGAAATTTATTAAAACCATTAATAAAATCACGATATCAATTACCGATTCCGGATAAATCGTCGCCATTAAGATGATTGCTGTATGATTGGAAACCACTCATTTGAATATTTACCGATTTCGTCAGTTTCTTCAAGCAGTTTCTTTTTGTTTTTATTGATATAATTTAGCACAAAAACCACTACTTCCTAATATTTTTCGTCAGACGCGTTTCAGGCGTGATCTGTGCATTGTTCAATGCTATGCCCGTGACTCATACATTAATACAGCCGTATCAATATCCTCTACAGTTCTTACTAAAAAAAAGTCAAAAAAAATTGACTAGGATTTTTAGTAGACTTTATAAATTTTTAAGTAAAACGTGAGCAAGTCTTGTGAGACAAGGATATTGTTCCACAGTAAATGTAACGCTCACTTATAACAAATACTATGTTTATTACATTTTTTGTTTTATTTTCTCATTATTGTTGTTGTTTTGTAGTTTAGGGTGATCAACCAGTATAACCACTAATGGAAAGGATGGGAAATATAGGTATCTAGGATTAACATAAGGACATAAAATCCCTCGTTGAAGGATGTGGGATCATAGCGTTACGTGTGCGGGGTAGAATAGAAAACAAGCATGATACTTTTGGAATGTAAAGAAGGAATGTAGAGAAGATGAAAAATTGAAAACACTATTGACACTTTTAAAATGTGAAAGACAATAAATGTAGAAACAATCTCGGAAATGAAGTTTGAGACTTTACAAATATGAAAGACGAAACGGGAGGAAAAACTGCAAAGACTATTGACACTTTTGAAATGTGAAAGACAAGACTTGCAGAAACAACCTCGGAAATGAAGTTTGAGACTTTACAAATATGAAAGACGAAACGGGAGGAAAAACTGCAAAGACTATTGACACTTTTGAAATGTGAAAGACAAGACTTGCAGAAACAACCTCGGAAATGAAGTTTGAGACTTTACAAATATGAAAGACGAAACGGGAGGAAAAACTGCAAAGACTATTGACACTTTTGAAATGTGAAAGACAAGACTTGCAGAAACAACCTCGGAAATGAAGTTTGAGACTTTACAAATATGAAAGACGAAACGGGAGGAAAAACTGCAAAGACTATTGACACTTTTGAAATGTGAAAGACAAGACTTGCAGAAACAACCTCGGAAATGAAGTTTGAGACTTTACAAATATGAAAGACGAAACGGGAGGAAAAACTGCAAAGACTATTGACACTTTTGAAATGTGAAAGACAAGACTTGCAGAAACAACCTCGGAAATGAAGTTTGAGACTTTACAAATATGAAAGACGAAACGGGAGGAAAAACTGCAAAGACTATTGACACTTTTGAAATGTGAAAGACAAGACTTGCAGAAACAACCTCGGAAATGAAGTTTGAGACTTTACAAATATGAAAGACGAAACGGGAGGAAAAACTGCAAACACTATTGACACTTTTAAAATGTGAAAGACAAGAAATGTAGAAACAATCTCGGAAATGAAGTTTGAGACTTTAGAAATGTGAAAGACGAAACAGGAGGAAAAACTGCAAAGACTATTGACACTTTTGAAATGTGAAAGACAAGACTTGCAGAAACAACCTCGGAAATGAAGTTTGAGACTTTACAAATATGAAAGACGAAACGGGAGGAAAAACTGCAAAGACTATTGACACTTTTGAAATGTGAAAGACAAGACTTGCAGAAACAACCTCGGAAATGAAGTTTGAGACTTTACAAATATGAAAGACGAAACGGGAGGAAAAACTGCAAACACTATTGACACTTTTAAAATGTGAAAGACAAGAAATGTAGAAACAATCTCGGAAATGAAGTTTGAGACTTTAGAAATGTGAAAGACGAAACAGGAGGAAAAATTGAAAACACTATTGACACTTTTAAAATGTGAAAGACAAGAAATGTAGAAACAATCTCGGGAATGAAGTTTGAGACTTTAGAAATGTGAAAGACGGAACGGGAGGAAAAATTGAAAACACTATTGACACTGAAATGTGAAAGACAAGAAATGTAGAAACAATCTCGGGAATGAAGTTTGAGACTTTAGAAATGTGAAAGACGGAACGGGAGGAAAAATTGAAAACACTATTGACACTTTTGAAATGTGAAAGACAACTAGATCAAGACTTTAGAAATATGAAAGCAGGTACAGGCGGAAAAATAGAAAACCAGGTTGGAGCTTTTTAAATAGGTTGTTTTTTTAGACTAGGCTAGGGTTAAGGTCCCAAGGTCACCTCAGCTACCATGCGATATGGTCTCAGATTGATATTGGTCACAATGCGATTAGCTCAATATTTGCCCAATTGTCCATGCACTGACTACAGTTTTGTTTAGACGTTACTGGTTATAAAGAGGATTTTAACTATTAAATACGGTTTTCGTTCTTTAAAATTACAACCGAACGAATGTATTTACGATACAACCTTAAACAATCTGTAATGCATCCCGTCCGGTCTCTACTCTCAAAGCAAATATCAAACCGAGTAACTTGAAGCCAATACATAGCTAAAAGCTAACATAAAGTTGCGTAGGTTAAACGTGGGGCTAGTTGCTTCCGGCACTGTGTGTGCTCAGAGTCACGTGGTTTCCTTTGAAATTAAACATACTTGCTTTTGTTGTTCTTGGAATAGAATTTATTAAATTCCGACTAAAATCTATATGCATTACATTTAAACGCATTTAAGAGGTTTCCAAATATACCAGCAAATAGATTCATCGGCCATTGTTTAACTATAACAGCTATTTGGCGACAACCTAATTTTGTGTTCCGCTAAGAAGCAAGTATAAAAATATCTTTTATAAGTCAACTCCTACTAAATCAACAAGAAAAAATTTTATTTTATAATTACAATTAATTCACAATATCAAGAGCACAGTGGTACAATATATTACAATGAAAATATTGGAAAGAACCCAAATACCAAAAAAATGATCAAAAATAACAAATAAAACAAGTTACTTAAGATTAAACCCTTATTGTACATTTCGAAGACCATGTCATCACCGTCAGAGGGTCTTATTACAAAATTACAATCTACAATTTAAGGTTGTACAACAGAGGTTTCGACGACAACCAAACGGGAGCAAAAGAAAAATTCATGTACTGCTTTGAGAAATAAATTGATAGGTAGGGGAAAGGTGGCTCGGTGCGAAAGCGCTAGAATTCTAAAATGAAGATACTCAGTTTTTTTAAGATACCCCAAATTTGTATAATTTAATTATTGAATAAATATTTAGAAAAAAACGTATTAACATCAATTTCCACTCAATGTATGTTTTAAAAAAAATGTTTTTGCACTTGATTGGATGAAGAAAAACTTATTTTTGTTAACGAAAGTTGTACAGGATATATATAAGGAGACCGTGAGTTAATAGATGGAATTGAAAAAAAGAAATAATGCTGTACAATGACAGTCCGAAAACCGGCCATGATAAATGTAATCACGCTAAGGACTATAAATAAGGAAGGGTTTAGCGCAGCCCTGAAAGCCGAACTTAACGACAAAATAATTTGTTTTTTTTAAATTTTTAAGGCTATCTGAGCCAGTACGACTACCATCCTATACAAAGGAAAAAAAGGATTGTGTATTACATAGGATTTAAGTAAAAATTCTCAGATAGATGGTATAGATGGTTTCACGTGTGCAAAGAAGCCTACCTGGAGCAGACTTACTCTCTATAGAAAACGTAAAGACGTACCTACCCATTACACTTCTTGTTAAGGAAGGGTAGATGTAATGAGGTAGAACCAAGGAAGGATATGACGCTAAATACTGGCAATAGTAGAAAATATCTAATCGCTTGGGCGGAGTCGCTTCCTTACTCTAAACTTTACTAAAGTGCAATTCAAGCTAATAATGGTGATGTCTGGATTACTGAATGAACTTAATGAACTAAATAATAAAATGAAAATTTGTATGACGTACAACGTGTGATTCAAAGCACATTAAAGTAACTGTAGCTGTTTAGCTTAGGGAAATATGAAATTATGAGGTACTTGGGGACGTTATCGTGACAGCATTAGTTTTCTGGGATATACCTGATTTTATTCAGAAACTACAAAATAAAATAATACATACATAAACTAGAAAAGCATGATTATTTCAAACAAACAAAAATCGTAATTCTAGTACTATAATCACTGGCTAAAATTACTTCTTTTACTCCCTCCGAAAAACAATTTCATTTTTTGCAAGCGTGTTTATATTACATTTCATAAGAATTCTTTTGCTAAAACCTGAACAAAATTTACTGTTACATCTTATTTATTTAAGTTGCGTATAAACCTCTCGACCAATGACAAGTGGGCACATGATATAAATAGCCTCCGTTTAAAAATGAACCAAGTCTTTAGGAGCAAAAAAAAAATATTACAACTTGTCCCTAACCCCCTCCTCAACACAATTTAAAATCGCTTTTAGAAGACAACTGCAAAGCTGGTGAGAATAGGTTTGGTTATAAATAAAATGCCTTAAAGTACAAGTGACGAAATATAGTGAGATGCGTTGGAAGTGAGTATGGACCTCTAATAGAGGTGAAAAGCTAGTTGATAGTCTACCCCTCTCTCGCATCTAGGCACAGTGGGGAACAAGATGTAGCAGTTATAAGCGGACCGATACGTATAGCAGCGTGGTTCGAGAAACACTGAGTAAGCGCCTCCCCCACCACTATAGAAGTCAAGTAGACCACTGCGCATTGGCCAAGTCTCTTGCTATATCTCGCCACACATAGGTTGATGTAGGCTAATCGGTTGCTGTGTGACTCCATGTTGTGTAGTGAACTGAACCTACCACATGATGTTGTACTACTGGCACAACATGGAGACCATTCTACCCATCAACAAATTAACTCAAGTTAGGACACTTTATTAGTTTTTATAACTATACCTTACCTAACCGGTTACTTTGCAGATATAATATAATATTCGGTGTCCCTGAGGACTTTCTACAAGGCAAAGTAAGGTTTGTGGTACAATATTATTAAAGCGTTGTGTTATATAATAGTCTTAAATGTGTTATCCGATACTATCACTTCTCCAGTCTTCACGCTCTATAATACCGTTTTATAAATGAGAAAATTCTTTTTAAATTTCTCGGACACAAAGCGTATCCGACCCTAATCAATAATTTTGTGTCAAAGACTCGAGTTTGAACAAATACTTCCTCTTCTAAAGCCTTGTTCTTGCTCAGTAGGGCCTACCATAATTGCCGCAAGTAAAAGCTGTTCTCCGTCTCAAGATAACCCACTCTGCGTGAAGCAACTAATGACCTAAACTTCTTACAACAATGGAACGTCGAGACAGCGATACATTGTTACGCGTCGTTGCTTTATGCAACGATGTCTGGAGATTATGTCAAGTACACGGGTACACGTAACTAACAAAGTTATTATACACATATCTACGAGTATTACCAGTCTCTAAACTAAGAGTCCAACCCCAAGGTAAGGCACACCGAGAGCGAATAGTTCTTTAATAGCATTACCTGAACCAAACTAATCGGATGGGGTATTGAAGGTACGGAATGCCTGATCGGCCATTTGGAGTGTCGCCTCGTCCCACGAGTGACAAGGCTTTCGAGCTCTTACAGATTTGTAGCAAGGTTCATAGCAACCACCAAGCACTCTTCGTTTCGAGCGGTAGATAGGAGTCTGAGGTTGGGCTTTCGGGCTCTTACAGACATACAGCATGGTTCGTAGCACCCACCAAGCACCCATCGTCTCGAGCGGTAGATAGGAGTCTGACGTTGGGCTTTCGGACTCTTACAGACTTGCAGCACGGTTCGTAGCACCCACCAAGCACCCATCGTCTCGAGCGGTAGATAGGAGCCTGAGGTTGGGCTTTCGGGTTCTTATAAACTTGCAGCACGGTTCGTAGCACCCACCAAGCACCCATCGTCTCGAGCGGTAGATAGGAGTCTGACGTTGGGCTTTCAGGCTCTTACAGACTTGCAGTACGGTTCGTAGCACCCACCAAGCACCCATCGTCTCGAGCGGTAGATAGGAGCCTGAGGTTGGGCTTTCGGGCTCTTACAGACTTGCAGCACGGTTCATAGCACCCACCAAGCACCCATCGTCTCGAGCGGTAGATAGGAGCCTGAGGTTGAGCTTTCGGGTTCTTATAAACTTGCAGCACGGTTCGTAGCACCCACCAAGCACCCATCATCTCGAGCGGTAGATAGGAGTCTGACGTTGGGCTTTCGGGCTCTTACAGACTTGCAGCACGGTTCGTAGCACCCACGAAGCACCCATCGTCTCGAGCGGTAGATAGGAGCCTGAGGTTGGGCTTTCGGGCTCTTACAGACTTGCAGCACGGTTCATAGCACCCACCAAGCACACATCGTCTCGAGCGGTAGATAGGAGCCTGAGGTTGGGCTTTCGGGTTCTTATAAACTTGCAGCACGGTTCGTAGCACCCACCAAGCACCCATCGTCTCGAGCGGTAGATAGGAGTCTGACGTTGGGCTTTCAGGCTCTTACAGACTTGCAGTACGGTTCGTAGCACCCACCAAGCACCCATCGTCTCGAGCGGTAGATAGGAGCCTGAGGTTGGGCTTTCGGGCTCTTACAGACTTGCAGCACGGTTCATAGCACCCACCAAGCACCCATCGTCTCGAGCGGTAGATAGGAGCCTGAGGTTGAGCTTTCGGGTTCTTATAAACTTGCAGCACGGTTCGTAGCACCCACCAAGCACCCATCATCTCGAGCGGTAGATAGGAGTCTGACGTTGGGCTTTCGGGCTCTTACAGACTTGCAGCACGGTTCGTAGCACCCACGAAGCACCCATCGTCTCGAGCGGTAGATAGGAGCCTGAGGTTGGGCTTTCGGGCTCTTACAGACTTGCAGCACGGTTCATAGCACCCACCAAGCACACATCGTCTCGAGCGGTAGATAGGAGCCTGAGGTTGGGCTTTCGGGTTCTTATAAACTTGCAGCACGGTTCGTAGCACCCACCAAGCACCCATGGTCTCGAGCGGTAGATAGGAGTCTGACGTTGGGCTTTCGGGCTCTTACAGACTTGCAGCACGGTTCGTAGCACCCACGAAGCACCCATCGTCTCGAGCGGTAGATAGGAGCCTGAGGTTGGGCTTTCGGGCTCTTACAGACTTGCAGCACGGTTCATAGCACCCACCAAGCACCCATCGTCTCGAGCGGTAGATAGGAGCCTGAGGTTGAGCTTTTGGGAGCCTGCTCTCATATGTTTGACTGTAGATTCTTCACATTTAACTATCTTTGTATTCTTCAACTTATACACCAACATAACTGTTAATGAAACAATCAGCAAACTCACTATCATGAGAGTTTAGGGGGCAGCCCTTTAGATTCTTTAAACTTGCGTTCATTTAAATTTAGTTCACTTATTTTGTAAACTACTGTGTAATTTGAATGCGCATAATTTCCGCCCAATCATGTAGAAAGGCATTTAACTTTAAAAAGTTTGCCTTGAGGTGCGAATTACTTCCCAGTGTCCTCAAACAGTCAAAACCAACCCCCTTCTCGGAAGGAATTTCTGGCTGCTGTAATAACACAAACTGCTACTTGACATATTTATACCGTTCTTAAGAGAAATAGGGACATTATAATAATTTGAATGTGCATAAAAACTGCCCCGTTCTTGTTTAAATGGTTGTTTCTGCTAAAACAATAACATCAATATGGGACATAACCACTCAAAAATACCGACCATGTTCTACATAGGTAGTATGTACATCTTGTTTATATCAGATATTCTCAAGAGTAAATGGATTAATAAGTGGAATATTTGGATAGAATAAAGATCCTTTCATTTAGCCATTCTTGCACAGTTGGCAATAGAATAAGAATTCGAACACCTTAATGAAGCACATATTTCTATTTTCTTCCTTCAATGAAGACACAATAAATCAAAACCTCACAAACTACTCGAAACCGATAGCAAAATTTCTATTCTACTCGAAACCGATAGCAAAATCTAAAACTAATTTCATAAAATGTTACTATTCGCCTTATAAACTGCTTTTTAAATTAACACGAAACACACTACAGCATGCACAATTCTTCGTTTAATAGCCTCATTATCAAATTACGAAATACCTGAATATTATTTAATATAATATATGAAACGTAGCATTTATTCGGGCGATAGTGAATATTAATCACTTAAACAATAGTTTATGACTATCCGAACTTTAAATTTAGTAAATTTGTTAAAACTTACTGAGACAGAACGTTTTCGATCGCTATGTGGCGATCCTCGTCAGTGTCTCATGTACAAAACAAATTGTGTCTCGTGTATCATGAACAAATTTAAAGTTCGGATAGTCATAAACTATTGTTTAAGTGTTTAATAAGTTTCACAAAAATCAAAGCTATTAAATACTAGACCAAACAAAGATAGTAAGATAGTAAAATCGTCTACTAACTGGCTCGTGCCTAAAACGTATTATGTTTTTGGTTGTGTAATGTGGCGATCTAACTGGCAGGGTCGAAAATCTACTCTCTCAGGACAATACATACGTCTTCCAAAACCAGTTCTTACAAGCAAGACCCCTTTACAGGATTAAGGAACACTTACAGTCCGAGTAGTAAGGAACGCAACAGGATTGTAGTCGCCATGTTATCAAATTAACCAGTGAATTCAATCCAAGGCTCGTTATTAGCATACACTCTCAGCTCGAATTTGGATATTTTGCAAACGTTTTAGGAGAAAAATCATGCCAAAAATATAACCCGTTTATATAAAGTAAATTAGTGTGTCATTCATTGAGCAAATAAAATTACTAAAAACTGAATTTGAACAAACATTTTGTAATGCAGAATTGTTTTTGCATTATTTTCAGTTATGTAAAATACCGCTAAAACCTAAAACAAACTCATATATATTAAGCATTACTGTACACGAAAAATAAAACATACCAGTAGAAACAAAATAATACGTAGAAAATAGCTTACAGATTATTGCACCTCAGTAAATTTGTTTATAAGAATGTGTTTATATCACACAAACAACAGAGGAACACAAAACCCGCAAGAACTACACTTAGGCCTACAATACTAGAGCCAAAATAGGGCTGCTGAACTGGGATAATTAGCTATGAACTGAGAGGAAATCCCAATGAATTGCACGATTTTTCCACCTACCAAAACCGAATAGACCTATTTAAGGTGGGCGTGATTTACCCAGATTTTTGTTCGTGCGGTTTTGTCACTGGGGAGGGGGATCACGGAGGAAATACAAACGCCCCACGAATTACACTTACAACGCAAGAGACAAAATAGGGATGCTGAACTGGGAGGAAAAATTCCAATGAATTGCACGATTTATCGACTTGCCCAAACAGAATAAGCCTATTTTAATCTGAGCGTGATTTACTCAGATTTTTGTTTGTGCGCTATTTCCACTGGGAAGGAGGATTTTCATATATTCCCACTGCAGAGCTACAAGCATAACTAGCGCCACTGGTGACGTATTTATAAAACCTTAGGGATAATACGTACTTGATAGTGCATCAAGTTACGTTGTAAGAACTTAGGCCATAATACGGTCTCTAGATATTGCCTCTACTATAGCCTGTACACCTCCTTCAATATTGCGAGTGTATCCATGAAGATATCGTTACGTGTTAGCCAAATCTGGTAAACCACTTACAGCCGTATTGAGTTAGAGCGAGTCTAGTGGGAGTCTAAGGGAGTTTTAATTTAAAAAATTGAAATCAAAACACAAAACTCATCATTATATTTAATTAGTTGAAGTAAGTTTTATTTAAATATAAACTGACATATTTATTAACTGAATAATAACCCTTCAACTTGATCATCTATAAGAAAGTAACATTACCCACGTATTAAAACAGCTGTTCTATAACATAAAATCAGCTGATCTGTAAAATCGTATATTACCTCTTAATTTAAGCCAAGATATAAGCGCGACCCGTGATGAGTCACGTGATGGAATGCAGAGACAGAAGAGATGACTTGTCACTCATGCACACACATACAGTCATATCCATCGATAATAACGATTTAAAGAAACGTATGCACAGAAATTAAGTACCAACTTCAAAAAAAAAGTCTACTTATTAATTTACTCATCTTCATTTCTGTTAGGTAAATTTCTATGTTTCAGTACAGTTTTTTGCCATTCCTAACGTTTCAATATTCCCATGTGTTGACGCGTTTCGGAGTAACTCCATTTTCAAAACTTGAATCATACCTTCAAGTTTTGAAAATGGAGTTACTCCCGGTTTTTCCTGGCGAAAAGTGTGGTTATCATCGCTAAACAACAGCAAAAGTATTACTAAAATAGTTACATAAATCAAAAAAATAATTAAATTGAATAAATAGTAATAACATAAAAATAAATATGTAACAATAAATATGTAACAATAAAGAAAAATATAACAATAGACAACAAAACAATAAATAACAAAATAACGTAACAATAAATCTATAACAATATAAATACCACATGATGTAGAAAATAAATAGGTTAACAATAATAAAACTCTAAACACAAACTAACATGAATACTATAATAAATAAATAAATATGTTGGTAATTTCTTTTTTTATTCACTCCGAAACGCGTCATTAGATGAGAATATTGAAACGTTAGGGATGGCAGAAAACTGTACTCAAACATATACAACTCTACTATATGAAATAATAATTAATTTAAGATTGCTTATTGGGCCGACTATAGGGGTTTAAACGTCTTTTATTCCGTCTACTAAGTAGACGCTACGCCACTCAAAGGGTTAATTATATTGTCAAATATATTCATTACGAAGGAAAAGATTAATCGCCCGACGAGTGTCGATTGCAAGAATCTAAAGCCTCAGTATTACGACTGTTCCTAAAGCGTGACGTCACAAGCCCAGTCTAATAGCACTTCTATCTGCTGTCCGCCTACACGTTGTGCTCAATTCCTTGAAAAGCTGATTTTAGTTTAATTCCTCTACTAGTGCCTTTAATTACTGATTTTCTACATTAAAACAAACACGATAAATCGGTCTTCACTCAAGCAGCCTGTTTACCCGCTCTGCACAGTTTGTGTACGCATGGTAATTTTCCAATTGTTTGTTTGCTAACCCTTTTAAACACACTTCCTATATTTGATGAAATGACCCAAATTTAGGGTTTGGGTTTCAAAAATGTTATAAAACAAATTAAACTCCCAAGCAAACAGCTGTTAGGGTTAATATAAATTGACTGGTCTGTTAAATTATTCCCTTCCGAATAAAGTAAAGCTTCGTGTCCAGTTTTATAATTCCCAAATCCTTGTTCTTCCAACTTTCCTGTCCTTACCATCCAACTTTCCTGCCCTTACCATCCAACTTTAATGTCCTTACCATCCAATATTCCTGTACTTACCATCCAACTTTCCTGTACTTACAATCCAACTTTCCTGTCCTTACCATCCAACTTTCCTGCCCTTACCATCCAACTTTAATGTCCTTAACATCCAATATTCCTGTACTTACCATCCAACTTTCCTGTACTTACAATCCAACTTTCCTGTCCTTACTATCCAACTTTCCTGCCATTACCATCCACCTTTCCTGTCCTTACCATCCAACTTTCCTGTCCTTACCATCCAACTTTCCTGCCCTTACCATCCAACTTTCCTGTCCTTACCATCCAATATTCCTGTAATTACCATCCATTATTCCTGTACTTACCATCCAACTTTCCTGTGCTTACCATCCAACTTTCTTATACTTACCATCCAACTTTCCTGTCCTTACCATCCAACTTTCCTGTACTTACAATCCAACTTTCCTGTCCTTACTATCCAACTTTCTAATACTTACCATCCAACTTTCCTGTCCTTACTATCCAACTTTCCTGCCATTACCATCCAACTTTCCTGTCCTTACCATCCAACTTTCCTGTCCTTACCATCCAATATTCCTGTCCTTACCATCCAACTTTCCTGTCCTTACCATCCAACTTTCCTGTACTTACCGCACGCGTTCATCGTTTTGTGTGACTAAAAGGCAGGTAATGGGTAGAACACTTGACACTGACCTAAATCTTCCAAGCTACGGCCCCGATAACAATTTGGGTTTTTTTAACCCCAAGCTGCTCCCTGGCTGTGGAAATGAGTCGCTAAGGTAATAGTGTGTGTAGTGTTAACCCCATTACTTACTTAGTGCTACAGCCCGGGGAGAGCCTTGGCTTCCTTAACAATGGCCTATCATGTACTTCTGTCTTTAGCCTTCTGTTTCCATGCTGTAACGCCGAGTATCCTTTAATCTTCCTCAACGTCCTGTAGCCATCGTCTTCTTGGCCGGCCAACTCTTCTTTTGCCAATCATAGGGCCAAGTAAAAGTTTGTACGGCATTCTTATGTGACCCAACCATTCTAGACGTCGTAATTTGAAGGTTAGCCACATAACCTTCATTCAATAATTTGTATTATATTTCCAAAGTGAATGCTTCTTACCACTGCGTATGACTATGTTTTGCATGGGTAAACTGATCTCATCCTAACGCTTCATTCCGTCACCGGACGCTCTTCATATTTTAGCTTAAATTAGGTAACATATGATTTCATGCAACAGCTGATGTTATAGGCTATGTTGTAGAACAGCTGTTTTAACACGTAGGTTATGTTACTTTATTTATTGTATATTATTAAGTTGAAAGAATATTATTCAATATATGTTTATAAGTTAATAAATATATATATTTATATTTTAATAAAATTTACTACAACTAATTAAATATAATGATAATTAATTATATATTTTTATTTCAATTTTTAAAATGAAACTTTCTTAAACGCATCTTACACTTTTAAAAACTGATTCAATTAAATTCGTTAAATGAAATTTGTTTCCACAACTTTTCCAACATCTAATAAAGGCTTTCTATTAACTACATTTTTTTATTACTAAATACTTTAAGTAGATTCAATTAAAACCCCTAATAGCTACATTATTTTATGAAGTATTCATTTTTGTTGGCCTGACACCTGAAATCGTTTTCTTGTAATTTTAGGGAGATCGGCCGGAATATCCATTATCGCCTACGGAAATAATAAAGGACTTTAAATTTAAATGGACTAATGTACGAACACACAACAGTCGGTAGAGGATAAAGGGAGAAGGCCTAAGTGAGGTACTCCTACCACTTTTATCCAAGACTAAGTAAAAAAGTCATTATTATTATGAAAAACGTGAAGCCAATCAAAGAATATGACGTTGAGTTTTAATTTAGATTTACGAAAAGGAAGACCCTTAACGTGAACATAATAGCTCATGTGAACACCAACCAGCTTACTGACCATCGTGTTCATCCTTATGTGAATGCCCGTAATACTCGTCAAAACACAGGGTTGTAAAACTGTCGGATGAATTTGGGTTGGACAATATATTCAGTTAATGAATCCCTTCTTTATGAAGATAGATTGGCTTCCATAAGTGGTGTCGACAGGAGACCCTGATCTTGCCATGGCAAATAACAGCTAATTATTCCCTGCCCTAAAGCATATCAGCCAAAAAACCAAAACCACCTGTTCCCATATTCTTTCCCGCAGCCAATGTCGCCCAAGTCCTGCAAATACGGGGATCACTAATCCCTTTCCCCATATATAACTGATTAGTATAGAGCAAAAATAAAATGTACATGATAGCCAAATGTTATAAAAGAAATGGGAAATGTACTTACATGGCTACCCTCATATAGCATTGATATATTTCCTAGCAGACGTCATAACGCAGGTGTTTCCCAACCGATAGTCCTACGACAATAAACAATTGTTTTTGTAAGAAACGTCAACAGCTTTAATCAATTATCAGTAAAAATACGAATATCTGTTGTCAGCTGACTTGTATCTCTTCTGTGTCAGCCTTGAGTGTCAAACTGTAGATAAAAGTATGCGACAAGCTGGCCAAATAAAGTGAGGTTAGGAAACAGGTGTTGAGGCTGTTCACGAAAAGCCGATTAATCTAGAGTATTGTAGTTCCGATTATTGACACAGATTCAACACTCTATAATTCAATGAGTATTTAACTCTATAACATCACGGTAAGTATTGTTGATCCTAACCTTCCTCTGCAGCACAGAAACTCAATAACACAAGTAGACCTAGAGTGACGCAGGACTAGACCATCCGACAACAGCTGTACCATCACTGCGTTCCATCTGTGACACTTTCCCTATTTATCTATATCTATAAAAGACAAATGTTCTGGATGATACATCAACGTAGAGCGTAAACTATAATAGATAGAGAGCTGAAATTTTTACTATCGCGTCGTAATTTAAATGCCCATGTCGTATAAGTAAGGACCACGTAAAACCGTCCACTTGTCTGAGAGAAGGGGGTTTGAGGGTCAGTATAAATACTTTCCTACAAACATGATAATGATTATCAAAACACTGACTTACATGAGACGGTCGATATTAGATTAATTCGATGATAAATTAGCTTTGGTATGAAATAACAAACAGTATTGAAATTCGTGTGTGTGTATGTATATATATATATATATATATATATATATATATATATATATATATATATATCGGATGCAGAAGCTGTTGATGTGTTGAACATTTTTAATGTTAACATTGTTTTCAGAAGTGGTAGTACACGAGAAATGTTGTGCGATCACTCAAGGCCAAGTGCACGGTTACGTGGTCCGCAATATACAGTTTCGATATTAAAGAGCAAAAATCGCGAGATGAATGAGTGATTTTAAAATCGACGTAGACTAAGACTGTAACAGGTACAGACTTAAGTTCTTATCAGTACCTTTTATACTACAACTGGTTTTACACACTATAAAAGGATTTTGCAGAATTTTAAAGAAAATTAAATCCCAAGGATTGGACACAAAGAAAAGTAACTGTAGGCCATGTACTTCGTAATATTTAAGGGCTTTTATTTTTCCTTTCATCTGTTAACCTTTACATCTTTCTTAATATCATGGCAATATAACGTTTTCCACTCGATACGAAAACCATGTTTAAAGAATAATAACAATTAAAGAGAAAAAAATTCCTTTTTATTGAGAATTTATCAGTAGATACGCTATATAAACACCAGTAGTTGTCTCTGCAGAATGACACGAGATAAAATGACGAACAACAGAAAATCTATGAAAAACACTTTTGATTAAAACTTTTTACAGTTAGCCAAATGCCACTTTAAATTGATTAGTTCGTGTCCCATTACAAACGCAAAAAATAATTGTAAATCAACACCAAAAATACTTCTTACGAATTCGTTGGGCTTAGCAACAATCGTAGTGGTTGTTGCCGGCCGTTGCCATGGCAACTGATTTCCAATTCATGATACTACACGTGTCTGAACAAGCTCGTACAAGAAGGGTCGAGCCTTAATGAAAGGTATGCTAATCCTGGCTCTTAGACCGAACATGTAAAATAAACTCTGCCCTATTTCGAGGATATGTTACAGCCATTCGGTGCACACTATATATATATTGTTTACACTAATATATTTTGTAAACTAATTAGAAAAAAAACTGTATAATAGTTCTTTAGTTTGTAACCTTTGATGGCGGAGCAAACTTAATAATTGTGTGAAGTTTGTATTTCTTAGACAATATTACAACACTTAGGAGAAGGGAACAAAACAAAATGTATTAGTAGAAGGTTTAATTTACTAACCAAACAAACCTTGAGTTAACATTCTAAAACTCTATTCTTAAAAATGTCAGACTCGCTTATAAAAGATTTAAACACTAGTGGAAGTGTGTCACTGTCATTATCGTGTTAAATTTATTCTATCTATAGCAATATTCTTATGAAAATATAAATTGATATTTTTATAAACTGACAAATAATATTAAACCCAATCGACGTTAACCTAATAATGTACAATTCCGAAAATAACATAGCCTCGATGTAATAAGCTACTATAAAAATAATAATTTATCCTTAAATTTAATAAAACATAGGATATTCCTGAAAACATGGAAAGAAAATTTCATTTTAAAACTGCTTAAACATAACCTCTAAGTAACATACAAGTGAAGACGAAAACAGCTGTTATCGTTAAGCTACTCGATTATAAAAGTTTTAAACTTTTGGAAATCTTCGTGACGATTCATACACTTCCAAACTAACAGAAAATATTTTTACGGCTCAAACATGATTTTTCCCTTTGAAGAAGCATTCACTGGAACCATGCACTGTCAACAATTGTTCAAAGTCCTCGAAAGCAACACAATTATAGAGAATTTAAAATTAGCGGTAAATAAACTTTATACAATAACACTTGTAGTTTTTGTGTTGTACATCTTGAGGTTGTTTGTATAAATTGCACTTTTTTTATTAACTTGGCAAAAAATCACTACTTGCTGATTTATTCGGCAGACGCGTTTCGCACTAGGTCAACGCATTATTCAATGCTGTGAATTACTGACAAGACCGTTGCTCAGGTGTGTTGTGTTGGTGTTATTCTGTAGCCACCAAAGTGTGTGTTGATTGGGAGTGTGTTTTGTCATTTAGAATGTGTTGTGGATAGTATTTATGGTGTTTATATTTCTCATTGTTTTTCACTGTGTTAAATTTGTTGCTATGTTTGATGTAATGTTGGATCTTTAGATTGGTGTCTATGTCAGTCTGTGAGTGTAGCCCCGGGAGAACATTTACCACAAGATACAAAGAACACATCAAACATATAAGAAAGACACAACCCACATCAAACTTCGCCATACACATACAAAACACACTACACTCACAGACTGACAGACACCAATCTTAAAGTCCTACATTACATCAACAAAAGCAAAAAACTTAACACAGTAGAAAACTATGAGATATATAAACACCATAAATACTATCCACAACACATTCTAAATGACAAAACACATTACCAATCAAACACTATATTTGAGCACATAATTAACAATTACTCTATGAATAATAACACACCACAGACTCACACCAACACAACACACCTGAGCAACAGTCTTGTCAGTGATTCACAGCATTGAATAATGCGCTGACCTAGTGCGAAACGCGTCTGCTGAATAAATCAGTAAGTAGTGGTTTTTTGCTAAGTTAATACAAAAAAGTGTAATTCATTATTCAATAATTCAAACTTCAACTTCGCATACTTTCCAAGTTTGTGTGAAATCATGGCATACTTCTACAGACGTTTCTGACCGATAAGTAGTCTACCGCTTAGTAACATTATTAAGAAAATTTACAATTAATATTTCATTCGCTAACTTAAAAAAATTAAGTATAAATGAATATAAATCGTTTATAACTGTAGACAACAGTTATGATAGATTCCTTCAAGTTAGTTTTAGACACTTTAAAAATATGGAAATATTTACTTCTATATTAAATTGAAGTACATTTTATAAATTACAGTAGACCCCTCACTATTCGTGGTTGGCAAAATTACAGGATATCCAGCTAATACGTATCGTATTTTAAAAAAGAAGACAAGAAAAACAGTATAGTTACTGTGATGGTTGTAGAATAGTCTGTTTGGCTTGGATTCTCAGTCAACTCTGCTGGTCATTTAGCACTAACCAGGGGACACGTACAGCTTAAAGTATGCTGTGGACGCGACCAACTTCGTCCCCCTACCACATAGCTTACCTAGAGTGGAAGCTGTTCCCAGATTCAGAATGCTTACAGGTCATGACTATCTGCAAGCCCGCCTATATAAAATAGGATTAGCAGCCTCAGATATTTGCCCTCTGTGCAACTGTCAAAAGATGGACGCTCCACATCTTCGGAATTGCACATTTCACTGGGAGGCTAGGAGGAGAATGGCAGAAATGTCAAGATCTGGCATTGGATAAAGTAAGTATGTTGTAGAATAATGTGTTCTCGTCTTATTTATTTTGTACAGTACTGTAGTTATTTATCATAAAGAAATCTGATAATTCTCCAAACATCCGTTGTACACTATACTATTTATTACCTTGAATAATGTAGGCATATTCTAAGAGACTCCATAGATACCCAACCACACACATCAACTCAAAAGCTTATGCGCATATCAAGGTCATCAGTCAGGATACGCCTGACGATTTTTAGAACAAAAAATGATCTGGAAAAGTTGGTTTGATTTGGGAGTTTAATCTATATTTCATTACCTTGAATAATGTAGGAATATTCAAAGAGACTCCATATATACACAACCACAGACATCAACTCAAAAGCTTGTTCGCATATCAAGGTCATCAGTCAGGCTACACCTGTCGATTTTTAGAACAAAAAGTTATCTGGGAAAGTTGGTTTGATCGAGTTTAATCTATATTTTATTACTTTGAATAATGTAAGAATATTCAAAGAGATTCCATAGATACCCAACCACACACATCAACTCAAAAGCTTATGCGCATATCAAGGTCATCAGTCAGGATACGCCTGACGATTTTTAGAACAAAAAATGATCTGGAAAAGTTGGTTTGATCTGGGAGTTTAATCTATATTTCATTACCTTGAATAATGTAGGAATATTCAAAGAGACTCCATATATACACAACCACAGACATCAACTCAAAAGTTTCTTTGCATATCAAGGTCATCAGTCAGGCTACACCTGACGGTTTTTAGAACAAAAAATGATCTGGGAAAGTTGGTTTGATCGAGTTTAATCTATATTTCATTACCTTGAATAATGTAGGAATATTCAAAGAGATTACAGATAACCAACCACAGACATCGACTCAAAAGTTTCTTTGCATATCAAGGTCATCAATCAGGCTACACCTGACGGTTTTTAGAACAAAAAATGATCTGCAAAAGTTGGTTTGATCTGGGAGTTTAATCTATATTTCATTACCTTGAATAATGTAGGAATATTCAAAGAGACTCCATATATACACAACCACAGACATCAACTCAAAAGTTTCTTTGCATATCAAGGTCATCAGTCAGGCTACACCTGACGGTTTTTAGAACAAAAAATGATCTGGGAAAGTTGGTTTGATCGAGTTTAATCTATATTTCATTACCTTGAATAATGTAGGAATATTCAAAGAGATTACAGATAACCAGCCACAGACATCGACTCAAAACTTCTGCACATATTAAGGTCCATCAGTCAGGCTACACCTGACGGTTTTTAGAACAAAAAATGATCTGGGAAAGTTAGTTTTATCGAGTTTAACCTATTTCATTACCTTGAATAATATTGGAATATTCAAAGAGATTCCATAGATACCTAACCACAGACGTCGACTCAAAAGCTTGTGCGCATATTAAGGTCATCTGTCAGGCTACACCTGACGATTTTTGGAACAAAAAGTTATCTGGGAAAGTTAATTTGATCGAGTTTAATCTATATTTCTTTGTACACATTGTAATTGGATCTTCTCTATTTGTCTATATCCAGTTTTGTTCTCTTTGAGGAATATTACTTAAGGAATATATAGTCCTATCCGTATCTGTAAAAAATAATCTCTTACATACTTTAAATATGGTATAGAAGTTAAATTTCTACTCAAATTTTAAGTAAAGTCATATCCTTAATTTGTTTCAAAATTTAATTGTTTTTTTTATTCAAGTTATTTGACTCTTATATTGAAATTTATTATAGTGTATATTCACATTCTGTTAGGAATATTTCCAAATATTATACTACATTATCCTAAATTTCCTAGCATTTCTTTTGTTGACGCGTTTCGGAATGAAATACTGAAGCATTTTCAATACTTCAATAGTACTTCTGAAACGCGTCAATAAAAAAATATATTGTAATGACGTTAGGAAAGGCAGAAAAATGTACTCGAATACAGACTTGAATATTTGTTAAAGCCAAACTGTAATTTGAATTTGCACGATAAGAAGCTAGATTCAAGTAATAACATGAACGTATACAGAAATAATAATTATACAATAATAAGTACTGAAGTACAGTACAGAACAGAATTTGGATTTAAAATCTTAAAGTATTCAGACAAAAACTTGTATGACGACATACATGGAATCCTATATCACAACATCACACGCTTCGATTTATATTAAAGTGCTGCTGTTGTGTTTGTGTGCAATAAGAGTAAAAGAAGGCGAGGCATGTTTGTCTGCGGAAATGCCGGGGCCGACATTTGCCCGGTCCGTTGTTATAAAGTTGGCTCTATTATCTGCAGGAGATGAGAAGAATTCCATTACTCTATCTCGAGCCTTGTTCTTAATTCCATTCTCTTTCATTTCCACTGCAAACGTTCGCCAAATCTGTAAATGGTCAGAGCGGGAATCGCAGTTCCTTTTCCTCGAACCGATTCCGAGAACTCTATCTAAAATCTTACTTTTAATAGTCAACATTCCAAAGCCGTTGTTCAGCATCTGGCTTGCAGGCTTTTCTCAGCATTACAACACCTTTCAATGTTTCTGTCATGCATGTTAAGTGAACCAAGGAATAATGTATTACTATTAAACTAGCCAAATACATGTTATATATCAAAATGTTAAAATTTAAACAAAATTTATCATAAGATTAAGATCTTATGATTTTGTCTAGAATTTTTGCGATTATGTAAGATGGTGCTGTTGTGAAATTTATTAGTGGTCTAAATGGTGTGTTGGGTTTGTGGATTTTAGGTATCCGATGTGCATCTAAAATACATATCAACAACACATACAATATAAAAAATGGATACGAATTAATTAATAAAATAAAAACGATAAAAACAAACAGCAACACAAAAATAATAAGTTATGACATAACTAACATGTACCATAGTATCCCAATAGAAGAAACTATAGAAATAATAAAAAACAAACTAATACACAATAACGAAAAAAGAAACATAATAGATAGTATCATTACGCTAACCAAACACATATGTAACCAAAATTACTTCCAATTTAACAATAAACATTATAAACAAACAACTGGACTCCCCATGGGTTCACCCATATCATCTGTCATGTCAGAAATATATTTACAACACTTTGAACAAATAATAATTAAACCTATAATAAACACACACAATATTTCACTATGGACAAGGTATGTAGACGATATACTTGTAATATACCAACCTACCATTCACAACGAACACATCATAATATTAAACAAACTAAATACATACAACGAAAACATACAATTCACCGTTGAAACAGAAACAAATAGAACAATCAACTTTCTCGACATCACTTTAAATATAAATGATAATAAAATAGAAACTACAGTATACAGGAAACCTACTTCCAACAACACCACAATACACTACAAATCTAACCACCCCTGGACACACAAAATTAACACTTACAGTAACATGATAAATAAAGCAATAAAATACACACAGGATAACAAACAAAAATTAAATGAAGAATTAGATAACATTACAAAAATAGCAATAGAAAATGGATACAACAAACACATTATAAAAAATATATAGAATAAATTCACAAAAAAACCTAACCTCAACACAACACTACAACCGGAACACAAAAATAATGAAAATAAAAAAATCTACCTAAAATATAAATACACCAATAACAAAATAGAAAAAATAACAGATATATACAACAAAGAATACTACACTCCAACATACAAACCAAACAACAAAATAATAAAATATCTTAATAACACAAAAAACAAAACAAATTCAGAAAAACATAACCTATCAGGAATTTACAAAATTACATGCAACAACTGTAATGCTTTTTACATAGGAAAAACAACCAGAACATTTAAAATAACATTTGAAGAACATTATAGAGCATTCAAAAACAAAAATTCAAAAGTATCAAATGTTGCAGCACACCTAATATTACATAAATATGAAATAACAAATTACGAAAAAACCTAACCATACTTGAAATAAATAATAACCCAATAGAACTAAACTCACTAGAAAAATACCACATTTATAAAAACATACACAACAATTTAATGAATCTACAAACAACATATACAGAAGACATACTATATAAAAACATCATACACACAGATCAAGAGAAAGTGCGTGTAACGTCAACAAATACCAATATCACGGACCGCACATCTACACCAGAAAAATATCAGTGATTCGACAATGGTCAAGTGACCGAAAGGTGCCTCATCACTCAAGGTAAAATTATTGCACTTAATGGTGGATAAAATTACTTACAATAGTAATATATTAACTTCATAAAGTCAGTGCAACGGAAAAACAATGGATAACGTAAAATATCAAGAATGTGTATGTGTGTGTGTGTGTGTGTGTGTGTGTGTGTGTGTGTGTGTGTGTGTGTGTGTGTGTGTGTGTGTGTGTGTGTGTGTGTGTGTGTGTGTGTGTGTGTGTGCGTGCGTGCGTGCGTGCGTGCGTGTGTGTGTGTGTGTGCGTGCGCGTGCGTGCGTGCGTGCGCGCGCGCGCGCGCGCGTGTGTGTATTACTGCATATATAAGAACTGTATTAGACGAATTGACTAATACAAACTTGCCGGTGCTAATCTGTATTAAATAGGAGATAAAGGTGCTTATTGTACAGTAACACTGAACAAAGCTAAAACAAGAAACTGCCAGCGATAGCGTCAGCTATTACCAGGTACAGGCCTGAGTTAATTAGCAAATGCTTGCCAACTCGCAATAACAACAATAAAGACCTTTGGAGCCATGTTTAAAGTAACAGAGTTCAAATTTATAGTAATCGATTCCTGTCGACTCGAAACATTCAGTTAAAAAAGGCTGCGATTATATTAATAAGGGTTAGAGGGAAAGTGAACCCAAGCTAATTTTTTAAATTCCAAGTTAATAATGGAATAACAACGGAGAATGGTACGTTTATGAGATCAAACGTGCACCGAGCCGATAATTACAAAATAAACCAATAGATGTCAGTAGTGTGTTTTAATAAAATGTTGGTTATATATAGACCAGAACTATCAAATCTGTGTTGACATTATTTTTAACCGGTTTATTCTTGTTTTTAATGTGTAGTTGTAAGATATTTTTTTAATTTTTTGCTATTTTGTACCCCTAATCTAGAATTGAGTAAAAATTACCCTGAATTAATACATCTCAGATCATTCAAACTTTCCAGAACGTTGACCATTGGAACTGGACAACTTTTCCTCTGACCCCCTTCTTTATCTCCCAGCCCTACGATTCCCCGATGTTTCATATCATTCTAAATACAATTATTTTCATAATATTAAACCAAAATTATACTGTAATTGTTTAATTGATAACTTTAACACTGTTTCGTTTTCTCTTGGGACTTCTGGTACTCCCAATTTTGTGTCTTTTCTGGCTAACAATCAAAACTTATCAATAGCTTCAAAAGGAAGTAAAATTGTGTTTTCTTTAACCATGTAACATTTTCGACACTTCTTAAACTGTCTTATTCCAAAATAATAAACCCATTTCCCCAAAAACAAGACACCAGCTAGCAGATCAAGAATTGTAGACATCCGATAGACAAAATGACGTGAGACAACCACCTCCACTCACGTCTGTTTTATTGATTGACCGAAAGCTTTTGACTGTGTTAAGTGGCAACAAGCACAGAAACCACAGCCCCAAGACTCTTAACAGTAGCAGTCGTAATCTCTACCTTCGAGGCGCTAAGACGGGTTTGAGTAAAATGTCTTAGTTTCAAAAGTTTTTTTTAAATTGCCTTTTTTCAAAACTGACCAAGGTGAGGTACGGAAATCCGACCCTTTCAGTAAGTTCTTCTGGTTCAGAGTAGTGCTTGCGAAACAGTAAAAACACATAAAAACGTCATTTCCTCTCAGACCCGCGACCAGCTAAGAGTTTACAGTGAGTGTTTCCTGCTCTTACTGGTGCCACAGTTAGTGCCACCAAGCCCTCCGTTTCGGGCCCATGGTCAGTTCGGAAGTAGTGTCGAATTGGGTACAAACCTCTACAATCATGACCTACAAAATGAAATGCTCGCATCCACCTTACCTGAAAACCATAACTGGTTTTTCCC
This sequence comes from Prosapia bicincta, assembly GCA_036971475.1. Taxonomy (NCBI): domain Eukaryota; kingdom Metazoa; phylum Arthropoda; class Insecta; order Hemiptera; family Cercopidae; genus Prosapia; species Prosapia bicincta. The sequence goes on along the minus strand of JBAIZL010000004.1, from coordinate 8,464,435 downwards.
CAGGAAAAAAATCTTTAAATATAATCAAACATCTTAAATAGATGTGGTTACCGTCAGATGGTGGATAAACATCTAAATTTAGTCGATTGGCACATCTCCTTTTTATATCAATATAAATAGTTATGTAATAATATTTTATGTTATATGTGCACAAAATGGTAAAACCCCGAGGCAACACCATTGCCAGAGGCCATTGGAACGGTTCAGCATGTCACCGTTATAGGGTTAACAAAAACGTACACGTAGTGGAATGCTCGCTTGACCTGGCGAGCTCTACATTATTGAGTAGGATTATTCGTATGTTTATATAATAATTAAATAAGAAAGTACAATATTTTTAATGAATTTTATATTTCTTTATGTTTTAGGAAAGTTTTATTGTATTTATTTGCATCGATTATGTTTTAGTTTTTAATTCTATCTTACATTAAAATAAAAACAAATATCTGGTCATTTAACAAAACTAATGTTGCCCGACTGACCAGGGGCCCAATTCAACCCCGACTCTTTGGTGATAAACCGCCTATGGATGTTTTGACCGTGGGCTCAGTTCGATCGTGTGCGACTTTAGTCCCACGGACGGGAGTCACAACTTTAAGGTTGGATTCGTAGGGGCAATAGACAATTAATTCTACATTTGTGTTTACACCATTTCATAACGGCTCAACTGAACTAATAATTCATAATTTTTCATTTTTTCTCCTTCAAACTATTTCACGTGCACATAGGTAATATCTAACTCCTCAATATACTGCCAAAATGTGTAGAATTTGGAAGTTTCGTTTACCTATAAATACAGATAAAACCAAATTAACGACTGCCTATCGAACTAGAAGGTGCAATGACTTCAATAAATAATTGCGCCTTCATCACTTTACGTATCTGGGTTTCTTTACACACAAAGAAATCAAAGCCGATTTGTCACTAATAGAGTCTAAAACCGTTATAATTTGATCGTGACGGGACTTAACTTAATCCCGAATGAGACTAATGAGGGAAGCGGTGTTGTCGGGTAGTGACACTTACTGACCAGCCTTCTGAGTTGCACGGACACCAAAATATAGCCACTCTGGTGTGACACCACTGTGAATGTCCCATTGGAAATACCTCGTCGAGACGAGCTCCTGCGTCAAAGTGGAGGCTAGATTCTGAACCATGTTCTGTGTACACGCTTCAGTTTGTCTCATCATTCCATTTTAGATATCATAATATAGGTGTTGTTAATGCTTTTTTTCAACAGTAGGCCGGAAACTGTTTCTAGAACAACATTCCATAGCGAACAAGATTCCATGACGGAGATGAGGCAACTAATTGAAATGCATACTATAACATAAACGTATGAGGCTATAGAATATTTTTAGTGGTATCCAAAAAGAATAGTATTCTGCAGAAATATTAAGCAGGCAGCGACGGGAATAGTTACTGAAATACTGACAAAGTATTTAACCATGGTTCTATTTCAAGTGTAGTCATAAAGGGGCTGTGGGATTAAAAACTAAAGCCCACCTTTGTTTAGTAATTGTAATATTAATTAAGCAATCAATCTTGCCACTGCATAGTATTAAGGTACGAGGGCTGTTTCTTTTTCAACTTCCGACTGTACCGCTAGACGGCAGGGCGAGCGGCATCGGCCAGTAATAAGCGGCAATCGACTGCGCACCTCTCCCACAACAACCTCACCCGTTTTCGGGCGTCCGACGCCATTACCAGTTTATCCAGTGACACATAAACATGGCTACCTTGATAGAATCTCCCGCCAAGTGTAAGTTGCGAAGTGTCATTCGTTTCTTGCAAGCTGAAGGGTTATCCGCAGCAGAAATTCACCGTAGAATGAAACGAGTATACGGTGAAAGCTTTATGAGTGACAGTGCAGTGCGTGATTGGTGTAGGAAATTTAAAGATGGACGAGTTGACATTCAAGATGAAGGGGGCCAAGGACGAAAGTCGATCGCAAACGAAGACCTCGTTGAACGAGTTGACCAAAGTGTAAGAAACAATCGGAGGTTTACGATTACGGAGCTATCCAATCAGTTTTCTGATATTTCAAGGTCAGCCCTATACACTATCGTAACTGATAAGTTAGGCTACAAAAAACTTTTTGCTCGATGGGTGCCGAAGATGTTAACTGATGACCACAAAGCTCGGCGAATGGCGTCAGCAAGGTCTTTTCTGAATCGTTACGAAGCTGATGGCGATGATTTTTTGAACAAAATCGTGACAGGAGATGAGACATGGGTTCTGTACGACACCCCAGAAACGAAACAGCAGTCCCAACAATGGATGCATTCAAACTCTCCAAACAAACCCAAAAAATTCAAAAAATCGTTCAACAACAGAAAGATTATGGCCACCGTGTTTTGGGATCAAAAAGGTGTTTTGCTTGTGGCGTTTTTAGAGCCAGGGACCACAATCGATGCGAAAGGATACTGTGGTACGTTACAACGTTTGCGGAGAGCTATCCAGAACAAAAGGAGAGGAATGCTCACATCAGGAGTTGTGCTCATTCATGACAACGCCCGTCCTCACAGTGCTGCTTTGACGAAACGTCTTCTTGACGGGTTTAAATGGGACGTTTTTGACCATCCGGCGTATAGCTCTGATTTAGCGCAACTGAAGATGATGCTAGGAGGGCAGAGCTTCCGAACTGACGACGCGCTGTAAGTCGCCGTGAAAACCCATCTCAAATCACTGGTGGCAAACTTCTATGAAAGAGGTATTAAGAAGCTTGTACACAGGTATGAAAAATGCCTCAATTTAAAAGGCGATTATGTTGAAAAGTAACTAATAATGTACCTAACTCTTGATAATAAATTTATTTAATTACTCTCACTAGTTTTATTTTTATACCACATCGGAAGTTGATAAAAAAACAGCCTTCGTAATTTGGTGTAGTGTGTATTAATTAAATGTCAGAGGAATAAATGCAAGTGATGTTAATATTTTATAAGACTGTTAATTATTTAAAATCCTGAAGGTGTGACCATAGAAGTTAAGGTGATTAAATATAACCTAAAAAAAAACTTATCTTAAATAACTTAGGTAATACATAACAATGACTTGAGACAGTCAGACACATATAGAGATGGATGAGAAAAGAAGGCGGAGAGGGACAGAGAGATGAGGGAGGAAGGGAGCGGGATCAAGAGTGAGAGATGTGCAATGAAATAAGTCAAATAGAAATATCTACAATCCTATGCAGGAAGATTTCCAAGAAGGATATATTACATTAAGATAGAAATAAATTTGTGTTTACTAAAATATAAAGAAACGTGGTTCGCATGGGAAGCGTCGCTATCCGATGCGCACCCGTTATAACATAAAGCCGCTTGTCTGTAGAGTGCGACGTAAAGACGGAACACGGAAAGCGATAAATAATTCAACTTCACTTTATGGAAACAATCAGGCGCGCAGTAATATGGCGGTGTTCACGTGACCTCGATAAATCAACCACGGGCGTCATTAGTATAAATACAATGACGTTCTGTAATGTTCGGCTTCGATTCCGCTCTGTACCTGTAATCTTTTAAAGTGCAGAAAGTAATAAATTGCGTTCGAGCAAGCGTGCACACAGGGAGACGCACGTGCCACTGAGGCCAATTGGAAATGTATACTGTGGAGAAGTATTACATGTAACACAGATGTTTACAATTTTTTTAACAGGAAATTAACATCTAAGGTTATTATATTTGTATTTCAACTTTTGAAATTAAAACTTCCTTAGTCGCGTCTGACACTTTCAAAAGAACATTCAATTAAACTCGCTCAGTTAAATTTGTATTCAGAATAACTTTATTTTATACATATATATAACTTTATTATTTATATATATATATATATATATATATATATATATATATATATATATATATAATACGTTTTCTTGTTTAATAATTTAATACAACATAAGTTATTCAAATACAAGAATATTTATTAATTTATATCCAAAGCTTTTCGTTGGTAAACAGTACCAACATAATCAGGAATTCCTGATGATGTTGGTACTGTTTACCAACGAAGTTCTTTGGATATAAATTAATAAATATTCTTGTATTTTAATAACGTATGTTGTTTATATATATATATATATATATATATATATATATATATATATATATATATATATGTATGTATATATATATATATATATATATATATATATATGTATATATATATATATATATATATATACATATATATATATATATATCTATATATATATATATATTTGTAGTTATGCAACACTGTTTTCTTGTATACACTTATCACTTTCACTTATGTACTTAAACAAGAATCTTACTTGGTATTTATGCGAGCTAACTTTCAATGGCTGGCCGTGCCAACATCCTCGGGCATACTGAACAGGGTTGTTGTAGACTGCGAGCTGAGTGGATTTACCGTTGACCTTGGTGTACCGTTAAGTTCTATTTTTAGATTCACTGCACTGTGTAAGTTTTTAAAGTTTGTTTTGGGGTTAATATTGTCTATTAGATTGAATAATTTATCGTTTTTTGATTTTATTTGTATTTGTTCGTTCATGATATTATTTTTATTTTTATAAATTTCTAGTTGTTCCCAGATTGTCATTTTGAGGCCTTTTTGAACCTTTTTTAATAGGTGTACGTTTTTTAATGTGGGGAATGTGTGTTTGTTTTTGATGGCGTGTGTGGCTAAGTTTGAGTTATAGATTTCAGGTTTGATGTATGCATTGAGGTGTTCTTGATATCTGTCTTTTAATTTCTTTTTTGTTTGGTCTATGTATTTTTTATTACAGTCTGGGCATTCGATTTTGTATATTCCGTTATTAAGTGTGGGAAATATTTTTTCTGGTTGGTTTATTTTGTTGATTATGTTTCCTGTGTTTTTGTAGGCTATGTTAATATTATTATTTTTTAGTGTTTTAGTTATTCCTTTTATGTTGTATCCTGTGTATGTGGGTGTAGCCCATTTTGTTGTTTGTGGTTCGATTTTAGGTTGTTTTAATTTATTTAATATTTTAAATTCTAATTTATCTATATATTTTTATTATATCCATTTTTTTGGGCTATTTGATATATTGTTTGTTTTTCTTTGGTTTTTCTTCATTATTTAGAGGCAATTTTAGCATCCTGTAAAAAAGTGAGTTGTAAGCGGCCATTTTATGTTGTGGGGGATGGTTGGAGTGGTTTGGTATTGTATTAATGGTTTGTGTGGGTTTCCCATAAACAGAATATTCAATGTTATTTGTATTTCTGGTCAATGTTAGTTCTAGATAGTTTATTTTATTGTTTATTTCTTCCTCCATGGTGAATTGTATGTTAGGGTATAAGTTATTGATTTCATTTAGGATGGAGTTAGCTCGCATAAATAACAAGTAAGTTTCTTGTTTAAGTACATATAGTGAAAGTGATATATATATATTATTTATAACTATATTTTAGAACAGGAGTGTGTGTGTGTGTGTGTATATATATATATATTATTTATAACTATATTTTGGAACAACAGGTATATATATATATATATATATATATATATATATATATATATATATTTAACTTTGCAACACTGTTTAATTGTATTCACTTATCACTTTCACTATATGTACTTCAACAAGAATCTTACTTGGTATTTATGCCAGTTAACTTTCAAAGATTGATAGTATCTCCATTATGAAGCATCATTGAACGGGGTTTGTAGTAGACTCAATCCCCGGTCAGTAGTCTACTACAATCCTCGGTCAGTGATGCTCGATAATGGAGCTACTATCAATCTTTGAAAGTTAAGTCGCATAAATACCAAGTAATATTTTTGATTAAGTATATATAGTGAAAGTGATATATATAGGGAGGGAGAGAGAGAGAGAGAGAGAGTAACGTAGTGTAACATTATACAGCTATACGCAAAGAATGTTTTTGCATATTTACATAACCAGTAAATTGTGGTTAAGTTTCCATCATCATAATTTAAGTATTATATAAGCAGTAGGCCTATTTATGTTTTTCGACGCTTGAAATCACCTGTTTCTTTAATAAACTACGTTTGTATATTTGAAAGGAAAGGAATATACGTAGAGATTATGTGTGTATGAGCGAGAGAAACAGAGGGGCAAGGAGAGAAGGGAGAGGAGGGAGATGATGAAAGGGAGAAGGGAAGAGAAAGGGAGGGTCAGAGAGAGTTAGGAATAGCGAAAGAGGGTTGGGAGGTAGAGAGAGGAAAAGAGGGCGGGGAGTGAGAGAGAGAGAGAGAGAAAGAGAGGGAGAAATAGAGAAGAGAAAGAATAATTGCTCGGAGAGATACACTTGAAGGTGGATCCATATACATACGAGGAACAAGGCAATCGATCAATTTGGCTACTATCCCCAATGAAGCATAGATGAAAATAGTGCGTGGACGATTCGAAGAAATAAATATTTCTAAGTTCTCAGACGGCTTTATAAAGAGCTCTTCTTAATAAGTACAAAATAAATTTTTAGTTTGTCGTCGAGTATCGATAGTGTACGAGAATACTGAAATAAAAAAGCATAAACTTACCCAGAAGACCATAGTCAACGTAACTAGCTGCCAAAAAATATGCAATACCTTACCTGAAACAAACCAAAAAATAATTTATAATGAAAAACTACAAAACCTTTAAACAATTATCAGATACTTAACAGTTAGCCGAGCTTATTGTAGGATACATTTTAATAAGGCAGGTGTATTTGAAACAAAAGCAAGTAATATAAAAAAATTAACTAAATTCCCACCAAGGTTGACAAAGAAAAATTTTAATATAGTTACCCTAGAGCACTATTTATGATATTGTGTGGTAACCATGGCAACAGTTTGAAGTTGTACAATGCAGGTTTTGACAACAACCAGATGGGGAGAAACAATTCATATACGTCTTTGAGAAATATATTTCTAGGCGTAGAAAGTTGGCGCGTTGGCAAGGCTCGCTAGACTTCGAAATTGAAGAATCTCAGATCGAATCCGGCTGGATCCCACAAATTTTATAATTTAATTATTAAATAAATATTTGAAAAAATGGATTAACATCAATTGTCATCCACTATAGGTTTTAAAAAAATGTGTTTAATGATTGAAAATGTGTACAAGATATATATCAGGAGAGTGTGAGCTAATAGAAGGAATTTAAAGACTACAGGAAACCAGGTCAGATTGTAGCTAAAGGACATAACTTTATCCAGTTAATACACCCTAAAGCAACTAAATCCAACTTTAAAACATGTGACTGAGTAAACAGTTAACAAGGATTACTTGAAGTGCTTTTGTACATGTTTGTTTTATACGATTTTGCGCCTCTCTATCTAAACACTTTAAAAAAAGGCTAACTTTCTCCAGAAGAACGCAAGTTGATATCGTGCTTTTATTTTTCTTCTTTTCAACGTCGCTTTAGTTATTCTCACGGTTTCTTCAAGCAAAGACAGAAGCAACTAATATATATTGCTCATGCCACGATGGCTTGGTAGGAACCTTTTGAAATACAGCATTACGAATTGTAAGCAAAAAAATTCTGTAAGAGCCCGTAACGAACAACTTCAAAACAACTATATTTATGTGAAATCTTTTTTTTTTCAAAAACTGAGTACATTCTGATCCTAATGGTACCATTTTTAAAGACTTGTTTAGTTTTAAACCAACTACAACATTGATCGTACGAGCTACCATCCCATTCCTCCGACCCCGCTTTCATCCAACCGGAACTGGGAGACAGCTCTTTTACTATAATAACCTATTTAGAAATAATATATAATTTACAGCACTATTTAAGTGTTTCAGTAAAAGCAGTTTATCCGATACATTGAGAATCTGGATTGAAGTCGTGAAAACTATTTCCGATATTATTTCTCCTTTAGTAGCACATAACATTAAAAATACGTTACTTCCAACTGTATATTTAAGCCTATTTAAATACAAATGAACAGTAGAACAATTGGCATATTTTTAACTGTCTGCAGTTCAACACTCTCTTCTCCAACCTATCACAGCACTACGTCAACTCTGAATGATTTCGATTACCAATTGAAACCTTTGTATACAGTCTGTCGGAGAAGGAAGAGGTTTGGTAACCTCCGTGGTTTTTCCGGTGTCTGCCTTTTTTATCATTGGCTGCAGTCCACAGCTGTTGGTATACTTGTGTGGTAACAAAAAGGGGGATTTTGTTTCTAAGGATGTTTATTTGGTTGAGAGGGATAGAAGGTGGTGTGCGGGGGACTTGACTTAGGAGTAGACCAGGCGACTGACATTACAAGAACCATGTGTCTTAAAATCTAACAACGTAACTAAAAAACAAAAGACAGTTAGTTTAAAACTAATTACAAATTAACTTGGTCCAGGTTACAAAATGCCTTCCTAATTCCCTAGCCTAAAAGTTAAGAAAAGATTCTCAGACAGGGGGCTTTAATTTATACAAGGGAAACCGCAGCCCGACATGCCTAGCAGCCTTAGAGAGGCTGTTAACAGGAACTCCATTCTTTAAACAGAAGTGTCTGGCACTCTACATACATCGCACTGTCCGTAGAAATTTGTTGCTCTGTCTGTACCGCGAAAACCTGGCCGTTCGAAAGGTTCTACTGGTCTCGAGTAGTTATGGAAAAGCGGCCCAACCTCAGTGTCTGGTTGGAGTTCGTCTCGTCCCAGAGGTCACCAGTCCAGTGTCGCACCACAAGGTTGGAGGTTGGATTCGTTGGAGTAGCGCTTTTAAATACTAGCCTGGATATGTCCCACATAAGTATCTATCTCAGTGTTCCTTAGTAAGGGAGTAAGATAGGAATTTCTTGTCACCATTCTTATTTTTTATCACCTTGCTTTCTTCTTACACTTTTACGCATAACACACTGTCGAATGTCTCTAATGCGACAATTCTCTTATCGAGCCTGATAACTGATCAGAGACCTCACGTGTCTCGTGTAAGAGTTAACGAGCGCTACCCTAGAATAGCAAACTTGCATACTTCTACTGATATAACTTGCCTTATTATATGCTAACGTAGAATTCCAGTCAGCTGATTCAACGAAACAGCTGATTCTTCACAAATCTTGTCCACATACGTTATTTGTAAATAAGGTTATAATTAAATAATAACGAATAATCAATAATTGTTTTACTTAGACACGTGTCCAGAACAAAGCCCTCGTAATCAGTTAAATATAACTACAAAAACTTTAATTATAACTGTTTTTTATTACTCTATATTTAAAAAGTACTTAACTAAGTGAATACATAACTGCTTGCTTGCTGACGCGTTTCAAAACATTCGTTCCTTTTACGAAGCAAAGCCTCTACTGGCGGTATCGGTTAGGTACAAGGCCTGTAACGGGATGGATTTATGACTGTGGTAAGGGGTGGGTTGTTTTGGTTGTGTGTCATGTAATAAAAAAGGCTGTTGGCTTCAAAATGTGTGTGATCATTTAATGTTTTCTTCATCTGTTTTGTAGTTTTTGTATATCTCGTATTTGTCTAGGGTTGTTAGTTTTTTACTTTGTTTTAATGTGTGTAGAACATTTAAATTTTTTGGTTTAATGTGTTTTATATTATTAAAATAATACCTTAGACCACGTGCAAAGCTTAAATATTTTTGTAAATGAGGTTATGTTAATAATTAACACATCTTTCCACTTCACATTTCTTGTCAACGTCATCCATGATCTCATAACTTTCGTATATTGTAGAGCATTATTTAGTTTATTTCTTTTAAAACAATATTCTTTATCTACTTGAGCATTTCATACATGTATTTTTAAATATAATTACATGTCTAACCTATCAGTCTATTTTTCTCGAAATATTTCCTAGAACAGTTGATGTTTTCATATCCCCTGGATGCCATAATCCTTTCATATCCCCATTACCAAGTTGGCATTATATCCTCAGATCTATATACTTCCATTTAGCCTTACTTAAGCTTCTTCTTACAAAAGTATTATAATGTGTAATTACTCCTTTATTACCCTTTAGGTAAATTACAACTTAGAAAAGCGACCCTGTCAACGCAATACACTTTTTCCCTATACCCAAAACCATGTAAGCCAGTGATTGCCAGAACCAATAAACCTTTCTTTCGTCCTATTTATTCCGACTATTTTTCTTACCTTTTTTCTTAAAAGACGATGAAACGCTTGTTTATCTATGACCCTAATCGAGAGTAGATATACTTCAGGCACGCGAGCCTGCACAAGTGATCCCTCTATGCGCTCAAAGAGGAGGTTTTATGGCCCTACTCATATCTCGTCTATCCCATGAGTTTTTCTTTTCCTCCGTAGGCGATATTACCCATACTGATTGAATAAAAATAAAATCCCTTCTTCGTTAACTCCTGGCTGCGATTCTATATACGGTCTCAGCCGACCACCGTCGTAGGCAGATTGTAGTGGCGGTTACTGGTGACTTGTACGAACCTTATTCCGTGCCAGCCGTGGCAAAGTGTTACATCAACCCTAAAAATTTAGGTTAGGTTTATGTTGTTTAAAAAATTACTGTAAATAAAAGTTTGCTAAAATAATATTTTCCAAATATTTTTATTAGTAATTGGCATTATTATAGAACTTGATAGAATTTTGATAAAAAAAACAAAAACAGGTTTTTTTTTTTTGCTGTAACCTTATATAATTTTAATATTTTATGACGGTGACAATGTATAACATTGTATGAAAGGCGGCCAAGGATGGGATCGTAGGTACATTGTAACAGGGAAAACAGACGGTGAACCAACAGCGGTTTATGACTTTCTGTCAAGAAGCAAGGGCCGGACTGTGCGCAAGTCACAGCCACCTTGTGGGTTTGGAGTTGATGTGAGCAGGCGGTCGCGAGTTAGGTTAGGTTAAAAACAATGGATTTGATTTTTTATCCTATCAGGATAATAGGTGAGCCTCTTAATCGACAGTTATGACAGACTTGCTTCGTGTCGATTACTTTCTGCCATAGTTTTATAAAAATAATAATAAAATTAGGCGTACATGGAATAAAAGGGTTTCACCACTGCTTGAGCCACTGTGACATTGTGTAGTAGATGAGGCAAAGTAGTATCAAAGGCCGACTCGGCGAACTAGTTACAAGGATGAGTTGGTTTTCCAAGAACCTCTTAAACTCTAGGTCTGGAATGGAAAGACACCTCCGTTTCTTTATCTCACTCCTCCCTTTCTCCGAGAGTGAGGGAGAGAGGGGGCTAACTGGCACTCAGTATCGGGAAACTACCTGGCTACCCTCGTCAAACTAAGAGGGTGTCTGGCTTACAGCTCTGCACCGCTGCATACACTACGAGTAACCACTGGCTGAAACCTTGCATTCACAGCACTTCCCTATTTTATACTACTTAGTTAATTTATACTCCCCATGGATCAAAAACAGACAACCACTTTACAGCATATTTTTTCTTGGCGGAAAATGAAATGTAATTATCACCACCAAGTAGCCATTCTTAATAAACACGGCCTGATGAATTTATTTGCCGGTATTCCGGAAAACATTCTTGGTATTTTACATTCAAAATTTATAGACATGTTTATTTGCAATTTAATAATTTCGATTCCAAGAGCAACAACAGCGAGTATGTTTAATTTCAAAGGAAACCACGTGACCCTGAGCACACACAGTGCCGGAAGTAACTCGCCTCACGTTTAACCTACGCAACTTATGTTAGCTTTTAGCTATGTATTCGTTTCCGAATACTCAGCTTAATATTTACTTTAAATAAAACTGGACAAATTGCATTAAAGCTAGATCATTCTAGTTTGTAACTTCTTGTGTGCTAGATTGTGTTTTGTAACAAGACCCTCTGATGATGATGACATGGTCATCGAAATGTACATAAGGGTTTAATCTTAAGTAACTTGTTTTATTTGTTATTTTTGATTATTTTTGTGGTATTGGGGTTCTTTTCAATATTTTTATTGTAATATATTGTACCACTGTGCTCTTGATATTGTGTAGCATTAAAGGTTGTTTAAGTTTGTTAATTCAAAGAACGAATGAGCGCAGTAGTATAACAGTTGGACCCCCTTTATAATCAGTAACGACTAAACAAAACCCAGACTGCAAGACCATTGTGAAAAAATTGCATTGAAACCGCTAGGAATCTGTTCCGTCGCTAAAGTGGCTACATTGGAGCCCACGCTACAACACAAAAAGTTTAAACACTTTAATAAAAAAAACTCTCAATTTTGTTTAATATTTTTTCCACCCCTCGCCGCGTTTACATTTTAAAATTCTTAATCCTATTTTCTTATTTTTCCACCCTATTGGACTTTAACATTCCAAAATTATCAATTCTTTTTTCTATTTTCACACCAGTTTCGTCTTTTATATTTCTATAGTATCAATTGTTATTCTATTCTTTTCTTTCCATTTTTCACATTTCAAAAGTATTAATATTGTTTTATATTTACCCCAACCTATTCAGTTTTACATTTTAAAAAAACTCTTCAATCCTGTTCCCTATTTTTGTCCACCCCCATTAATAATCTATCTTATTTCAAAATTCTTAATCTCGTTATTACCCCTCCCTCCCCCCCCCCCCCGTCACGTCCAAAGTTTTACTATGCTTTTTACTTTTCCTCCAGTATCGACTTTCTCATTTTTTTTTTATTCTCCACGATTTGTTTAAACTAAACACGAAGTCGTAAGTTAAGGATAGGGTGGGCTATTCGGAGAATTTAAAAAAACCTTACAGGATCCTTTTGAATAGAATAATCATACATCGCGTGACTAGTAATCACAAGAAATATGAATCGTAAAAAGACCGAGAACTGGTTAATTAGTTCAAATCGTGCCAAACAATTCGAGGGTATTTAATGATACGACAATTAAACTGTTCACGTGCCAAATGGGTCTGTAAATCATCACGGAAACTACTCTACCTTACATATCTAGAGACAATGCTTGGAGCGAAGTAGATAAGAGACGCTTGCTGTGTGCAATCTAATCTCAGTTACTTCACACATTTAAACTTATATTTTACTCACGCATTAACTTGTATTAACAGCGTCAATACGTTCATTGCCGCTAATACTAGCAACCAAAATGTAATCGCTTTATATAGACAAAATTGTTTTAAAAATAGTTTCAAGATCCGAATTAGACAAAATCCAAAACTTGTTTAGCTTAAAATTTTAGGTAATAACACAAACTAATAATATTACAGCATATTTTTTCAATTCCTTCTATTAGTTCACACTCTCCTTATTAATATATTGTACAACTTTTCAATTGTTAAAAAAATACTTTTTTATTCATCTATTTAAATTTAATTAGATATTTTTAAACCTGTAATGGATAACAATTTGATGTTAATACAATTTTTTCAAATATTTATTCATTAATAAAGCAAATGTCTTGATAGGATTCGAACTGAATATCTCCAACTTTAAAATCCCGCACTTTGGCATTGAGCCAACTTTCGCATAACTAGAATCCATTTATTAAAAATGTATACTAAATTTTGTTACCCACAACTGGTTGTCGTCGAAACTCCATTGTACAATCTTAAACTGTTACCATGGTAACCACACAATATCATAAATAATGTTTTAGGATTAAAAATGAATAAAAACAAATAAACTAAACGAACAAACTGGATTAACGGTATCGAACCTTACTTCACAAAGAACAATGAGAAAGGAAAGCGAAAAGAAACTACAAAACAATGCAAGCGACGCAAATGAAACAGAAGCTAAGCGTATGCGCTTAGATTAAAAAAGAGTAATTGCAATTAAATTCGATTTCTAGTTTGCCACTTAATATTATGATACTGTCATACGTAGGCATATAAACACATTTATATTAATTACAGTTATAAAATAAAACGTATCCAAAATAATTTTTTTTCATTGATCTCAGTGGAAATTTACTTTATTATCATTTTTTAAATATTACTTGTTTATTCACTATTAAGACACAAATCGAGATACAAAAATAAGCATAATTTGAAATACTTCTAGAATCTGTTGTGACCTCCAGTGAACGTTCTATTGAAGTTAAATAAAGAATAAAATTTTAAGTTTTAAGTTGAATGCTAGTAACATAAGATAGGCCTTACCATTTACAGAACTGTGCGTAGTACCTTGCCACTAAAGAAGAACTAATCCTTCTGAAGGGTTCCTCTGACGTCACGCAACTATAAAACCACCTTGTTCCTATAGTTTCAGTGTCAGTAGTTGCTAGATGGAAGTGCGCGTTTTACTCCTCAAACCTGAGTAAAGTTTGTTACTTTCTTAATGCGCAAGTAAATAACCACTTGTTTGGCTGAGAGTATAGTGCTAAAACATTTAGCGAGATTAGGAACTAAAGGTGACGTGTGTTTTACAACAAATGGCTGACTTGATCTTTCTACGTTTGAGTTTAACAAATTAACGTCCTGTCTAACAATTTATGTAAATTTATGGAAAACAATGAAACGTGTTCGATATCGATTAGTATCTAGGCTGGTTGGGAAGCGTTATTGAATTAGACACCTGGGGTTTTTTTTGAGACAAATTATTTACAATATTTCCAACAATGTGTGTGATTTGTATTGGGTCATTCTTTAACGATTCCCCTATTTATGAACGAAGAAATACATCTGGCTAGTACACAACCTCAACTGCCCATCCATCCGATTTGCCACAACATCAAGACATCACCTAAATATCTACAACAGTAAAGAAACATTCTGTATTAAAGAATACCGTCAAGTTACCTTGAAGGTATTGAGATGAATAGAAAAATAGTAAAAAAAGATGAGCAAGGAAGGAGTACATTTTCGACCAAAAACGAAAAGACGGTGCAAAAATATATTTAAAGTTATAAATTAATTCCCTTACGTTAAATCGCCACAATCATGACTCCTGACCGCAGTCCAAAGCATACAGCTTCCCTGCATGACCCATGGTCCCAGTATGCTATATTGCGAAGACCTTCCTGTGGGGTCTAAATACCCCGACGCTGGGAAGAGAATGCAAGGTTCTACAACTACTTGGTACTGCGACGTAATACTCCTTTTTGTTTAGTTCCGTCCAGGTGCAAAGATCACGGAACCGTTGTGTTTGTAAAGAGACAGACGAGGGTTCCCAAGATCACGGAACCAGCAAGGTAGACCTATATACACTCTAGGGTGGCTTTTGAGGAACCAATGAAATAGATGATAGTGAAAAAGAAGATCAACAAGATGGATTCGAACTAAATGTGTGATGAAAGATCAGTCTCTGCATTTCCAAGCTTAATATGAATTTAAATGTCAAATAAGGGACGGAAACTATAAAGAGTGACTGAAGTAAAAACGAAGGAAAATCTTGAAAAAATTTCAGTAACGAACCAAGGACAACGGTTGTTACAGAAAATCCAATAATAGTTTAAGGATTTTGGGAACTTTTTGATAGTTTTAGGCGGTGAGGATAGGTTCTTGAGTAGGAGAATTAAGGGGTTAGGAGAAAGAATGTATTAGCATCAAACAACCAACCACGCGGCCAGAACAATTTAGCGATTAGAACACTGTGATGAGAGTTGTCTTTGTACAGAGACAGGCAAGGGTTCCCAAGACCACGGAACTTGTGATGAGAGTTGTGTTTGTACAGACAGGCAAGGGTTCCCAAGATCACGGAACTTGTGATGAGAGTTGTGTTTGTACAGACAGGCAAGGGTTCCCAAGATCACGGAACCTATGATGAGGGTTGTGTTTGTACAGACAGGCAAGGGTTCCCAAGATCACGGAACCTGTGATGAGGGTTGTGTTTGTACAGACAGGCAAGGGTTCCCATGATCACGGAACTTATGATGAAGGTTGTGTTTGTACAGACAGGCAAGGGTTCCCAAGATCACGGAACCTATGATGAGGGTTGTGTTTGTACAGACAAGCAAGGGTTCCCAAGATCACGGAACCTATGGTGAGGGTTGTGTTTGTACAGACAGGCAAGGGTTCCCAAGATCACGGAACCTGGAACCTGTGATCAGCGAACGATTGGTTTTTGTACCATTCCTTGACGATAGTTTTGTAACAGACTGTAACTTTAGTGCTACACAAATCAAGTGCCTGCAACAAAAGCTACCCCCTCCACCCCCTGTCTGTCCTAATCATCCACGCCAACTCGTTTCTTTTCAGCTTCCCTTTCAGCCCTTATGAATAGCGTGACAACAGCTGACTGAACAAACAGGATATGCTAGCTAGGCGCGTTAACCTTCTTTTACATCGATCGAGTTCTTTTATCAACTTAAACTCGCCTAACGATTTTATTTCTTACCATACTGCAGTGCTTATACCGGAAAATTTTATATGATTTCACAAATTTATGAAAAAACTCAATGACTTTTTCTATTGGCCAGAATTAATTCTTTTTTTCATAGTAAGTGGTATTACTGCGGTCGAAAATTTTAAAACTTTCAGTACAAGTCGCCGTAACAACAATGATACGACTACCTAATGATTCACAGCCACTATACAAGAATCGTAGGCTAGAAGTGGACATAACAGTTAATTTCCCTAAACTATTTTAACTGGTCATTTCAAACAGAAAAAAACCTGAAACATATTCTATGTTCATCGATCTTTTTATACGAAGTCTATATAAGTGCCCAAACTACAAGCAATATGTTCCACGTAAGGCAAGTATATTAAATTCCTTCTGTTGCATGTCAAAAGTAGTAATAGAAATTTCATTTTATAAATTTCCAAAAACTTCGATTATCATTTAAAATATTTGTTTGATTAAAAAAACCAATCGGTAACTCTTAACATTTGCCGAACTTTCTCTTCCTTCTGCAGAACTTGTGTTGAAACTTTTTATGCTATGCATTTCTACATTATTTTTAAAATTACTAGAAGTAATTCTTTTTCTAAAGTAGGTAATTTTGCTTCAGTTAAATATTCCAGCTCAAACCTCCATAACAACACATTTCCAGGATTCACAACTACGTGAGAATCAGAACTTGCTAAAAGTGAACATAATCGTTCCTTCCTGTGAACGATTTGACTTGACCAATTAACTAAAACTAATAAATCTGTTTTCTTCAGTCATCGTTATTTTCAAGCAAATTATATAATTCCTTTTTGGGCGGTTAAAGGGTAGTGCTAGACACAAACTTTCGTAAATAATAAAAAGCTAAAGTAAGTCAGCCTTACCCTGTCGCTCCTGAATTAAGTCAAGGAAAATGAGTTGTTGCGATTGTTGTTATTATAAAATTTTACTTAGTATTTTTTTAAAAATATTTCCAACACTACAACGATAACAATATTTAAATTGCTACAGCTAAAATGATTAAATTATTTTTTTTCTAAAAAAACTAACCCTTCTAAAAGATTTTAATTTCTACAATAATAAATAAACCAGTGTATTATTAATCTGCATACTTTTGAAAGAACTTTTATCTTTTAAAATTTATTAATTAATACTTCATAAAATTCTTACTTAAGTAAACATTAATCACAAATTACTTAAATACCTATAATTTATCTTCTTATAGTTTTGCTTATAACATAAATAAATGAAACCTCTCGACCACAAACAACTTTCTTCTTTTATTTAAAACCTTATGTACATTTCGATTGTACAGCAATCATCCTCAAAGGTAATTTACAATAAAAATACCTTCATTGTCATTTACAGAATATTTTTGTTGTAAATTACCTCTGAGGATGATTGCTGTGCAATCGAAATGTACATACGGTTTTAAATAAAAGAAGAAAGTTATTTGTGGTTGAGAGGCTTTATTTACTTTATGTTAAACATTACGCCACAGTTATAATGCATTTTATACATTTTAAACATTTTATGCAGTTATGATGCTTAGAAATTAATTTCTTTATAAAACTTAGTAATAAAACAAATATTTTCAAATGATGACCAATACTTTAAAGGACAAACGAAACTTAAGTTTACCCATTGACTTAACAGAAATAAATACTACACGCCACAGCTGTTATCAGTGCCCAAGAACACCTTGCGAATATATGTTAATAGCTGGTCCATGTGACACTTCAGATGATAAAATCTGTTGATATTTAATAGGATAAGGTACGAACAGAAAATACGATAGTTTGTGGATCACAATGTGTTCAGCGTACTGGAAATAGATTCTCCTGTGCACATTTGACAAACGGACTCCACAACTTGCCAAGATATCCATCGGTAATGGAGATTTTACAATTGAAACAGTTGCTCCCGCATATCTGACAAACGAACTCCACAACTTGCCAAGATATCCATCGGTAATGGAGATTTTACAATTGAAACAGTTGCTCCCGCATATCTGACAAACGAACTCCACAACTTACCGTTATCAGCTTACTGTTATCGCTTACGGAGGACAGACAAGGATTGTAAATATAGGTAGGATTTAGGCAGGGACATAAAGGCCAATGGTTTAGGATAAAAGTATGCATTACGCGTGTAAAATGCACTTCGTAACTCAAGTGAAGCTACTCTCTATCAATGTTATAAAGATGCGCTGCCCGTCCAACCCCTTTGAAAGATGTACAGGCAAGGGTAGATGGAATCACACTATAAGAAACAGCATTTTACAAACTCAAATGTTTGACAAACACGTCAGACCCATAGTTAGAAACGGTAGTACTAAAACACTCACGCGCGCGCTCGCGCACGCCCCCACCCCACACAACATTTTTGAAAACCGCTCACACACAAAATTTGACAAAACAAAATGGCCGCCACATGACAAGGAGCGCAAAGTAAGTAGTGGCTGGTAAGCAGTTAGGCTTCATGGGACACCCTTATGGCCTTGATGGGACACACTCTTGTGACCTCGAAGAGACAAATCTTGTGGCTATGGTGTCCTCACTTTTATCACCAAGATGTAATAGTCACATGGTCCAGATATGAAAAAGAACTATGGTTTTGATCTGACACAGTCTTGTGGCCTCGAAGTGACACACTCGCCTGGCTTAGGTGAGACGCATTCTTCTGACCAAGCTTTGCACCCGAAATGTGACAAAGTCTTAAGGTCTCGATGTGACTCAGTATTATGGTCTAGATGTGACAAAGCCACATGGCTTCGAACTGATACAGCCTCGTGGTTTCAATATGCCATAGCGTTTTGGCCTCGATGTAATACAGTCGTATGTCCTCGATGTAACACAGCCTTATGGCTTCGATATGACACAGCCTATTAACTTCGATATAACAGATTCTTGTGGCCTCTATGTTTCACAGCCTTGTGGTTTTGATGTGACACAGCCTGTGGCTTTGATGTGACCCAGTCTTGTAGCCTCGATATGGCACAACCTTATGGCCTCCATGTGACCGAACCTTGTGGACTCGATATCAGAGAGTCGTGTGGAGCGATATGACACAGCCTTATATCCTCGTTATGACACAGGTTTATGTCCTCGATGTAATACACCCTTATGTCCTCGATGTAATACAGCCGTATGTCCTCGATGTAACACAGCCTTATGGCTTCGATATGACACAGCCTATTAACTTCGATATGACAGAGTCTTGTGGCCTCTATGTTTCACAGCCTTGTGATTTTGATGTGACACAGCCTTGTGGCTTTGATGTGACCCAGTCTTGTAGCCTCGATATGGCACAACCTTATGGCCTCCATGTGACCGAACCTTGTGGACTCGATGTCCCAGAGTCTTGTGGCCTCTATGTTTCACAGCCTTGTGGTTTTGATGTGACACAGCCTTGTGGCTTTGATGTGACCCAGTCTTGTAGCCTCGATATGGCACAACCTTATGGCCTCCATGTGACCGAACCTTGTGGACTCGATGTCACAGAGTCTTGTGGCCTCTATGTTTCACAGCCTCGTGGTTTCAATATGCCATAGCTTTTTGGCCTCGATGTGATACAGCCTTATGTCCTCGATGTAATACAGCCTTATGTCCTCGATGTAATACACCGTTATGTCCTCGATGTAATACAGCCTTATGTCCTCGATGTAACACAGCATTATGGCTTCGATATGACACAGCCTATTAACTTCGATATGACAGAGTCTTGTGGCCTCTATGTTTCACAGCCTTGTGGTTTTGATGTGACACAGCCTTGTGGCTTTGATGTGACCCAGTCTTGTAGCCTCGATATGGCACAACCTTATGGCCCCCATGTGACCGAACCTTGTGGACTCGATATCAGAGAGTCGTGTGGAGCGATATGACACAGCCTTATATTATCGTTATGACACAGGTTTATGTCCTCGATGTAATACAGCCTTATGACTTCGATATGACACAGCCTTGTGGCTTCGATATGACGGAGTCTTGTGGCCTCTATGTGACACAACCTTGTGGCTTTGATGTGACCCAGTCTTGTAGCCTCGATATGGCACAACCTTATGGCCTCCATGTGACCGAACCTTGTGGACTCGATATCAGAGAGTCGTGTGGAGCGATATGACACAGCCTTATATCCTCGTTATGACACAGGTTTATGTCCTCGATGTAATACAGCCTTATGACTTCGATATGACACAGCCTTGTGGCTTCGATATGACAGAGTCTTGTGGCCTCTATGTTTCACAGCCTTGTGGTTTTGATGTGACACAGTCTTGTGGCTTTGATGTGACCCAGTCTTGTAGCCTCGATATGGCACAACCTTATGGCCTCCATGTGACCGAACCTTGTGGACTCGATATCAGAGAGTCGTGTGGAGCGATATGACACAGCCTTATATCCTCGTTATGACACAGGTTTATGTCCTCGATGTAATACAGCCTTATGACTTCGATATGACACAGCCTTGTGGCTTCGATATGACGGAGTCTTGTGGCCTCTATGTGACACAACCTTGTGGCTTTGATGTGACACAGTCTTGTAGCCCAGATATGGCACAACCTTATGGCCTCCATGTGACCGAACCTTGTGGACTCGATATCAGAGTCGTGTGGAGCGATATGACACAGCCTTATATCCTCGTTATGACACAGGTTTATGTCCTCGATGTAATACACCCTTATGTCCTCGATGTAATACAGCCTTGTGGCTTCGATATGACGGAGTCTTGTGGCCTCTATGTGACACAACCTTGTGGCTTTGATGTGACACAGTCTTGTAGCCTAGATATGGCACAACCTTATGGCCTAGATGTGACCGAAATTTAAGGCCTCGATGTCACAGAGTCTTGTGACCTCGACATGGCACAACCTTATGGCCTAGATGTGACCGAACCTTAAGGCCTCAATATCACAGAGTCTTGTGGCATCTATGTGACACAGGCTTAAGGCCTCGTTGTGACACAACCTTATTGGCCTTAATAGGGATTAGCACCCTCCACATGTAATGACGTAATATTTTCCCTCCATCCTGAACCAGAAGGCTTCATGACCTTACCTCAATCCTACCTTTATTCACAATCTTTAACGATCTTTCTTATCAAATAAAAGTCATTATGGTAGTTGAGCTTAAATTTAGAGGGGGGGATCCAGGAACAGGTAAACTGGTACGTAACCTATACATCAATAATGTCCAGCCGTCCTCACCCAGGCGAGGTCGGGCCACGTGCGCTCTCTTCCTTTAATAATAAAAAATTAATCGATCGCTAATCCCTTTACACAAGACCTAAACGACCGTAAACGAAATGTCCGTGAAAGCTTAATAAGGACTGCGGTACATAAGACTTCGCAAACAGGAAACGTGATCCCAAATAAAGAGGCGTAATGTTCACGTCATTACACTTTCATTCAGCTAGTACATTAAAGTGAAACAAAAAATTATAAACGGAAGAAAAATAAAAACCACTGCAGCAACGGTCGTTACGGAAGAGATAAAAGTATTTGGAACCAATAAAACATCTTCTCCCGATAGAATTGTGGGGAACTGGTATTTAATGACCAATGTGACTAACGGATAGATTAAAGTGTATCTGAAACCCTTCGTCTCTTGGGTGTTGCGGGATTTCCCGCTACAGCTACAGACCTAAGACCACTATAAATACGTCCGTACATTAAAGCATTACAAATGGCAGTAATAATTTAGGTTCGGTGGATTACCACGACAGCGCTGTGTATTGGAATGCATTTTCTATAGATCTACGTAAGAAATTATTTATGTTCGGAAATAAATTACAGATCTGAACATC